>OY757278.1:0-330000 GCA_963584085.1 Pyrausta aurata
CCGCGGCCCCTCACTGACTAGACCGACACACGGTCTCACCCGATCTGAAGAGGGCAAAAGCCCCTGCCTTCAGCGCCGGAGGAGGAGGAGTCCTCCGGCTTGATGTCCCGATGATGCGTAGAACGCATTACACACCATCGCGCCTCTTAGTGGGAAGCGGACGCCCCCGCGTCCGCGACCCGAGGCACAGGGAGGGGCATGTGCAGGTGGTGGAGGTTCCTCCTGCGCCTAGTACGCCTTCGGCGCATAAGGAGTGCGTCAGCAGCAGCCTCTCGCTCTCGCTCCGCGCTCTCCTTTTCGGCGATAACCCGCTCGCAAAATGCGGCCATGGCTCGCCAAGCCTCCCTGTCATCGACCATACGCCGGACTATGGAGCCCAGGCTGAGGTCGGTCCCCACGTGTGCTTGGAGGGCACGGCGGTCAGCGACCCACGCCGGGCACACCTCGAGGGTGTGCTGTGCCGTGTCCTCCGGAGCATCGCAGTGCCAGCATCGGGTGGTGGGTTCCCTGCCAATGCGGCAGAGGTATGACCCAAAGCACCCGTGGCCCGTAAACACCTGCGACATCCGGTATGTCACCTGGCCGTGTGATCGCTCAACCCATTCTTTGAGAACGGGGAGTACGGCACTGATGACCCGGACGCCAAAGTGACTACTGGCCAGTCTACGGCGCCACTGCTCGTGGGCTAGCTCCGTGAGCTGTGTCTTCTCCGATTCCACCTCCGTCGGTGCGGGCCTATTGCCCTGGGATCTTTGGTCTCCCCGCCACTGGTACAACGCGGCGAGTACCAGGGAGTCGAGATCCCATGGCAGGCTGCCGGCCAGGACCAGCGCGGAATCCGTGGAGGTGGTGCGGTAGGCTCGCGCTAAACGCAGGGCTAGCACCCTTTGAGCCTTCCGCAAGACAGTCACATTCTCGGACGAGAGGGCGTCATGCCACACCGGGGCACCGTAAAGTGCCATCGAGCGGACCACCCCTAGGTAAAGTCGTCGAGGAGCCGTCGACGGACCACCCAGGTTTGGCAGTAACCGGCTCAAAGCACCCGTGGTCGCATTGAGCTTGGTAGCGAGCTGACGGAAATGGGCCTTGAACTGCCACCTTCCGTCAAGCACAAGCCCAAGGTACCGGATGGTGGATGAAACCGGGATCAGAACCCCATCCACCATCAGCCCAGTGCCCGCAGGCGGCGCACGTCGAGGGCCGTGAAAACACAGCGCCTCAGACTTCTCCAGCGCCACCCGCAGCCCCAAAAGGCGGATTCGGTGCACCATAACAGCGACCCCAGCAGTCGCACGACGTGCAGCATCGACAAAAGAGTCCCCGCGAGCTGTCAGCAGGGTATCGTCGGCGTAACACGTCACGCCAACCCCTGCGACGAACTGGCCGCGGAGAGCCCAATCGAACCCGACGTTCCACAAGAGTGGCCCTAGAACCGACCCCTGCGGAACGCCGCATCCGGCCAAGTGCCGCAAACGACCGTCCACCGAATCACACGCAAACTCTCGTCCCTCCAGGTACGATGCAATGGTGTCCTGCAGGCAAACAGGCACTCCGTGGAATCGGAGCGCCTGCTTTATCGTGGTCCACGGCAGCGTGTTGAACGCGTTGGCAATGTCAATAGACACGGCCAACAGCACACCGCCGTTCTCCACCGCTTCGCTGGCGAGCGATTTTACCCGCAGGATAGCATCGATCGTAGAACGCTCTCTCCTGAAGCCATACAAATTCGGCCCATCCGTATCCAGGTGCCGAACGAGGCGGTTTGCAATGACTCTTTCAAAGAGCTTGCCCACCTCATCCAGCAACACGATCGGACGGTATGCCGAAGGGGAGTCGGTCGGACGTCCGTCTTTCTTCAGAAGCACGAGCCTTCCTTCCTTCCATAGCGCCGGGAAGCGCCCCTGTTCGAGGCAAGCGGTTAGGAGCCTACGAAGGCGGTCACCCAGTATATCCGATACGAGAACCCAGATTTTACCTGGGATCCCGTCAGGACCCGGGGCCACGTTCTTGGCCTTCAACCGCTCTAGTGCCGCGCCGAACTCGCCCTCGGAGACGGGGTCAGGGGGCTCTCTGGAGGCCACAGGGTGTGGCAACATCGAAGGCGGGGTGTGTTCCACCTGAGCTGGGAACAAGGTGGACACGACTCTTCGGAGAAACTCGGGCTCTAGCCTTTCCGTGACCGGGGGCGCCCATGGGCGGAGTTTCCCCCGCACCGTGCGGTACGGGCGTCCCCACGGATCGGCATCGAGCGATGCCAGGAGTTCCTCCCTCGCCTTGAGTTTTGCCTCCAGGATGGCGATCTTGAGCGCCTGCTTCGCCTCTCTGTAGGCCTGGTAGAGCGGCTCGTCCAGCTCCGGATCACGACGTCTGCGTCTTCGGTGTCTGGCTGAGGCGCGACGCGCTGCGATACACACGCGGCGCAACTCCGCAACCTCATCCGTCCACCAATAGACGTTCCGCCGGGGAAGGGAAGGTCCGGACCGAGGCATGGACGCGTCACACACGTCCGTAACGGCCTCCCGAAACCATTCCGCTTCCGCATCCACTTGGACGGGCTCCAGACCTACAGGCAGCCAGGCCTTGACGACCGCAGCTTCCCGCGCTGTTTCCTTGTCCAGGCAACTGAGCCTCCATCGGGGGTATGTCACGTGGGGTGTACCGCTCGGAGGGATCACGGGACCGGAGGCGGAGATGTCAAACCGGATGTACCGGTGATCCGACAATTCTTCCGCCTCTGTGACCACTCTCCAGCCACTGATACGAGCTGCAACCGCGGGGGTCGCGAACGTTATGTCCACGACGGACTCCCCCTGCGGTCGCACGCATGTGGGCTCGGTCCCCACGTTGACGATGACAAGTCCGTTGGACACCGCCCAGTCCAGCAGACTCTCCCCTTTGGGGTCAGTAAGTCGACCCGACACGGGAACCTAACCTAACCTTTTTTTTTTTTTTTTTTTTTTTTTTTTTTAAGCTTTATTTATTTTGTTTCAATTTAATGTGTTTTGGGTAAAGTTAGGTTAGTGTGGAAGGGATGATATTCATGGGTTGGTAATCCAAGGACAGACCGAGAAGTGGTCTATACTTGAATCACTTTTGGCCCCCGAGGCGTCGATTTGAGAACTTCCATGGGGGGCCAGGGTGGAAAGGGAACAAAACAGGTGCAAGGGAAAGAGAAGAAGAAAGGTTTTATGCAGAAAAGTAAGGAAAGGAAAGGAGAAGGAGATGTTAATACGATAAATATATATATATTTATTATTATTACAATATACGCAAAATTAATATGTGTGTGTGTTACAACAATTGTTTACATAATTTGTGCAAATATTAACAAAATCCCTGGGGCAGGTCCAATTGGGTCCGCTTTGTGTTTTCGGGCATCCGGTGCTGCAGTCCCAGGCTTGAGCATCGGGTCCAGACTTCGCGACTTGGCGTAGAGTCGCCGGGCTCCGGCCTGAGGGGTTCGGGTTCCGGCCTGGGGTGTCTGGGCGGCAGTCCAAGGTGCAAGGTTCAAGGTTGTAGGTTTTTCAACTCTGGCTCGCCATCAGGTTCAGTGAGTTTGGGCCACGGTCCAGCTTCCAGTGCCTGGTCTTCAGGTTGGTTAGGTTAGGTTAGGTTAGGTTAGGTTAGGTTAGGTTAGGTTCCCGTGTCGGGTTTCTGGTCCCGCATCGGGCGCGTCCCCAGGTGGTGGATAGGGGAACGCCTCCCAGATATGGGGGGTACCGGCTTCGGCCGGCGCGAACCAAAACCAGAGCGCGGCAGGTTTTGTCAACTCGGCGGACCTGTCGGGCCAGACGAGGAAGGCCATATGGCTCAAGACCTCTTGTATTCGCCGCTCTGCCTACTCCTCCTCGAAGGAATGGACCAGAGTGGCTCGAGTACCTGAGGCGAAGATAGGGGTGCCTAGACCGGCGGGGCGTTTGCCCGGGTCAAAGGGCATAGGGTCGTCGGGGCATGTTGCCCGGATCCGTTGGGTTTTTCCCGGGTTGTAGGTTAGGTTAGGTTAGGTTAGGTTAACCTAACCTAACCTAACCTAACCTAACCTAACCTAACCTTTTTTTGTTCAAGTTCAAATTCGAGTTCAAGTTCAAGTTCCAGTTCAAGTTCAAGTTCAAGTCAAGTTCAAGTTTAAGTTCATGTTCAAGTTCAAGTTCAAATTCATTTACAAGTTCAAGTTCAAGTTCAAGTTCTCATTCAAGTTCTAGTTCAAGTTCAAGTTCAAGTTCAAGTTCAAGTTCAAGTTTAAATTCATGTTCATTTTCAAGTTCAAGTTCAAGTTCAAGTTCAAGTTCTCATTACAGTTCCAGTTCGTTTTTGTTTAAGTTTTTGTTCAAGTTCAAATTCGAGTTTAAGGTCAAGTTCCAGTTCAAGTTCAAGTTCTAGTTCAAATTTTTGTTCAAGTTCAAGTTCAAGTTCAAATTCATGGTCATTTTCAAGTTCAAGTTCAAGTTCAAGTTCAAAATCAAGTTCAAAATCTCATTCAAGTTCTAGTTCAAGTTCAAGTTCAAGTTCAAGTTCAAGTTCAAGTCAAATTCAAGTTTAAATTTAAGATCAAGTTCAAGTTCATGTTCAAGTTCAAGTTCAAATTCATTTACAAGTTCAAGTTCAAGTTCAAGTTCAAAATCTCATTTAAGTTCTAGTTCAAGTTCAAGTTCAAGTTCAAGTAAATGTTCAAGTTCAAGTTCAAATTCAAGTTTAAGTTCAAGTTCAATTTCAAGTTTAAGTTCAAGTTCAAGATCATATTCAAGTTCAAGTTCAAATTCATGTTCAAGTTAAGTTCAAGTTCAAATTCAAGTTCTATTTCAAGTTCAAGTTCAAGTTCAAAATCAAGTTCTTATACAAGTTCTGGTTCGTTTTTGTTTTAGTTTTTGTTCAAGTTCAAATTCGAGTTTAAGTTCAAGTTCCAGTTCAAGTTCAAGTTCAAGTTCAAGTTCAAGTTCAAGTTCAAGTTCATGTTCAAGTTCAAGCTCAAGTTCAAGTTCAAATTCAAGTTCTCATTTAAGTTCAAGTTCAAAATCAATTTCAAGTTCAAGTTCAAGTTCAAATTCATGTTCAAGTTCAAGTTCAAGTTCAAATTCAAGTTCTTTTGCAAGTTCAAGTTCAAGTTCAAAATCAAGTTCTTATACAAGTTCTGGTTCGTTTTTGTTTTAGTTTTTGTTCAAGTTCAAATTCGAGTTCAATTTCAAGTTCCAGTTCAAGTTCAAGTTCAAGTTCAAGTTCATGTTCAAGTTCAAGCTCAAGTTCAAGTTCAAATTCAAGTTCAAATTCAAGTTCTCATTCAAGTTCTGTCTTGAAACAAGTTCAAGTTCAAATTCATGTTCATTTTCAAGTTCAAGTCAAGTTCAAGTTCAGGTCTTCATTCAAGTTCTAGTTCAAGTGTTTGTTTTAGTTTTTGTTCAAGTTCAAATTCAAATTCTCATTCAAGTTCAAGTTCAAGTTCAAGTTCAAGTTCTCATTCAAGTTCTCGTTCAAGTTCTACTTTTAGTTCTTGTTCGAGTTTAAGTTCATGTTCGTTTTCAAATTCAAGTTCAAATTCAAGTTCAAGTTCAAGTTATAATTCATGTTCAAGTTCAAGTTCTAGTTCTGGTTCGTGTTCTTGTTCATGTTCAAGTTCAAGTTCAAGTTCAAATTCAAGTTCAAGTTCTCATTCAAGTTCAAGTTCAAGTATTAGTTTTAGTTTTTGTTCAAGTTCATTTACTGTCTCCGTCACCATCACCGTCACCGTCAACGTCATTGTCTCCGTCACCGTCACCGTCACCGTCGCCGTCACCGCCACCGTCACCGTCACCGTCACCTTCACTGTCACCGTCACACTAAAATTACAACATGAGCGTTTTATTTAACCCATGTTGACCTAATTCTGCTAGATCATGAGCTTATCCATCTATGGTTCTTGGTTGAACCACGGGACACCCTGTATAAAATAATGTCATGTTATTTACATTATTTAAAACTAAGAACGGCTGAACCGATTTGGCGGTGACGGTGACGGTGACGGTGATGGTGATACATCGTTATCTTAATAATTTAAATCAAAATCATAATCACGATCGTAATCGCGATCGCAATTTCAATCTCAGTCTCAATCAAGTGATTGCGATTGCGATTGCGATTGCGATTGCGATTGCGATTGCGATTGCGATTGCTATTGCGATTGCGATTGTGATTGTGATTGTGACGGTACCGGTGGCGGTGAAAGTGACGGTGACAGTGACTGTTACTGTGACTGTGACTGTGACTGTGACTGTGACTGTGATTGTGATTGTGATTGTGATTGTGAACTTGTTTCAAGACAGAACTTGAATGAGAACTTGAATTTGAACTTTAACTTGATTTTGAACTTGAACTTGAATGAGAACTTGAATTTGAACTTGAACTTGAACTTGAACATGAATTTGAACTTGAACTTGAATGAACTTGAACTTGAAATTGAAATTAAACTTTGACTTAAACTTGAATTTGAACTTGAACTTGAACTTGAACTAGAACTTGAATGAGAAATTGAATGAAAACTTGAACTTGAACTTGAACTTGAACATGAACTTGAACTTGAACTTGAATGAGAACTTGAGGTTGAACTGGAACTTGAACTTGAACTTGAATTTGACCTTGAACAAAAACTTAAACAAAAACGAACTAGAACTTGAATGAGACTCTGAACTTGAATGAGAACTTGAAATTGAACTTGAACTTGATCTTGAACTTGAACATGAATTTGAACTTGAACTTGAACTTGAACAAGAACTTGAATGAGAACTTGAACTTGAACTTGAACTTGAAAATGAACTTGAACTTGAACTTTAATGAGAACTTGTACTTGAATATGAACTTGAACAAAAACTTGAACACAAACTTGAACTAGAACTTGAACTTGAACTTGAACTTGAATTTGAACTTGAACAAGAACTTACACAAGAACTTAATCTAGAACTTGAACTTGGACTTGGACTTGGAATTGGAGTTCTTGTTTTAATTCTTCTGAACTTGAACTTGAACTTGAACTTGAACAAAAACTTGAACTAGAACTTTAACTTGAATTTTAAAAACATGAATTTGAACTTGAACTTGAACTTGAACTTGAACTTGAACTTAAATTGAACTTGCACTTGAACTTGAACTTGAACTTGATAGAGAACTTTAATATTAACTTGAACTTGAACTTGAACTTGAATTTTAAAAACATGAACTTGAACTTGAACTTGAACTTGAACTTGAACTGGAACTTGAACTTGAACTAGAACTTGTACTTAAACTTGAAATTGAAATTGTGATTGTGATTGTGACGTGTGTGTCAAATTCATGTTCAAGTTCAAGTTCAATTTCAAATTCAAGTTCTCATTCAATTTCAAGTTCAAGTTCAGAAGAATTAAAACAAGAACTCCAATTCCAAGTCCAAGTTCAAGTTCAAGTTCTAGATTAAGTTCTTGTTCAAGTTCAAATTCAATTTCAAGTTCAAGTTCAAGTTCAAGTTCTAGTTCAAGTTTGTGTTTTAGTTTTTGTTCAAGTTCAAGTTCAAGTTCTAGTTCAAGTTTGTGTTTTAGTTTTTGTTCAAGTTCAAATTCAAGTACAAGTTCAAGTTAAAGTTCAAGTTCAAGTTCTAGTACAATTTCAAGTTCAAGTTCAAATTTAAGTTCAAGTTCTTATTCAAGTTCAAGTTCAAATTCAAGTTCAAGTTCAAGTTCAAGTTCAAGTTCAAATTCAAGTTCAAGTTCAAGTTTTAGTTCTTGTTCTTGTTGAAGTTCAAGTTCAAGTTCTCATTCAAGTTCTCGTTCAAGTTCTACTTTTAGTTCTTGTTCAAGTTTAAGTTCATGTTCATCTCCATGTTCATGTCCATGTCCAGGTTCAAATTCAAGTTCAAGTTCAAGTTATAATTCATGTTCAAGTTCAAGTTCTAGTTATGGTTCGTGTTCTTGTTCTTGTTCAACTTCAAGTTCAAATTCAAGTTCAAGTTCTCATTCAAGTTCAAGTTCAATTTCAAGTTCAAGTGCAAGTTCAAGTTAAAATTCTCATTCAAGTTCAAGTTCAAGTTTTAGTTTTTAGGGTTCCGTAGCCGAATGGCAAAAAACGGAACCCTTATAGTTTCGTCAAGTCTGTCTGTCTGTCTGTCTGTCTGTCTGTCTGTCCGTCCGTATGTCACAGCCACTTTATTCTGAAACTATAAGCATCACATAGATGAAACTTGGTAGGTAGGTGTATTTTGTTCACAGCTTTCCGATGCAGATACAAAAAGTAAGAAAAAATAATATTTAAGGGGGGGCTCCCATACATGAAACTAAAACCTAAAAATTCTTTTTTACTCAAACCTATGCGTGTGGGGTGTCTATGGATAGGTCTTTAAAAATGATGTTGAGGTTTCTAAAACCATTTTTTCTAAAAGTGTAAGGTTTGAGATATAGACGCTTCCAAATTGGTAAAATGGGCGTCCCCCCCCCCCCTCTAACTTTTGAACTAAGAAAGTAAAAATTTTGAAAAAAATATGTGATGTAGATCTCAACAAAAACTTGCAACGAAAATTGGTTTGAAGGAGATTGAACCAGTATTTTTTGAGATATTGCACATTTTTATCAACCGCAAATATAACTTTGTCTTTCATACAAACACTATGAAAAACAAAGTTATTTTTGCCGTCGCAATATATTGTGATGTTTTCGTTAAGTGAAAGTAAGTGGACCCTGAATTCAGTTAAGGGTGGCACGGAACCCTCAGTGCGCGGGTCCGACACGCACTTAACCGGTTTTTTGTTTTTGTTTAAGTTCAAGTTCAAGTTCAAGTTCTCATTCAAGTTATAGTTCAAGTTCTATTTTTAATCCTTGTTCAAGTTCAAGTTCAAGTTTTTTTTTTTTATTTTTTTTTATTTGTATTACAAAATCTACAGCTCTTAAAAATGATAACAAAATATACAGACATATCGGACTTACAGCCAATGACGGATTTACATTTTATGTACTATATTTAAGTAACGGTCATCAGATATGGCGTGTATTAATATCTCTCACTATGTGTATGTGTGTGTGTGTGTGTGTGTGTGTGTGTGTGTGTGTGTGTGTGGGTGTGTGTGTTTGTGTGTGTGTGTGTGTTTTTTGTGTGTGTGTGTGTGTGTGTGTGTGTGTGTGTGTGTTAGATATTACTTTCACCAATTATTCTTAGTACCTCTTTTCGAAAACCACTTTTTGCAGTGTGAAATATATCTGTCGAGTGAAATTTTTGGTTGTAGCTTCTGTATAGTCTCGGAACGAGTGAGTTATGTGTGTAATTTGTGAGTGTTTTTGTAACTGCAAATAACTAAGTATGCCTTGTGCGCTTTTTCGGACAACAGAAACTCAGAATTTTGGATGCAAGTTCAGGGCAATCGATGTAGCTGTTACAGATACCATGCAAGAAGGCCATATCTAAGAGCGCTCGCCTATTCTCTAGCGACGTAAGGTGATGATGTAGACACGATTCTTTGTAGTCACGGTTTGCCCGGAAGTCACGGAAGTCCAAGTGTTTTATAAACTTCATTTGGATACGTTCAAGTTCCTGAGAATAGGTTACGTATTGCGGGTTCCAGATAACGCTGCAATACTCAAGTAGGCTTCTAACATATGAGTTAAAAAGGACCTTTAAGCAACCAGTATCTGAAAAAGGGCGACCAACACTAAGTACGAAACCTAAGCTCTTATATGCTTTATTAAAAATATTAGTAATGTGTTCTGAGAATGTTAGTTTAGAGTCCATAAGGACACCGAGATCTCTTGCTGAGTATAATTTTTCAATGGCTGTACTGTTAATTTTGTAAATGTAATTAATGGGATTCTTTTTTCTAGTGAATGAAATTAATTGGCATTTTGTAGTATTGATTCCTATACGGTTGATTGCATAATAAATATTAAGTCTATTGAGATCGGATTGAAGATTCATACAGTCTGATGGGGTAGTTATTTTCATAAATGTTTTAGTGTCGTCGGCATACATTAGAAATTTAGCGTGTTGGAAGCATTCTCCTACATCAAAGAGATACACAGCGTATAGGAGCGGTCCTAAAATGGAACCTTGGGGAACCCCCGAGGGCACATTAGTAAAATTTAAGCAAAAACCGCCAACAGTAACCGCCTGTGACCGATTTTTTAGGTATGACTCCATCCATCGCAGTAGGTTACCACGTATGCCGA
This sequence comes from Pyrausta aurata, assembly GCA_963584085.1. Taxonomy (NCBI): domain Eukaryota; kingdom Metazoa; phylum Arthropoda; class Insecta; order Lepidoptera; family Crambidae; genus Pyrausta; species Pyrausta aurata. The sequence continues at coordinate 10,149 of OY757278.1, forward strand.
GAGCGAGCAACTTGCGCAGAAGTATGACATGATCTACCCGATCAAAGGCCTTCTCGAAGTTCGTGTAGATCACATCAACCTGTGACCCACCATCCATATTAGTAGCAACATAATCCACGAAGACCCCCAAATTAGTTGCCGTAGAACGTCCCTTAACAAAACCGTGCTGTTCAGAAGGTAAAGAGGTTACGATAAAAGGGTATATATTATTAAATACCACTCTTTCCATTACCTTACTCAGGACATTCAGTATCGAGATTGGACGATAGTTTTCGATTGATGTTTTAAGACCGTTTATGGATGGGTACAATGTGCGCTATTTTCCATTCGACTGGGAAATGTCCTTTCATAAAACATCTGTTAAATTACAGTGATATAGGGGCAGATAAAGTTTCTGCGCATCTAACAAAGAATATAGGTGGTAGATTATCGTGACCAGCACCTTTATTTGCATCTAGGTTTTGAAGCAGTTTAAGAGTTTCTTTTTCATCGGATTGTATATTATTGATAATATTTTGTGAGATAAAATTTATTTGAGTGTCCGAGTACGTATCTAGTGGGGCGTTAAAATTTTGATTAAAAAAGTCGTTGAATGCTCTACTTATTTCGTCGGGATTAATTAAAATGTTGTTTCTAAATGTCATCTGTTGAGGATAACTACTTTGCGCTTTCCTTTTTGATTTAACGAAAGACCAGAAAAACTTAGGGTTAGATTTTATATTTTGCTGGGCACTTTCAATATATTTGTGATAGCAGTCCGCTTGAAGAGCTTTTTGCCTAACTCTTAACTCTGCAAAATCAGCGTAATCATTGGGGTTCCCGTACCTTTTCCAATTCCTATGTTTCTTTGACTTTTCTTTGATTAGTTTTATTAGTGATTTACTGTACCATACTGGGTAAGAGTACTTCAATGAGCAATAGACTTGGGGCACGTGATTCTGGATAATCGTGTTTATTATCGAGTAAAATTTATTCAACACGTCCTCAATATCCTCAACGGTGGTTATGAAAGACCAATCCTGTTCTTCGAGGCACTGGTTTATGACATTGTAGTCAGCTTTTCTAAACTGATATTTAAGTCGTGGTTTTGGTCTTAGGAAGGGCACTAAGATATCTTTGGCTGTAACTAACAACAAAAGTTGGTCACAATCACAATCACAATCACAATCACAATCACAGTCACAGTCACAGTCACAGTCACAGTCACAGTCACAGTCACAGTCACAGTCACAGTTACAGTCACTGTCACCGTTACTTTCACCGCCACCGGCACCGTCACAATCACAATCACAATCGCAATCGCAATCGCAATCGCAATCGCAATCGCAATCGCAATCGCAATCGCAATCGCAATCGCAATCGCAATCGCAATCGCAATTGCAATCGCAATCACAATCACAATCATAATCACAATCACTTGATTGAGATTGAAATTGCGATCGCGATTACGATCGTGATTATGATTTTGATTTAAATTATTAAGATTACGATGTATCACCATCACCGTCACCGTCACCGTCACCGCCAACGCCACCGTCACCGTCACCGTCCCGTCACCGTCACCGCCACCGTCACCGTCACCGCCAACGCCACCGTCACCGTCACCGTCACCATCACCGTCACCGCCAACGCCACCGTCACCGTCACCGTCACCATCACCGTCACCGCCAACGCCACCGTCACCGTCACCGTCACCATCACCGTCACCGCCAACGCCACCGTCACCGTCACCGTCACCATCACCGTCACCGCCAACGCCACCGTCACCGTCACCGTCACCATCACTGTCTCCGTCACCGTCACCGCCACCGCCACCGCCACCGCCACCGTCACCGTCACCTTCATCTTCACCGTCACCGTCACCGTCAACGTCATTGTCTCCGTCACCGTCACCGCCACCGTCACCGTCACCGTCACCTTGACTGTCACCGTCACACTAAAATTACAACATGAGCGTTTTATTTAACCCATGTTAACCTAATTCTGATAGATCATGAGCTTATCCATCTACGGTTCTTGGTTGAACCACGGGACACCCTGTATAAAATAATGTCGTGTTATTTACATTATTTAAAACTAAGAACGGCTGAACCAATTTGGCTGAAAATTGGTGGGGAGGTTGCTTATAACCAGAAAAGGGTCAAAGGATACTTTTTATTCCTTAGACGGGGCCGGGGCTAGGGTAGGATCGGCGTTCCCACCCTCAACTGCGTCACATCAAACAAAAACGTCCATGCAACACATCAAAAGCCGTTGCGTAGTTTTAAAGATTTAAGCATACATACATACAGACGGCGGGAAGCGACTTTGTTTTGTAACATGTAGTGATGGTCCTGTCTTGTTCTATATTGTTTAATGAGCGCAGGCCGCCGAGAATTGTAACAAATCATTAGTACAGTGTGGCCAGCGCATATACAAAATGACAATAGCTAGCCACGAACACAGTTTCTTTTAGACTGGATGTTGACATCAAAATCCTCACTTTCAATTTAAATGTAAATGCCGGGTTCATAAAACTGTCGTCAGTAAGTTCACAGCTCAGTGCCAGGGAAGGGAGGGAGACGCCTCGTCGCCGACTCCAGAATATAAAACAATTTGTTCAGAGCACAAAAGGGCTGTTCGTTCCGGACTTCTGTTCACTATCCTCTCGAATTTACATAATATTATAGCCAAGAAGGATTTTATGCGACATCTGAAACGAACACGTTTGCTCGGACGTCGCTGGAGCGCTGTTTTCTTTGCCATGAAACTTAATAAAGTGTTTTAGTCTGCGTCGCCAGCCGCCGCGGCTTCTCAGCCGCCGACGACGAAATGAATGCGCAATTCATTTAAATCACCTCTCGCTCTCCGCCTGATTAAAGATCACACTCGTAATAACGTGGTTTTTCCGCACGCTCACGCCCCTTTGTTTAAGTGAAAAGTTATCCATCACGCGCTACGTATACGAGAAAAATAAACTTTGTATTACGAGAACGTGTATATTTAAAAGTTACAGCCTTAAGAATAATAATATCTGCATATTGGAGTATCTATTCTGTGGCCGCGTTAAACTTGGTAAAACTTTTTATTAGCAAAGTTCGGCGGAGAAAGGCGTTCGCGGTGAAAAAACTAAAAGAGATGCGTTGATGAACTTTTTTAATCAACGATGCTTACGAACGGCCGCCGTGCAGGCTGAGGGCGGCGGGTAGAAGGGGCTTTTTATTGAATACATGGTACTACGATTCGGTTCGCGCGAAAGGTAACAGGCCTCATCGCGATTGTCGGAATTCCGAATGGTGGTCCGGCGCCTCCACTTGTGCAATGAATCACATCACACGGCGAATACATTCTGACTCATTTTTTTAGGAGACTTTAAATCAAAGTTATTACAAATATTTACCACCAGGATTAAACCATGGCTATAATATATAGTTTGCCAGACGACTTAAAAAAATATTATCTCCATTATTATTAATTGCTGTGATTGTGACATTCTTTATTGAATTTGTCAGTTAAAATAATATTTCTCATTGATAATATATTATAATACATCGTGCTTCATGTGATTTGATAAAAATCGGAGCTATGAGTTCCTGAACCGCTTACATACCTTCTAGAATTTGGACGTTTATGATATGAATATAGGGACTGGGTGAACGTGTAAATATTTCACACACATGAAGGGGGTCCGGAATCTAGTGATTACGGCCCACAAGATCTCCGTAGGACCTCCAGGCACCTCCGAACACAGTCTCGCGGCGCGGGAGCACGATATTTTGGCACAATATCGGCTAATCATGCGGATTTGCTTTAAATAAGAAATCCTTTTAACATGCGGTGAAATCAAAATCGAAGATTAAAGAAGAGTGACATAAGTCAGAAAAAAATAAAAAAGTAAAGAGTTGCATGTAGAGTTTTCACTCCGCGGTAAAGAGCGCGGTATGCCTGCCACCCAGAACCTGAACTACTTAGTTCGTGGCAGGTCCAATTCCTCGTGAAGGCAGCAACCACCAAACCCAGTTCCCCTTTCATATGTGGAGACATATAACAAGTCCAACCAGTGACACTGGTATAGCGTTTATTGAAAACTCATAAGCTAAGGGCTAGGGAATAAAGAGTGAGCGGGAGTCGTCCCACTGGAGCTGGGCCGAGTGGGACAGCGCGGCTCGTTAGCCGCGGCGGTGCATTCATTACGACGCTCCTCGACGCGGCACACCTTAAATAAATATTCGCCAAAGAAAATACTCCTTTTGTTTACCTTTTTAACCGTCAAGGACTTTGAAAAGATCGTGAAAATAACAGCGTTGAGATCGGGCGGGGTCACGCGCTGTGCGATTGGCGGAGTGGCTTGAAGTTTTTGAAGGCGGTATAATTTTTTTAATCAAATTTTTATTTAAAATGCGTAGGAATTACCAACATTGTCGATAAAACAACGGAATATTTAAAATCCAAAGTAAATTAGTTAAACATACATTTGTATTTGTTCCAAATCACCCACCCTAAATGTTTAAATCAGTTCTACAACTACCCAAATCTAGTACTACATGCATCTTTTTTTTTAATTTTAGATCCAGATTAAAAATAAAAACAAAATATTATTTTACGTGGTTGGAGTTGCCGAAGGTACGACACAGTATTCTTCTCTTAAAGATTATAAGATTTATAATAGGAATTTCGGTTCGCACAATTTGGTAATAAGTATTGTCTTTTCAGTACAAACTGCATATAAAAAATTGAAGTTCATAAATCCATTTCCGTTTTAGTTACTGTTTATACAAATCAGTGCATCATCATTCTCTTGCCCTGTTCTCAGTTTATCTGGGGTCGGCGCAGTATGTTTTACGCTTCCACACTACTCTATCATTCGTCAATGAATCATACAAGGCACGAATTATTGGGGATGTTTTTTTATTTCACTTTCACTTTACTACTTGGATGGCGAGATTGAAATATATACATATCAATGCCAAAGTATCGTATCCTAGTATCTTGGGTCTATAAACTAAATCGCGAACAAACGGATATGGCAATGTTGTTAGACAACGAAAAGAAGGCGATAGTATTTAGCGTTTACACAAATTGTCAGTTTTCAAATTATTATATCGCGATCGCTGATCGCAGCAGGTGCCGAGCTGCGTGGTGGTGTGTCGCCGCCTTCGTTACCGGCGTATTTTTCAGGAAATTGCCTCCCCCCTCCCCACCCGCACCGGTCCGATCCGAGCATCTTGAATTATTTCGTCCCAGTCGCATTATTCAAAACTTTAATTGCGAAAGGAATACCAGGCGATTAAGGAAACAATTGTCCATTTCTGAGATTGCGCGGAATATTAAAGTGTGAACAGATTCAACAATGCGGGGTGTTGTTTGTGTTACTGAGTAATTATTATTAAGTGAATTTTCGCTGGTCTTAGGGCACGTTCGGTGCTCATTAGCGCTGTGGCGTCAAAGGGCCTCAATTAAAAGTTTGGGCGCGTCGCGATTACTGAGCACTAGCCGCGGATAATGAGGAAGCGTCGTGTTACAGCCGCCGCCTTTGTAAATGTAAATCTATACCGCGGGACGTGCCCGGCCCGGCACGGTTCGTTACTTGACCTCGGCGGCAGAGGCCAAAAAGGCCTACTACGACGTCCATACTCTTGCCATACCAGTCGCTCATGCCATAAGAGTGATTCGATCGCAACTATCAACGCTGTGTTTGTCGTCATTTCATAATTAACTAGCGATTTTTTACTTACTGCAATGGTAGCATACATGGTCATGAATGTGTCTCTCCTATGTTCACGCACGTCATGTAATCAACGTGAGCTAACGAGACAGACTTGTTGGTGCGGGCCTCGATACTCACTTTATGAGCTTTGGAGGGGCATTATCTAAATCAGTCGCTTTTGAATTACTATTGCAAATGACGCAATAGCAGTTTAGTTTTCAATAAAAAAAATTGGCACAACATTTTGAGTAAGTATGACTGACTGAATGAATGAATGAAAGTTTTATTTAAATAAGACATGGTATAATAATACAATATTATTAATTTTTCTACGATGAATTATTACTTGGCCCACTACATACTGTTACCTACAATACAGTTCGGATGGGGTCACTTACATAACGCAATGACGTATTCAAAAGATACCTAGAATTTCGCATGCGTGAATTAACTGCTGCATTGGTTCGGCTAGCCAAAGATCGCGGTTTAATTCTCACTCGAATTTTTACAGTATTTTGATAGGACTGAAAGAAGTCCTTCCACTTGCTATTGCAGTCGTTTTAAGTTTTATAGTACATTTACTGTCTCTGAATTTTTGAATTCAGCTGTCCTTGTCACTTGTACCAGTGTGAAATTGCGAATGGATGGGAAGAGTTTGCCCTAAAACGGCTACTTCTTTTGGAGTAGGTCCTTTTAAGATATTACTGTATCAAAATTAAAATGGCGTCTTTGAGCATTCTGTTAATGAACAATAAAATTACGGCTTAGAACATTTTTAAGAAAATCATTTTGAAAAAGCATATTTTACAGATATTTTAAAATAATTCCTCATTAAAACAAAACCATAGCCTTCAATACAATGTCGCTAATTCTTTTTTATGCATTTGTTAATGTCAGGAAAAGAATCTTATAAAAGAAAAACAAAGAAATTTGCGCGATAAAAAAAAATAATAAGAGTTCCTACTTTCATTCCAGGGGCGGAGCGCAACGGGGTCGGTGGCGAAACAAAGTTAGCTGGGTCCGCTGGTATCTATTATTAGTTAATCATTTATTTAAACACTAGCGGTCCCAGCGAACTTTGTTTCGCCCCGGCCCCGTCCCGCCCCAGCCCCAGCCCCGTTGAACGGGATAAAACGGATCCTATGTCCTTCTCCTGGCTCTAAGCTACCTCCCTGCCAATTTTCAGCTAAATCGGTTCAGCCGTTAGGCCGGGTACGCAAAATAAGTAACTTTTTTGGTTGATTTTTTACACCTTGTGTCCGAAAAACCCTAATATCCGAGAAACCCTACTTTTGTTCAAAATTAAATATAGCCTATATTACTCGTGGATAATGTAGCTTTCGAATGGTGAAAGAATTTTTAAAATCGGTCTAGTAGTTTATGAGCCTATTCATTACAATCAAACAAACAAACAAACAAACAAACAAACAAAGTTTTCCTCTTTATAATATTAGTGTAGAAATATGGATAATAGTAGGTATGTCAGTTAGTAAAAAGATATTAGGATAAGTCTGAAAGTCATAAGAGAGTAGGGACACGGGCATACGTCGTCTGCGCGCGCCCTAACGCGACCGCGATACATCACCGGCTCACCGCTCGATACAATTTGCCGCGTCGCTTTGATGTATGCCCGGAAAAATAACTACCAGATTAAATCGTTCTGGCAAGCGGTAACACGAGCCAATTTCAACACTATTTGTTACACCACTAAAGCACAATTTGTTATGTTTATCGGCGTTTAGAGGAAAACGAGACCTGTAACGTACGCCTGACCGGGCGCGGAGTAGTTTCGATTCATAGTCAAATATGTATGCTCAAGGCCGAGTGTAATGCAGATTTGCTTTTCATTGTGAGAGTCGATAACATTTTTATTTTGCGAACATGTAAGTTAAACGGTACACGATGTATGTGTTCCACTGAGCGGCGAAAGGTATTCACGTTATTTGAGTACCTACAGTGAAATGTAGTCTCTTGGAAACTGGTGCAATCTATAACGTCTGTCGCGGAGATGTATTGGGAAGGCAAGTGCTGTTTTATAGGTGATAAGAAAGAAAAAAATAGAAATAATATCTGCTTACAATAATAGGATGTATAATGCAACATTTCAGCAAGCTCAGAAATAAGTACTTATTTAAAAATATTTTTCAAATATAAGGCGGTTATTGCACTTCACCCATTAGTCTTTGATTTAATCTAAATAACCAAAACATTTTTTTAGTTTATTTTACAAAAGTATACACCACATTTATTTGCGATATTCTGCCAAACTGTGTGATAGTTTGTCGGCTGAGCTCTCGCGGACATCGTATTACTTACATTTTTTTTAACCTAACCTATATCATCCCACTGCCGGGCAAAGCTATCCCCCAATTCTCGCCATACGTCTCTGTCAGCGGCCAACGACTCCCAATCTCTCGCGAAGCTGGACAGATCGTCACTCCACCTCTTTTTAGGTCTACCCCTTCGTCGGTAGCCGTCTGGTGGTATCCATCGCGTGACGATTTGGGCCCATTATATTTAATTTAAATTTTATTTTACATTATATCTAATTACTTAATTATTATTAAGTTAGGCTTCCGATAAGGTTAAGATTATAGTTTAAGGTTACGCTTACAGGTGCACTTACGATTTCTCCTATGTATATAGATTGATCTAGCACACTCTAACGGCCTGTTTCACAGTGTCAAATAATTTTTAAATAAATAAAATATCCTTGGACATTTCACACAGCGCCATCTGGTCCCAAACTAAGCAAAGCTTGTACTATGGTAACCAGTCAACGGATATAAACATACTTAAATACTTTTTTTTTTGTAAATACATACATATTATACATAGAAAACACCCAGACCACTACAAACAGACATGTTCATGCACACAAATGTTTGTAATGTGCGGGGATCGAACCCGCGACCTCTGGCGCAGTAGCCAATTTCTTAACCACTGCGCCAAATCGATCGTCAATTATTGCTTAATTAACTGTTAAAAAGTGCTGAGGTACATGGGTCGGTTCTGGGGTTAACCAGTATCTATCCCTAAAGGTAAATAAAAAAATAGCTATAAAAATATTATTCAGCGGTACAAAAGACATAATTTTTGCGTAATGTAGTAATTGTTATTATCACAAAAGGCCAGAAAACGGCGCTACGACGGAGTGGGTCCCAGCAGTGGGACAATAATGGGCCGTTTCTAAGGAATTCCGTCGCACAATGACGCTCCCGTATTAGCGGAGCCCATTCCCGACACAACCCGACAGAAACAGCGAGGACACTTTATTAGATACGAGCGGTCCCGACAAACTTTATTTTAGTTTCAACCTAGTTGTTAATTAATCGTTCCTTCGATTTATCTTAAGGACTGTATTTTTACTATTATGCTGGTTTATAATTAAAACCCATTATTATTTTATATTATTATCTTTACTGTCCATTGACAATCAAAATCAAAAGTATCAAAAACAAAACGTATAACTCAAAAAGACGTAAAAATAACAAAAAGTATAAATATCTATAAAAGAGGTGCATTGGGCACATGCTCCCCTTTTCAAAATGAGGAAACCTTAAGGCTACAAATAGCCTGCGTAGTACGCATGCCTCGGTAACTACTATTATCAGTTCACACCATCCCTACCGTAACAATGTATAAAATACTAAAAATAAGTAGAAGAATAGTGATGGCCAAGTAGAAGAATAGTGATGGCCTCCTGGCCATGGTCCCTGTGGTAACATTCCGTTAAGGTACGCACCGTACAACTCTCACAGCTTCTCTTGACGTTAACCGTTTACCGTCGCCGACGACACAGTTCGGGTTTCCTCGGAGTTAGCTAAGGTACTATCATCGACAAAATAAGTCCTCTGATCGGTCTTATGTACGAGTTTTCATCATCGAGACTCGCGAAAAGATATCTTTGTCAAGCACATCGGTCTGAGTGTCTTTGAGGGCTAGGAGACTGGTGGTGGGATGTCGAGTATGGCAAGTGATTCTTTTCTCTTTTGAATCGCTGCTGTAGTATGCTTAAAGAAGTCAAAGGCCACATAGGAAGACGGTCTGATTGAGACTTCCAAAGGCCTTACTGCGACGAACTCTGCGGACTTGACATGTGATCATGAGTTAGGGTATCTCATTATCGGCTTTCGACCGATCCGCCCACAATCCAAAGAACTCTCTTAGTTTATTGTACTGTTTCTATCGAGCGATCCGCACACAATCCAAAAGGAGCGTCTCTTATTGTTGTTTCAGAATCAATCGTTTTTCTGTGTAAATCTGTACGGCAAAGGTGTTTCCGTCGAGAACTACGGAGAATTCTATGTCTTCTTGTATTTCGTTGATGCAAAGCTTCGAGATGGAAGACGTAGTTCCAGTATTCTAACTCTATTAGTACAATTATATTTTTAAAAAAATATAATACTCTACTTTGGTGTGGCACAGATTTGGCAGTATAAAATATAAATCTTTAGAAAACATCAAAGTAATGCGTACCAGGCAGAATAATATAAAAACAAATAGGTAGATAATAGCGTTTGGCATTGGTGGAGAATAAAAATAAAAAAAACATTCAAAGTTTCCATAATAATAATTTGATGAGATTTAAAATGAACTGGATGTTAGTTTAATGAAATAGAAGGTAAAGGTACTTCAGACCATAGTGTATAGTTAAAAGAAAGACAGGGCCTGAAGTTGTTTCTTTAATTACACCTATTCTACTTATGTACAAATGCGTTTATGGATGCGAGTGTTATTAGGGATCCACCAACCCAAACCGTCGATAAAATCTTTAAATACAACTATTATTAACAAGCTATTAACTTTATTACTATTACTACTATTATTACTACATATATATCTAACAAGCTACTATTAAAAAGAGGTTTATTTAAATCTAAACTACATGTTACTATTATACAGGTGATATGCGTGAATTTACAAATGGTATTTAACATGTTAGTTTCAGCTGCATGTCTCCGTTACGGTTAATTTACTGAGTAAAGATTGATAAACCTCTGGTGAGTGTAGGTAAGGCTTTTGATCCAAGAGTTTAATCACCTCGATAGAATTGCGTACTCGGCAAGCAAAAACGTTGATATCACATCCGTCAGTAATTTTAGGTAGTGCACGGATCGCCGCAACTTCTTGAAGTACAATTAGTTCAGGTCTACCAAACCTCATTTCCAAAGCTTCTATTACATCTACAGGATCACGTGCTGACACTAATAGAACGGCCACCGCTTCATAGGCTGCTCCTTTCAATGCCATGGTAATACGTGCCAAATTGTCTGAAAATGAATATAAATGCTTTGAATCATCATACATACGTTTAAATTTTAACCACTCTAAAGGTTTTCCGTCAAAAATAGGCAGCCTTCCATCGCCTACTTTTGGTTGTGGTTGGTTTTGTTTGGCTATCGCTACAATAGCTTGCGTCAAGCTTCTTATTTCTGTGGAGAGAGAAGTATTTTTAACAGATTCAATATGCCCTATTTGACCTATATTGCTATCACGTTGAGTTTTATTAAGCACCTTCTGGGGTACCTTCACAGAGCACTGTATATTAGCAGGCGACCTGCTGACGGGAAATTCCTTATTATTAGTGTTCTGTGATTTGTTAACAATATCAGTGGGGGGCATAGCTGAATCTACACATTTATCAAGCCACTTTTGTACTTCTCTATTAATACTGTGATTAGAACGTTTCGACGAACGGCGCGAGCCACCTTTCTTTTCTAAATTTGCTATTTCCATCTGTTTACGGAGCTCCAGGGCAGCGCGCTCGCGTTCGAAAACTTGTCGCTCACGTTCGCGATCACGGCTTTCTCGCTTTTCGCGCTCACGATCGCGCTCACGTTCACGCTCCAACTCTTCTCTTTCCCTAATGGCAAGTATTTGGGCATGCTCGGCTTCAATGGCCAATCTTCGGATTCTTGCCGAGTTTATAGCAGATGTACCTGAAACAGAGCTACCTAATCTGTTGCTGGGAACACCAGCGAGTTTAATCGCGGATACGGAGGTGCTAGGCATTTCCTGTGCCTGCGCCATACCCGTCGACTTTTTTGTAGCACTTCGCAAAATCATTTTAGGGCCGAGGACCACATGTTAATTAATCGTTCCTTCGATTTATCTTAAGGACTGTATTTTTACTATTATGCTGGTTTATAATTAAAACCCATTATTATTTTATATTATTATCTTTACTGTCCATTGACAATCAAAATCAAAAGTATCAAAAACAAAACGTATAACTCAAAAAGACGTAAAAATAACAAAAAGTATAAATATCTATAAAAGAGGTGCATTGGGCACATGTGTACAAGACATGATTACAAAAGATTATGCTGAAAAATGTCAAACTTATCATCCTTCCGATTCTATATGTTGGTATTTACCACATTTTGGCGTAGTAAATCCAAACAAACCGGCAAAGCTCCGTGTCGTTCACGATGCAGCCGCAAAATCTAAAGGAGTTAGTCTAAATTCATTATTATTAACGGCCCTGATCTCTGCAGTCTCTTTTTGATATTTTACTTCGATTTAGAGAAGGTAAGATAGCGATGACCGCTGATATAAAGGAAATGTTTCCAAGGTTTAAAATTATTGAAAAAGATAGAGATGCCCAAAGATTTTTATGGCGAGACAGCCCTAGTGAACCTATAGGAGTTTACAGAATGTCTTCTATGATCTTTGGCGCCGTGTCTAGTCCCTTTACAGCGCTTTTTATGAAAAATAAGAATGCCTTAGAGGTTCAAGAACAATTTCCTGGAGCAACACAAGCAATTATTCAAGATACCTATATGGATGACTATATAGGGTCCGTAAGCTCGAGCAATCAGGCCGCCCAGTTGGCTGCCGACATTGTTCATGTTCATGCTCGTGCTGGTCTAGAGATGCGCGGGTGGGTTTCGAATGATCCATCTGCTCTCAGTCTCGTTCCAAAACACCTCCTATCGGAATCAATGCCATCAGGCATTAATATCGCAAATTTTTCTTCATCGAGCTCTTGCATCCGAGCTCTGGGTCTGTATTGGCATCCTTCTGTAGATCAGGTAGGTTTTAATACTCCTGTTAGGGATGGTCAAGACGGTTTGCCTAATCCACTCACTAAGCGCATTATACTTTCCTTTATTATGAGAGTGTTTGACCCTTTAGGCATTCTAGCCCCAATTGTAATTCGCGGACGCATCTTATTTCAAAATGTTTGGCGGTTGAACTTAGATTGGGACAAAGAACTTCCTCTTTCAGAAACTTCATCGTGGAACGAATGGTTTCAAGATTTAGTTGTTACTTCTAAATTAAAAATTCCGCGCTGTTATAACTTGCAAAGTACAGACCCGTTGCAAGTAGAACTGCACGTCTTCGCGGACGCCAGTGCACAAGCATACTCAGCTGTGGCTTATTGGCGTTTTATTTACCTTAGTGGAGACGTACAGCTCGCATTAATATGTAGCAAATCACGTGTTACTCCATTAAAACCATCTAGTATACCTAGACTAGAATTACAAGCCGCACTAATAGCAGCCCGTTTAGCTGCATCCATCGTAGATGCAGTTAGAGTAAAACCTATAAAACGCATTTTTTGGTGCGATTCTATGAACGTTTTAGGTTGGCTTCGAAATGACGCACGTTCTTATAACACATTTATAGCTCATAGAGTGGGTGAAATAATAGAACTTACAGAAGTGTGTGAGTGGCGGTGGGTACCTAGCGGTCTCAACGTTGCTGATGATGCCACTCGCTTAAGTCGTGGCCCTATGACCTCCGAATCACGGTGGATCACGGGTCCTGATTTTTTGTTAACTTCAAACTGGCCTAAAGAACCAACTATTATTCCACCTGAAATTCCTTTAGATCACACTCATTTCATCAATGAAACAGAAAACGTAGACTTTGACATACCACTTTCTGCGGACGCTAAGCGTTTTAGTTCATGGTTGCGTTTAGTTAGAACTACGGCTTACGCTCATCGTTATTTATCAATGCTTAGAATTCAAGCTTTGAAAAAACAAAATATTCACGTAAATCTAGTTAACAGGTCACATAATAAAATTCTTACATTTCATACCCCGCCAACCTCAAACGCTAGTCAACATTTTCAAGAGTGTCTGCCTAATACGCTAACCTCAGATGATTTACATTTGGCAACTATTCACATTTTACGTAAAAGCCAACTTGATTCATTTTCTGATGAAATCCGTTGCGTGAAAAATAATTTACCTGTGTCACACCGGAGTAAACTTTCTAAATTACCCCCTGTATTAGATAAGGACAATGTATTACGTCTTTCATCTCGAATCACTGCTGTCAACGACGTTCATGAAGATGTGAAATACCCTATTCTACTCTTTGGAAAACACCCATCTGTAAGACTTCTTGTGAACCATTACCACAAAAAGGCGGCCCATGCTAATACAGAGACGGTAGTTAATGAACTGAGACAGTTGTACTGGATAGTAGGCCTCAGAAATACCATAAGATCGGTTGCTCACAACTGTCAGTTCTGCAAAGTTCGTCGCAGCACGACGTATCAACCTGTCATGGGGAATCTCCCAGAAGCAAGACTGGCCCACCACCTAAGACCTTTTTCATTCGTAGGCCTTGATTATTTTGGGCCTACTACAGTTGTTATTGGGAGAAGGACTGAAAAACGTTATGTGGCATTATTTACTTGCTTGACAATTCGTGCCATACACTTAGAGGTTGTCCACTCCCTTTCGTCGGATGCCGCTATAATGGCTTTACGAAGATTTATAGCCCGTCGTGGGACACCCTCCGAAATACATTCTGATAACGGCACTGCCTTCGTCGGAGCTAACAGGGAGTTGAAAAGTTTATACCAACAAGCAGTTACCAACTTCTCTGCACAAGAAATGATCAGATGGAAGTTTATCCCACCATCAGCTCCTTTTATGGGAGGGTCTTGGGAACGACTAGTGAGGTCTGTCAAAACATCCCTAAAAGTGACTTTAGAAGCTACTGCCAGAAGACCCACTGATGAGATTTTTGCCACTCTTCTTTGTGAAGCGGAGGCGCTTATCAACTCACGCCCTCTCACTCATATCGCTAGCGACCCCCAATACCCAGAAGGACTAACCCCTAATCACTTCATATTAGGATGCTCTTCCGGGCGGCCAATTCCAGCCAACCTGGATGACAGTGATGAAGTTAGTAGAACCGCTTGGAAGAGAGCAGTACGCATGGTCGACCATTTTTGGAAGAGATGGGTGTCAGAGTACCTGCCTACACTTTCTCCGCGAAGAACCCAAGGACAAATTCCAAAAGTCGCAGTCGGAGACGTTGTAGTTATTGTAGACGGGAATTTGCCACGAGGATCTTGGCCTAAAGGTCGGGTGTTAAACTTATACCCGGGCAGGGACGGTGTGACCCGGGTAGTTGATATAAACACACAGGCGGGCGTTTTACGCAGACCATTAAAGAAGGTGGTCCCCTTATTTTGAAAAGGGGCGCATGTGCTCAACGCACCTGTTTTGTAAATATTTTTATACTTTTGATGTTTTTGATAGTTTTTCGAATCTTATGCTTTTGTTTTGGTTTTGATTGATTGATTGTTATTGTATGGATAGCGACAGTGTCAAATACATAAAAATAATAATAAACTAATACCTAAAATATTTATTCCAGCTATTTTACTTATACAGTCCTAACATCGAAGGCACGGCAATTAATACTAGTAAATACCTGAAAAGCTGCGACTGTCTATGTCAAAATTGAATAAGTAATAGTTTATCGTTGGCAAAATTAAAAAAAAATAGATTTATCTAAAACATCGATCTCTCACAACCATCCATCAGTTGTCTATGAATTTCATTTTGATAAATGACTAGCAGGTATTTAAAAAAAAAATCGGAAAAATTTATAAAATTTTCAAAATAGAGATTACTTTGTTATTTACTTAAGTTTTTAATGTAATCATGAAATCGTATTTCCATCGATTAAAATCCCTTTGAGATAAAACCTCAATATAATCGGATTTTTTAGATTTAAATTTTGCTGTTACTAAAAACGAAAAGAAAAAGTGTTTTGTAAGAATACCCAACTCACCTCGCCTTAAGTTTAAAGTTATTTATTTTGTCATTTTAAATCGCACATGTGCAAAGAAAATACGTTATTTATCTATGTCCGTGTTGTTTGTTCTCCCCTGCCTGTGCCCGGCGGCTCGTGCATTCTTGATGCGGCCTCTGTGTATTTTTCCGCCGTGAATCATTTAGCCTCTCGAGGACGCCCGGGGTCTAATAATTTTGACAAACCGCTTCACGGACAAGCCCGCGCTGTTTAGAGTTCAATTATAAACTAATGAATTATTCTGATACCGAGGGAATCATTTTTGTTTAGCAATGTTGGATTTAGTCAAGTTGCTCCTTGAATTTCGTTTATTTCCCTATCTTAAATTACGAATTTACTAGCACTTCAATGGTAAATTTATTACCAAAACGACGTGCAACATCAATATTCAGATTACATAAGCACTAATCTAATGACAAAGAAGATACGATGAAGAAGTGCTTGTGGATTTATGAACACAAAAGCTTTATTCCATAATACAATTTGCTATGTTCAAGTACAACCAGTTCAAAAGGTAGGAAAGACAAGTTGAAACTGAATAACTCAATCCATTTTGAAAATTAGTTTATTCCTGAATGTTATGATGGCGTTGGAAGCCATCGCTGTTTAACGTATTAAGGAACCTAATAGTATAAAACTAGAGGTCCACCGTCACTGCGTCCGCGCGTTTGGAGATTGCTTCCTACCCTCCCGTCATAGCGTGATGTTTTAAAGCCTAAATAAGCTATCTAACAAATTTTTAATATGTTTTTTTTAATCAGTCCGGTAGTTCCTGAGATTAGCGCGTACAAACAAACTCTTCAGCTTTGAAATATTATTAAGTATAGTTCAAACGTTTTTCATCAATACATAATAGAACTCAATATTCATTAATCGAGTGCGGGGAATCAATAGTCGAGTGCGGGGAAGTGACAACAGCATCCTGAGGACTGTGGCAGATGATCCGCATGCGCCTATATTGAGGCATTTCATGCGAACGATGACCGAAGTCGCAACCAGTACCATTTCCGGGTCGCGACCGTACGGAGTGCCACTTAGGTACATCGTACAGTAGATAGTTTTCATAGCAGCAAATTGTATTTACTTACCCCTATTTTTAAGCTATTTGTACTAACCCATGGACCAATGTAGTCTATAATAAATAAATTTTGATTTGATTTGATTTGATAAACAATTATTAAGCTGATACCGATGAAATGAAAACAGTGATCGCGCGAGTGCTGAGAGGCAGCAGACCGTAATAAATAAAAAATACGTTTCCCTGTTAGCCTATTGAACGGCCCAGTGATGCTCCCAAACATAAAAGGAATTAGTTATTACGCAATATTGCACGGTGTTATTTTATTCTTTTTTCATCAACATCAATCACTTAGTTGGAATTTAAGAAAGACGGATGTGTGGGTTTGAAATTTGTAGAAGTAGCGATATTATTGTAGAATGTCATTTTAAAATTTACATGAGATATACACATTTATTTATTTATTTTTTTATTTAATCATTTTTTTCAGGCAACAAAGGCCCATACAATATATACCTTAAAGACTAACATAAATATTTAAATAAAAACACAAAAAACATTCAAATAATACACTATTTTGTCGGCGTAGTGTTCCGCAACTTGGTGTCAGGTAGCCGTCCACGAAACCGACGATATACGACACCCTTCGGCCAAAATTCTTCTTTTGTGAAGGTCGACAGCTGTTGGGTCAGAACCCTTACCACAAACGAATTGAAATTCGTATTATGACGAGATTCCAACCGTTCGACCCTCAGTGTGAACTTGGTCTTAATACGGATGTACTCCACAATCTCCTCGACCTTCGTAGAGTAATGCAGCCGGGACACGTACAGCAGCGTCACTGGTATCGCAGGACGAAGCAGGTGGTTCGGTCCAGTCGGTGTGGTGCCGCACTGGTTACGAGTGGAGGGCTCCCTTTTCTTCCTCTCAACCTTGGTAAAGCCCTCCTCATCACACTTATCGGCCTGTGATGCCAGCGTCTTAGGAGCAGTCATAAGATTGCTCTTTCCAGCGGCTGCTGCAGCATATGCACGTGTTGGAGTTGATGTCAACACGCGTGGTGTTTCCTGCGGCGCTGCGGGTGGGGCGGTGGGGCGCGCAGTAGCTTCATCGATGTCAGTGACCGCGCCGAGTGACGCGTTTATGAACAAAGGTTTTCAAATAGATCAACATTGTGTGCATTATATCCTTACCCTCAGTCATGATATAAATAACTACCTTCAAGTACCTTGAAAGCCTAAATAGCACCTACACAGTCAGGATTTTCTTCGCGATATATCGTAAAAGCATCAATTCCACATAATTTTATAAACTTCTCAAAACGATTGTTATTGCGAATAAGTTTTAAAAAGCGGGACCACTCATTCCATTCATGTTATGATCGGCATGTACATCACTGTATAGTATAAGTAAGAAGTCCCTACAAAAGCTGCGAGACAATTCATGTGTATACGGTATTAGGATCTCGCAAATTGCGAACACAATAATGTTATTATACTTCGTATTCGTACAGCTTCCCATTGTCTGTTTGCGAAAACTGTGTCACCGTGTCAGTCATTTCGGTGAAAGCGTGACAAAATAAACGTTTTTAATGAGTTAAATTGAACCGAGTGTCCCTAGAGTTAATTTTATTTAATATTGCAGTCGTTAAGTGGTTTGAATTTCATGTCTTAATTAAATGCTTCGCTGAAGTTGTGTCCTGATTTGTACAATTGTCTATTAATACAAATAAATTAATATCCAATAAACTCCTTAATATAGTTTTAGGGTTCCGTAATTCAACAAGGAACCCTTATAGCTTTAGCATGTCCATCTAACTGTCCGCAAATCAGCTCAGCGACCTTTGGTACTAAAACACTGACATGTATGTGTAATGCAATCATGCACCAAAGGAACCAAGTAAAAAAAACTTTTTTATTTATTTGGTACCTCCTGATTTTTTCCTCTCGTGTACCACCAAATCATGTAGAGTGTCGTAGGATATTCTTTGAAAATGGTAATGAGTGTGCAAACACCATGTTTCGATGAGACAACCGTTTCTTAATATTCAGTTTCAAAGTGCTGTTTCTTGTTAGAGTCCCAGTGCTCCTACTCCCCGCGAGTTAAACGGTTATTTGTAGATACGTGAAAAAAACGGCAGTAGCATATGATTTATTTATAAGGAAAACTATCACGGCTATGAGGGGTTAACAATTTCAAAGTTATAGCCCACAAACTTAAAAAAAATAGTTCTTTAAAAAAAACTGAACACGTAAGATATCATAATAAAACTAAAGTTTATGTAACCAGTGTTATACTTCAGTTTTAAGATGATATGTAACATGTTTAGTTATCCACTCATATCGTTTGATGGCGTAGACTTGATCAAGTAGAAAAATCAAGTCTACGCCATCAAACGATATTAACCAGTTTCATAATTTAGGATATTTTAAAATCTGAATTCTTGCGAAATAATAAATTATATCGCATCAGAAATGAAGAGATACGTAGAAGAACAAGGTAACGGACATAGCCCTGAGTATCAGTAAGCTCAAGTGGCAGTGGGCAGGGCACATAGCGCGAAGAACTGATGGCCGTTGGGGCAGAAAGGTTCTTTATGGAAACCCTTTGACCAAAGTCGCAGCGTAGGACGTCCACCGACAAGATGGACTGACAACCTTCCATCCTTACAAGGATTGGAGGATCAAACTGGATGCAGACCGCTGAAATCGGTCGCTGTGGAAAGCCATGGGGGAGGCCTATGTTCAGCAGAAGACGTCCTTTGGCTGATTATGGTGATGATGATGATAAATAAATAAGCATGTTTTTTCAAACTTCCAGGACTGGTTTATAATAGCTTAGTGAGTCTTCTGAATGGTAGCTCACTATGCAGGAGTGAAATGAAAGTGTCTGTTTGTTTTATTAGTGGCGGCGCTCGCTCAGTGCTAATGAGAGGCGGATCATATTTCAGTTTAAATGAGGACGAATGAGCGCGCGTTTGAATAAAATAACGATCGCCGCAATTTTATCAAGGGTTAAAGCTTTATTATTTTATGCTTCATTACGAAATGGAGGTGAAAAAACCGTCTGCTGTTTTCGCAGCTCTTCATTAAATTGTATTGTCTAGCTAGCTAGAAGATTCTTTCATCTAGATAATTCTAATGTTCAGTGCCTTATTCAAGATTCACGTGTATGTTAAAAATAAGCATTTTTGCATACAAAGAAAAATAGACGGGTCATATCGGCATTTGACAGGATTCTTTGAATATTCCCCTGAACCCTGGCTCATATACAATAAGTGATCTATAACGTCAGTCTACCAGTCAAATATGGTAAATTCTGAGAAGCTGTTGCAAATTGTATCATCCGATTGCATAAGTATTTGGTAATTGGGAAATATTGGGAAGCTTTTTCCGACTTCAAAAAATGGGAGATTATTGATTCGACCTGTATGTATGATATCGTTAGAATTTGATAAAATTGGAGTATGTTGATCTAAAATGTGCAAAATTTGTTTATTTGTATGTTTGTCTCTGGATTTCTCGAAAACGAGAAGTCATAGCGAGATGATTCTTTTTTAGTCGAATTAGGTATATTAAGGTAAATTAACTTAGGGTACAACGTAAGATTCATCAAAATCAGTCCAGTACTTTTAAAGATATGAGTAAATAACTAACATTTTTTTTTGGAGTCGGTGCATGATGTCAAGCTTACACTAACAGTCTGAATTAAACTTAACACATCATGTACCGACTCCAAAATAATTTGTTTCTCCTAAATAGAAGACGAATACGTTATTTAAAGCTTTTAGTTTTTTGAAGGCGGTTTAATTTTTTTTAGTTAATGAGATAAGTGGCTATGTTAATAATTGATTTAATGGTCTAGATTCGTTCTGATATCAGAAGTTTTGTCAATGCAGCAAGGAAACAAGGCAAATAATACTGCTTTGTGTTGCATATTGTTTCTCAAACTTTGTTGCATAAGCACGAAGACGGTCTGAATGCTAATAAGAATCGTTCCCGCGGGAATAAAATACATTGTTTCCTGCAATATGATTCATTGAAGTCGCAGCTGGCTCGTGTGGCTATTCGCAATGTTGTCTGACTGGTAGGATATTGAAATGAGCTTGTAAAGCTTATTTGCTTTTGATTTTTATAATAGCGAAAAAGATATTGAAATTATTTGTACCTACAATTCTAATCAATTCAATTTAATTCAAAATCTATTTTTCAATTTAGGTCATGAAATGACACTTATGAACGTCAAATATACAAATAAAATATATAAAAAAACAAATGTGCCCCGAAAGGGCCAAATCATGTCTCCTTATCTATCCACTCTTTACCCAATTACTTCTTTCTACGAAGCACTTTAAATTTCAGCACGTTCCAAAAATCAAAATGCATAGTAGGCAATACGTTAAACCATAATTAATTAAAAAACCCACTAAAACCTAGCAGTTTTGTAAATTAAATATATTTTTTATTTTTATTTAGGGCCCCCATATTTTTATTTTTATTTTCGATAGTCGATGAGTTACACGTTGATAATGGATTGATTTCATATACTATGATAATGTTTGTTAAATACACACTAAAAATACTGGTGTTTGATTGCATACTGTGTGTCTACTAATAACATACTTCTTTGACAATCTTCCAGATAGCTGCAATACCTATAGAAAGAAAGAAAAAACGTTTATTCAGCACCAACATCAAATACAACAATATTTAACAAATTTTGCTTTTAGTTAACACTTATAGCCAAACTAAACATTTTGCTCTTAGTAAGTAAGTAAGTAAGTCTTTATTTGCTAGAATATACAGTTACAAAGATCTTAAGAATCTAAATCTTACTTCTAAGATAACAATTATTGGCACTGAAATGGCTTTCGCTCAGTATGTGTCAGTAACGGCAGAAGCACGTCACGACTACTAGTATTCTGCGAAGACCATTTAGGATTAGCCCCGAGCGAGACCACCAGCTATCATCACAATAAATATCTATATTTAATCACATCTGACCTTGCATATGTACCATCACTATCATTATGTACCACAATTCAAACAAATGAATGGAACTGTTTACAGGTTGTGACTTGTGATAGGAGAAAAAAATAAAATGTAGGCCCTTTAAGTGACGAGTAATCCATATTAAATGGTTTAATTTTTTTAAATGAAAAATTAATTTATTGTTATTTTCTAACAAAATAAATCGAACCAGCATTACCATTGACATTGTTATTTACTACAACGAGTTAGCGATTTTAAAATACATTGACTAGAGATTATAACTTTGGATTTCTATATCTTTTAGTTTAAGCATTTTGGAGCACTATGACTGGTCCTAGTGCTCCAAAATGCACTACAGGTCTACTCTAACGAGAATCATTGATTTTTTTTTGCTCCTATTACAGGCCACACGCTGTATAAAGGTTACTCATTATAGTTTTGCAAGCTCAGTGATTACAGTTTGAATAATGCCTTAGTATCTTATCTTAGTGACTCTCAAATCTAAGGATTGCATATTATCTTGCAAATTTAGTAATTACATACTACAGGTGCCTCGCCCTACAGATACGGAATGAATCCTTGAGATCGGTAATAACAATAGCCCACGTACAGGCACCCTGTTTGTACGTCCGATCTAGTTAACCTATCCACTTTAAATAATACTACACGTTCAGTCATCAACATCTAAAAGTGACTTATTTTTTTCAGATTCAATAAGTACAGTTTGAATTTTTCGTTGAACGTTTTTATTGAAGAAGGGCAATGGCGGAGGGATGTCGTTCCAACACTTTGTTACTAAATATCTGAAACTACCACGGAACGCAGCAGTTTTGTGCTGGGGACATAGCGAACGGTCTGAAATTAGAGATCTTCGTAAAGAGAAGGTTAACTTCTTGAATAGAGGTATTACCACGGTAATTTGACCCCGCGGTTGGCTGAAGTATGGCTCACTGTGCCATTGAATAGTTGAGATGTCACAGAATAGTTAGTTGTTAACTATCCTAGGGCGAATACACGTTAGTTAGATAACTTAATCTTTTTGGGTAGTTAATAAATCTGGGTTTCTGTACCTATATAAAATGCTTTATTAAAGTATATAATAGTCTAGCGAAAAGATAAGAAATCAAATTTATACTGCGTTGGCACAGTCGGTAATATCTTACTGTATTCTCATATGGGGAGGAGCGTTAAAAACAAAGTTCTTGGAGGTTGAAAGAGCACAACGCTGTTTGATTAAGGTCATGTACTTTAGACAACGTAGGTTTCCTACAGAAGAACTGTATAAATTAAGTCAATTTCTGTCTGTTAGGAAACTTTTTATACTCATGATAGTTCTAAAATTACACAAATCAGTTCAATACAGGCAAGAACCTTCAAGGACCAGAGGTGCGATTGTGTAAAGCCATCGTATTCATTTGACAGATCATAACGTACGGTATGATCTGTCAAACGGCAAATTCGAATTGTCTAAGGAGTTCTTTTAACGTTAACGATTGGATCGTAAATTTTAAGCGATGAGTGAATGGTGTACTTGATTTTGACAGATAATTCGAATTGCGTAAGTTTTTTTAGCTCATTGCTAATGTCAAATGATTGCGGTGACTCGAGACTCATGGCAATCGTAAATATTGTCTATTTATATTGTGGTAAACGGTGTGTTTATTGTTAAATGCATAGTTAAATGGAAATAACATTTAGTGAGTCACGCACAAGAGTTCTTTTTGGGCATGATTGAATGCGAGAGTCGCCTGATGAGACGCTTGCAGATGAGGAGGGAGCTGCGGAGATCTTCGATGCCCTGGGAGGCTGGGACTAATATCAACCTATATTAGCCGTGTCCATGAGCAACTGCTGCGTGCCTTCCAAAGCACGGAGATGCTCGTGATATACGTCACTTAATTGGTCGCAATGGTCATCATCGGGTGATGGGTATTCTAACACAACCGCGTCGTAAGTTGCTGTTAGCAACCGCGGTGTCAGCAGAGGCGCCGGGCGCAGGCGGACAACCTCGCTGGGACTCCTTACACTGAAGACGCGTGTGTGCTACCTATGTACTATGTAGAACCCTTAGTTTGTGGTGGCTGAATATACAAGGAAGGATAATGTACAGGCGGGACGAAGTCCCGTCTGTCTAAGTCTAATAAACGGTCAGGATGGAAACTAACTCCCTAGTGGCGTAGATATCCCTTTCCCTAAGATACTAAGTCCCTAGAGCCCTGGCCCAGCCTAACAATAGATACATAGATATAATAAGGATGTTGTGGTAGGAAAGCTGCTCCCAGGTCGCTCAGGGTAGCAGCGTCAGGACAGTAGGTAGGTGGTGTGGACCCGCTGCCAGTCTGGCAGACTCACCAGACTGATCATAGTGACGACGAAGGGTGTCTTGGCCGCAGCGAAGGGAAATGAGAACCAACACGGACGGTTTATATCTAGTTTATTTGTGCTATGTTACATGTAGGTATTTATAATGATTGTATTGTGCGTTAACATGTATAGGTTTATAGTAGTGTGCCGCCGGTGTGAGTGCGGATGGTGCTTGCTGGGTCCATCGGTCAGCCGCTGCAATGTAGGTAGCTGACGCCGTGGTTCTTGTAATGTACGATGCTAGCTCGTACAGATAATAATATTAGAAAGAATTCCAGTTATATTTACCATTGATCCCATGAACAATAACACTTTAGTAGGTATCAATACCAAAAAGCTGACACCACGTCTGCGCTACGAGCACCTCTTTAAATAAATAAATCTTTGTTAAAATAAATACAACTTTATAAATATACACATCTTTTTATTTTAATAATAATCAGCCTTATCTCTTTACAAGCAAAGTTTTTATTCAAAATATATAATCAAGGCAATCTTAGCCTACTTATTTGGACTTTTTTTAACAATCAACAAGATATATTGATAAAATAAACAGCATTCCTACTCATTTGTACCTGTACTTATGGTTTTTTCTAACAAACAGCAGCCTTTAGCTTTACAGTACTTTATAAACTAAATAAATATTTATTTAATAGAAAGAAAGAAAATACATTTACTCGACTCACAAATACATATACAATACACTGACTCGTAAACAAACAGACAAACACACACACTTATATAACATCATTGTGTATGAGTCGTAAAGGCACCCTCTCAGCATTAATCGTGGCAGCAAGATGCATGCCACGACACTGATTTTTAGAGGATGCCTTGTGGGTATAGTTAAAACACAGAACAAGAACAACATAAAAGAAAAACAAAACAACAAACATTAATCATTTTAATCATAGCTTTCATTTGTACCTTCATATGGTTTATTCTAACAAATAGAGAAGCAGCCTTTAGCTCTAGAGTACCTTACAAACTAAATAAATATTTATTTAAACATTTTAATTATAGTGTTTCTTTGTTTCAATAATTATCAGTGATAGGAATTGGGAGAATTAACCTTGATAGACACTTATAGAAATCCAAAGAGGAGTAAGACAGGGTGACCCCCTATCACCCAGACTGTTTACAGCTGTTTTAGAAGAAGTGTTCCGCAAGTTGGACTGGAAACAAAGAGGTCTGAACATAAATGGTGAAAAACTGACTCATCTTAGATTTGCTGATGACATAATAATATTCGCCAACACAATTGAAGAACTGCAATGCATGATTGTAGAACTTGATGCAGCAAGTCAGGATGTAGGACTATCTATGAACATCAGCAAAACGAAAGCTATGACAAATGGAACAGCTAATGATAGAATAATCATAAACAGCAATGTCATAGAGTTTGTTTCAGAATACATATACTTAGGACAAATAATATCTCTAAATGACTCATCAACAAACGAAATAAATAGAAGAGTTGGAAATGCTTGGAAAAGATTTTGGTCTTTAAAAGCTATCTTCAAAAACCGTCAGACAACCACTTACATAAAAAGGAAATTGTTCAACACCTGTATTCTGCCCATTCTCACCTATGGTTGCCAAACTTGGGCACTCACAAAAGCACAATGCAACAGACTAAAAGTAACCCAACGGGCCATGGAAAGAAGTTTAACCAACATTAGAAGAATTGATAGGATGAGAAACAAAGACCTAAGAGCCAAAACAGGACTTAAAGACGTAGCATATAGCATAAAAAGTTTAAAGTGGAAATGGGCAGGACACATCATGAGAGGACCAGACAAATGGAGTAAAATAATAACAACATGGTATCCAAGAGGCTTCAAGAGAAGCAGAGGTCGGCAGTTCAGGAGATGGGAAGACGAGATTGTCGGAACAGCCGGAAGAACCTGGACCAGACTTACGGAAGACAAAGAAGAGTGGAGAAATTTGGGGGAGGCCTTTGCCCGACGGCACACAGAAGAGACTAGAAACATCGAAAATTAACTAATATGTCATAAAATATCTCTTCTGAATAAAAGGCTATAAATAAAAAAAAATAAAAAAAACCTTGATAGACAAATACACAGATTTAATAAAACAACTAATTAAAGATTAATCCTCCACACTTCTTCTTTATAGCCCCAGTGCTTGTTCTGTGATCTCAACAAGGCGTTCAAGCAGGCACGCTCGATGCCTATTGATTCGAAGGCGCTACTATTTGTATTGTTGTGCTCACTCAGGAGGGTCATCGTAGCGTAGGCTGCAGTCTGAAACAATTTTATTATTGATAGTTCTTCAATGTAAGTTTGACTTAATCTGGCAAGCACTGTAAAACCCGGCAATAGAAAACCTATTTGTTTACCACTCCTTTATGGGTACATAGGTGCTTGCAAGGTTGAGGTGTACTTAGGTCCTTGAAAGATTAATGTATTTATGCACACCTAAATGGAGACATGTTGGGAATTAAGTCTAGTCTTAACATTATAGGGTGCTTATCGTCACCCTGCTGAGAAAACCATGTAATACTTTCAGCATAACATATATGTGTAGCATTATTACTTAGTATGTACTCACATGGTTAGAGTGTTGCGGGCATGAGTAGCATTTCAAAATTTTTCTGCAATCATCTGCAAAAACTGCCAGAACTCGACGGCGCGCTATCTGGCCGAGGCGCCCCCCATCACACGTCTTGTACTCCTCGCGCTACCTCTACCTATTAAGGTCTCCACTTGGGCATATGACACCATTCTAGTTTTTGTCACTGAAAATGAAATTCATTTTTTGATATGATGTTACCATTAGGTTACAGGAATAATACGACTGTTATGGTGAAGCTTGGGTTGTTTCAACACTGTTTGTTGTTTGTTTTTGATAGAGGGACTTAGTTTAGTATAATATTTATCACGTAAAATCACTTACTTGTGTTTGTAAACAATTCTAAAAGTTCTGTCTCTGCCACAGATTAGTAAGAGTATGTGACCACAGTGACAGTGACATATAACACTTGTCATCCACAGAACCACAGAAAATATAATACACTTTAATAAATTATATATTATTTTAGTTTTAACATTATATTTTTTAAGGTATTAATAATATTTTTTCTTTATATTTTACGCTGTAAATAATAAACACTTAAAATATACACTTTAAGCATGCTATAATCATGCTTTAAGCGGTCCACTGACGCCACCTATTGTAGAGTAGCATAAAACTTTGCCCATGCTTTGCCCGCCCTCTAGGGACGGGTAGCGACACTCGTATTTTATTCTGTCTTTGCGTTTGGTTATTGCAATTGCAGAGTTAACGTTTTAGTTTGAATTAAATGTTTTAATGGATAAAAGTATGTTTTTGAGATAAAATGGTAAATTTTGATAGAAAAACTGCACTTTTGTTTGAATTCCATTTAATATTTGTTAAATAAAAATTAAGTTTTACTGAACAAATTGCGATAATAAAACGCAAATCCATGAATCGTTTTTAGACGACCGGTCACTTTTCGGTCTTTATGAAATGAACAAAATTACACAATTCGAATTACGTTATTCGATCGATCGTCAATTGTATTCATTGTCCAGCCATGAACAACTTTACACAATCGCACTACAGAGCAAAAAGGCCCATCCGCAATCAAATAATAGTGAGAACAGCTTTTGCTAAACGCCAATACTCTTACCTTTCTGCCTGTATCTACAATAAATTAAATGCTAAAATCAACCCAACTGAATTTAATAGCCGAGAATGCAGAGCTAAAGTTATAAATATCTTAAAGCAATAATCATAGTGTATAATCATACATATTTTCGCACAAATGCAATCATCCATACACGCACACGCATACATTTAGTTTGAATATTTTTCATGTTTAGTTATAAGACTTTTATGTCTTTTCACAAAACTTAAGCTATAGAAGAGCGGGATCTCCTGACACAGGACGTATACTCCTACTAGGTAGATCCCAACCACTAACATGTAATTTTGTGATAGACTGAAATAAATACTTTTTGATTTTTGAAATACTTTTTTTTTTGATAATATATAATTTTCTAGGTGGGTATTACCTCACTAAAGAAAAACTCAATGTGTGCTGTTCTAGCTAATATTCAAAATGAGGATTAATTCGAGCCGACATTCAAGTTCACAACAAATATTCTCTTTGTATAATCAAAAGGCCTGAGGGAGTTTACCGTAACAAGCCGAGTGAGATACCTATGTATGCTAGTGATGTCTTCTTGCCACTAAAAAAAAATATTTTTTACCGACTTCAAAAAAAGGAGGTTATCAATTTGTCCTCTATGTATGTTATTTTATTAATTTTGTTATACTTAGCAACGATATTTGAACGAATTCTTACCACAACGTACAAAAATTTTACTTGGGTAAAATTTAAGTAGGTATATTGATCTTTTAAGGCTTTCATAGAAGTGTGAAGTGTAGGTATGTAGGGCTCGGGGTTTGGATAGGTATAACTAAGAAATACAGGATTGGTATAACCCTTGATTTATTTATTGCTAATATTATAATAGTACGTCTCTACGTCTTTCATCCATCTTCAGACCCAAGTAAAAAAATATATATTCGATTTCACGATTGTCTTTAAAGCATATTGAACCAAAGCAAAGCTTGTCCAGCGGTTAATGGTAAATCTTATGTTTCTTTGATGTTATATTAAAACATAATTATCTTAGTATCTAATTTTATTGGGAAGATCGATAAACTGTCGATATGTCAGGAAAGTTTGAGAAGGTCGATAAACTGCCGATATGTCAAGGAAGTGACACCTCTAGTTAGAGGAGGGACGCTCAATTGCTCGGGTGTCAATTAAAATGCGGTGATGACACCTGACTGCGAATTAGCAAACTCACCCCCGTGGGTTGCCTGCGCTGCCTTTGTTTAACTAAGCTCAAAATAGTTTACAAGTTTTGGTTAAGATTAAGAAGCATTGCAAAGTTACGCGCGTTTTAAGTATATAACTAAGCTATGGCACATAATAATATCATATCAATGGTACATAATATACGATTTTAAAAGTAAGTGATATTGAGCCCACAATGTGTAATTTTTATAACTCAGCCTGTATTCTTCTGAAAACGTTTACGCAGTTCCATTTAATTAAATCCAAGCGTAGATCCAGACTGAACCGTAAACTTAAGAGAATACTATTAAATTAGCTTATGCCAAACAAAAACCAATAAGATCTAACTTATTCATTGAGTGTTCATGCCAAAGCACAAAATTATTAATTTTAATAATTCAGGGTTAAATATTTCATCTCCATTCTATCATATTGCTTTTGAGATAAAGTTTTCATAATTTCAAATAAATAATGGCTCGCACTAATGTTTTCAAAGAAACGAGACAATTGAATAAGAAACAAAGGAATCTTCCATAACTGTAGTTCTTATGAGATTTTAATTTATAAATGCTAGCTTAAATGGAAGCTGGTTTTCTTTTTGATCAAGTTTCGTTATTAATTCTCCTTTGAGCGGTATGGAATGCAGTTAGCGTTCGTCCATTATGCATGCTCAGTGTTGCTTAGTCACAACGCCTGGAGCCAGAAGTATACGCACAAAGTGGATCGCTACACATCGATGCGATAAGATAAAAGGGTATGTGGAATGATCGATGACGTACTAACATAAAAACGTAATTCTTTCTTAAAACTATAATGATTCGAAACTATGATGACGTGATGTGTGATGTGTACTATGATGGTTTTCTGTGTTCAACTAACTTAACTGTTTACAGAGCTATTAAAAAATACTAGTAATTACTTAAATAAATTAATAAGAATGATCAAATAAACTTTGTCTTTAAATTGTATTTCTTTAATATTGGGGTCTTAAGTCAGGTAGTTCTTGATGATTGTAAGAAACTACCCAATTATTGAGACACGCTTGTTTATTAGATCAGGCGCGATATAGTTCCCTGTAAAACCACCAGATGGCGCTCGAAAAATAGTGAGACTGAGCTAGGAACCAGCCAGCTTTATTATTTATTTATTTAGCTTTATTTTGAACTCTCCATCAATAGCACTCTTTGTATTTGAACCTTGAACGCGATATCTAGGTAAAGCAAAAATACGACGAACGTAAAATTCTACAATAAAAAAATATTCTACATAATAAAAGTGGTTTTGTAAGGCTGTCCTTACCCAAAAGTAAAAGTAAAAGTTGAATAACTGTTTATTCAACTTTTCGGGTCACATTGTTCTAAGCCTGTTCGCTCTAAAAACAGAATAAAGTGAAAAAAATTTTTCACTCTTTCATTTCTCGAGAATGTGTTCATTTCCACCGTCGCCAATGTCATAAAACAAAACACTTCTAACACTGAACAATCCGGGCCGCATTTGAGGATGTAAAAATGCTTGACAAAAGCTTCGTCCCAGCGTAATTATTAGCTAGTTAGTATGATAATTAGCGGATAGTCGCGTCGGCACAAAGGCGCCGCCCGCTTTGATGTGGCCGCCCCACACTTGCGTCTTCCGGCGTACGCCACAGAGATCAGCTAATCTCCCAGGTGAATGGGCTTATGGAGGAGGGATAAATATACCTTAGTTGTCAGTTTACTTACACTAGTGCGTAGTATTCGACACACATTCTCTGCCAGTGCTGAAACGCAGCAATGGCAACATCCAAGTCAATATTTACCGAAGTCAAACAACCATTATTACCTTGCAAGGTATCCATGTGTTTTAGTTGTGCTAAATTTAGTAAATTGTTATACTCATACGTACTAATATTATGGTAGCACACACATTCATAAATATTAAATAAGTATTTAATGCTTCAACATGTAACAACATGTCTAACAAGACCATCGGTACATCATTAAACTTTAAAATATCAAGGTAGGATATAACTTACCCCTCAATATACGGATTCATGAAACCAACCTATGTTATAAAGATAAAATAAATAAATAAAAACACATAGCAAAGATGTCGTCTAAAAATGCAATACAAAAGCTTAAGTTTACCGTAATAATCCTCTAAAAATTACTTATTTTCCACTCAAGCTAAGCTTAAAGGTCTTACGCGAGTCAAAGGGCCGCCTGCCGGGCCGTTCTGGTGGCCCTGCGCTGCGGTCTCCTTGCGTCTGGGACATAATTAATATCGTGTTTGCAGTTCGTTCGCCCGCGGCTTACTACACCTCTGTAAAGCGAGAAACTGCTGGAGAGGTAATCCGGATTCAATATCGTGTTTTGTATTATTATAATGAACGGTTAACCTTTCAACTCTGACCCGGTGCAAAAATGTAAGTACCGCCATATCGTCATCGTGAAAACGACGACGCCAAAAACTACTCCATTCAAATAGCAATTATCCAATAACCAAAATAATATTTTATCATTGTGTTATTATAGTAAAAATTTAACTATTCTATAGGCAACAAATAAATATGATAGTCAAAACAACGAATTTGTTGTACAAGATCAAAACTTTGCGACTGTTACTAGGGAGGGATCAAGCAAAACACGCGGTTGAGGATTTGTATTTGAAAATATGTTGGATTGCCGTACAAACTTTCAGCACCTTATCTATTCACCCTGGTTTAAAAAAAAACATTTTATATGTCTTAACTCCAAAACAATTTGATAGCTTTTCACAAAGTAGGTAACTGTTTAACCGTCGATCAGTTCAGGTTCACAGGACAAAGTGCACACACAACAGAGCATTGATAACCTATTTACTTCCCCCTGGATGGGGCTCGTAAACGCTATCTGCCTCAAGTGTTATTGCGCGCATTATAAAGCTCGCTACACGCACTCCCCATCTTCACCCAAGAAAAACCTTCCTTATTTTAAAGATATAAGTTAGATATTTGTGCGTGGGGTATTGGGACACGATCGCTAAGTGAGTGAGCAGCAAGACATTTTTGGAATCACTTGTGTGTAATAAAGCATCGGATTGTAGTCGATGGCGGAGATTGTGCGGAACGCCGCGCACAAATGCGCGTTTGAATGTACAGTGATTTACGCGGTTTGTTTATTTATGTGCGTTTTGTAGCGTATTTTTTTTCTTTCATAAATTTAAACGTGACGCAACCAGTCGATAAAGTCACGTGTTTTCTTAATAGATAATTTTACAAAAAATCTACTGTCGGATACCTACAGAACAGCAACCATTGTCAATCGGAAACCAAACGAATATGTATTTAAACAGTTTGGCCAACTAG
The DNA here is from genome assembly GCA_963584085.1 of Pyrausta aurata. Taxonomy (NCBI): domain Eukaryota; kingdom Metazoa; phylum Arthropoda; class Insecta; order Lepidoptera; family Crambidae; genus Pyrausta; species Pyrausta aurata. Next base: position 42,456 of record OY757278.1, read on the forward strand.
ACTTTGAATATGCTTATTTAACTTTGATATACAGATACTATTTTTGTAACGCTTGCTTAAATGCGTATACGTGAATTTAATTTTTGAGTATTCATGTCATGTTTTATACCTAATCAAATTAAATCAAATCAAATCAATGCATGCACGTGACAGTTTAAATTTTTACATGGTAACCATTACCGTCATAATAACAACTAATGCAATTAACTACGAAATTACGTATACCACAGATTAGTAGGAGCAAATACTTACATGGTCTTTGAACAATCAAAAGAAATGTAAGAAGACGTGACAGACAAAAGAGATGTCAGTGAAGCTGTAACAAGGGGGATTATCTGAAGACGTGAAAAACGCGGAAGTGATGATATTCTAAGGATATCAGCTGTGACAGTGAGCGACTGACTGCGTGACGGGGCGGTTTGACTACCACCATGATACACGTTTGCAGTATTTTTCTGTGAACAGAGGAGCATGTTAGAAAAGTATACCTAATAGAAATATTTAGGTACATAAATTGGTGATTTATTTTCATGACGATAATGACTGATGCAGCTAGTGCTCGCTTCAGCACTGTGTGTACCGAAACCAGCCTTTGCTTGGACAAAAGATACTTAGTTTCCTCCCTTGCTTCTCCTGAGGACTAATCTTATTATTATTTTTTAAAATCTAAAATTTACCTAATTTAATGAAAAAGGTCTATTTTGGGACGTGTATAACTGTCCTCTATGGCCCATCAATAAAAGATGCTTGTAAGATAAAAACTAAGTGATCGCAACGTACTTCGGCCATTCTTGACACTTGCAATATATACCTATGTTAGTGCAAGAGGGATGATAGAAAAGACAATTACTACCACTTTTTACAGAGTAGGGCCCTGGTCGTCCATCACCGTCAGGCTGCAGCCACTTGCAGGATAATGATTATTGATTAGTGAAGGATGACAATGAGCCAATCGACAATTAAATATAGACCCTTTTACAGGTGCGCGTTTTGATACTTGTGTTATTTTATATTATAATATTTTTCATTGTATTGTATTGTTATGCCCTTTATGTATTTTAGTTATCAAAAATATAGGACAGAAATTGCATTCAAAACTAGTGGTCCTAGCAAACCTCGTTTCAACCCGACCCCGTCACGGCAAGGCCCCGTTTCATAGTTATTATCCTACTAGCTGTGCCCGCGACTTCGTCCGCGTGGAATAGTGACTTTGGATAGAATTTTTAATTTATAGGCTTATGATTTTACAAATAAGATACTTAAGTATAAGTACTTATAAGTACGCAAGATATAAAGTATTTATATAGTACATTTTAGTACTCACTTATCATTAAAATTGGCCATATTACAACAATAAGAAGCAAGTAGTAGGTACATCAAAGGTGATCAATTATTATGACCATACCGATTATTTGGACGTTCACAATTTGTATTTCGATTAGGAATTCCTTTGTTTGATAGGATAATATGGTTACTTTACTTTTAACTACTACTTTGCCACAAAAAAAACTACTACTTTACTAACATTTTACTTTGTTGTGTGGAAAAAATGGATCTAAATATAATTTTTTTCATGGCACTGTTTTGTTATACTTTGGCAAGTACCATAAAGTACCAAATATTCATTTAATTTATACAAACCAATATGGAGGAAACACTACACATTGAATTAAAACACTTTACAGATTCATTTCCACCCACATTTATATTTTAAATATATGTATAGATTGTTTCGCCTCGGCCCCGTCCCGCCTTAGCCCCGGCCCCATCGAACGGGATAAAAAGTATCCTATGTCCTTCTCCTGGTACTAAGCTACCTCCCCACCGTTTCGTCCCGGTCCCGTGCTACCCCAGCCCCGGCCCCGTCTAGCGGGACAAAAAGTATCCTATATGCAGTATCTTATGTCCTTCTCCTGGTACTAAGCTACCTCCCCACCGTTTCGTCCCGGTCCCGTGCTACCCCAGCCCCGGCCCGGTCTAGCGGGACAAAAAGTATCCTATATGCTTTTCCTGATTCTAAGCTACCACCCCACCAACTTTCAGCCAAATCGGTTCAGCCGTTCTCAAGTTATAAGTGTTGTAACAAACACGACTTTCTTTTATATATATATATTTTCTGCCTACCCCCTAAGTCTATTGGCGTGATTATTTCTATCCTAGTTTACTCTCCAAGTGATGCTGAGTCAAATAAAAAAAGCCCCATCAAAATCGGTCCAGTAGATTCTGAGATTAGCCCGGACAAACAGACAGACAGACAGACAGACAGACAGACAGACAAAAATTTTAAAAATTGTTGTTTTGGCTTCTATTACGGTAATTAAGACCCCCTGTAACAATTTTTCATAAAAATCTTCAATGTACAGAAATCGATCTTTTACAGTCTTATTATATGTATATATAGATTTGAGGCCAAGACAATTCTCACAAAGTAAATATCATAAAAATTGGTCTTATCTTTCTTGAGTTATGTGGTGTAACTACCACGACTTTCTATATGACTTTTATAATATAAATAAATTATCGATGCAAATAATAAACAACAAAAATTAAAAAAAGATACATGCACTAAATAAACCCACTAAATAATGTCAATAAAATGCATCAATATAGCAGCCTTCTTTGTAAGTCATTAGTTCCAATGGCATCATTTCCGCAAAGTGTCATCAGAAAGCGGAACCTTAAGGCTTCGGCTATCAATTGTGAACAGATCCCTTTGAGCTACAAGTAGACGGGGGACTTAGCACGAGGAAATAGGTTTTCTACCTAAAATGACAAAAATACTTTGAACAATTGTTGTCACCGTGTTGTGATACTTATACATAATGCTTTTACATCAGCTTGATGTTTAAGCTTATTTTTATTCCACATTCCTAGTAGTACAAACATGAAACTAAATCAGTTTTTATGAACTGTATTTACTCATTAACAAGTAAGTATTTGACGAGTATATACGATATACGGTAAGGACCTCTAATTGGCTTTAATGTTACTACATTTGTTTAACTACTGTGTTTTATGTAGCTGTTGGTCTTCCATTAAAATAAAAATAAAAATAAAAAATAAAATATATATAGCCTTACAGTAATACACTTTTATACTGAAACACATGCAATAGAGGGCATATATTTTCGACCCTTGATACTACTAAGACGTAACACCATGTTACATAACAATACGAAATATTATTTCTTATTTCAATGCTTATTAAAAAATTAAGACTTTTTTTGTCTTTAGATTATTATCGTATTGGAATGAATCTAGACCAGATAGATAATAATGACTGGCACACGTGCATTATCTAGTAATTTATTCCCGATCCACAATGCGACCTGCTCGGGCTTGGCTTAATTATGGAAGCCAATTAGTGGCGGTTGCTACGCCATGAATAAATACGTTCATTAGCGATCTTAAGCACCGATCTTATATTATTAACTTGTTTCTTGCAACAATGAAAACAAATGCGTTGAATCAAATACATGACGCGATAACAAGCCTAACCCTGCGGTTTTTCTGAATCTTCATAAGTACATTATACCTAACTACAGATATTTACCCCCCTTGGACCATCGCTGCCTAAAACTATGATTTTATAACTAAAATAGATTTTATAGTTTATTTTTGTTTTTATAGTGTTTTGTCACCATACAAACTTAATAATATAAATTGCACTTGTAAAAAGACAACTGTGAACCTGTAACAGACGAGGAATTGAACCCCGTGTCTTACGCAATCCGGGCGTATGCCTATACCACTCGGCCACCGTCACATTAACAGGCCTGTTGAATTTTGCAAGCGCTTCTTAACGCGTAGGCTGCGTGACATCATCAATGTTGTGAGATTGCTCTCACAATATCTGAAGGAAAATATTTTTACAAATATTTTAACAATCAGTTAAGATGATGAAAGCCAATTTATTATATTATATTCTTTATTGCACTTAAAAGATGTACAGAAAATACAAGAAGTCATAATGTGAACAAAGGTATTTATAAAGGTATTGAATTTATAGTTTATTTTGGTTTGGGAGTTAATGCCACTTTCTCGTTTTCTTCATACAAGAAAAATACAAAACAGTGGCATTATCTCCCAAACTATGAGATTTTCATAAGATTTTATTAGTCATGTTATTTTTATTTGAAAGGCTAAGCTATCTCTAGTTTCAGTTTGGCACGCTCTTTTTGGGACATACGTTCACCGTACAATAATAAAACATGAGCTTCCATTTCCATTGCATTCCATTGTATACATTGTTTGAATTGGCTAGAAACAGGATTATTCAGTATAAAAACAAACCACTTTCACTCGATGGAAACGCAGGTAATAATATTCATATATTTATATGTAAGATATTATTCGTCTTCGATCAAAAACTATAAGTACTCGTGCCTCGTTACTTTATTTAAATAAACAAATTATTAATAGATGAAGTTTCAAAGTTTATTAATAGTAGATGTCGACATAGAACTTATATCGTTTCGTCGAGACACCGCAGATAAGTTGTTCACTTGACAAGTTGGTTCTATTGCGACTGCTACCTTAGCAGGGTTACTAAGTAACTGAAAAGCGATTGCAATGCAAATTAAATAATGCAAGGCATGACCGGAAGTACTTCATGCGGATGCAAGTAATGAATGCATTATTAAGCGTATCTGTATCATTACGTATTTTTCAGGGCAAACATAAACGCCTGCTGTGACTTACTTTAGCAAAGTTATCAATTGAATAAAAAAAACAGCTCTCAACACAACTTTCAAAAAGCTTTTTTAGCATTATTAACTATAATTTTTATTTTCATAGTGTTTTGTTGATACACAAATTTAATATTTTAATTTTTATTAGTTATCGGAAGCTCTTAAATAATAAGGTACATAAAAGCAATCCCGTAACTAACTATTCTAATGTTAATATTTTAAATTGCACTTGTTAAAAGCAACTGTGTTAAATCAAGTATCAAGTACTGTATCGAACCCTGTTCCTTACGCTATCCGGGCGTATGCCTATACCACTCGGCCACCGCCACATTGATAAGTCTGTTGCATTTTGCAAGTGCTTTCTTTTAACGCGTAGGCTACGTTACGAGATTATGTTGCGAGATTACTCCCTCAACATCAATCTCCATCTTCATCTCTCAACATCTTTTAAAAAGTGCAAGTTTTCTATTATTAATGATTGCAATACGAAAGCGACTAAGCCAAGTAATAGCTTTGAGTAGTTGGCGCCGCACATCAGCACGCGGGGCACGCGTCTAATTATACTTGTAAATGACGAACAACATCAATTTTGGAGACAATTTTCGTAATAATAAGTTGTTATCGCGGATCGGATTATCGCGGTTCGAAGTCAAGCAGTAGTAAAACGGAGCAATGAGATACGCGTTTTGTAGGTATAAAGTTTTAAAAGAGCAAGCGATTTCTCATGTGACATAATTTAAGGGTACCAGCTTTCAGTCAAGCTGAATAGACCATATAAAATTGTTTGCAATGATAGTGCACACCTCCATAAAAGCAATAGTTGCGTAATGTTTCCAACTTTGTAGTGTATCCTAGTGTTGAATGTCGTAGCTCTGCAATAGATCTTTGTAGCTTCAGTTTGTAGTTTGATGCTACGAGCATTACTCGTTGAAGAACCTTATCAAATTCATAGCTACATGAAGGTAGTGACTGGTCGTAGCATTTATATCATGCTGTGAGATTAATCTCGTAGCATTAGCAGCGTTTGTAGTATGAAGATGCTTCAAGCGATTGTGTGATCACATCGTAGTATGGCTTCAGAATTTTGTAGTTTTGAAAGTTCCGTAGCATTGATACTGGCACTTTATGTTTCAAAGGTGTCGGAAAATATTTGAAGCTAAATATTTTTATCACTTGACTTGAAGCTAGCAGCGTGAAAAAATACTTTACAAAATAAATTATATTAGAGGTCATGCTTTTGACAGACCAATTTACGCTTGCAACTAGCTTAAAAAATAAAACAGTTCTATATAATTGCATAAATTTAAAACCAAGATTTTTTTTGATTGCATTCAATAAACAAATTTTTGTACAAGTGAGATTAAATTTCAAAGTGATATTTTATTATTATTATTTAATTTGTGACTAATATTGTCATACCTAAGCACGGAGTGCTGAATTACAAAATTGTTGTTTGCTTTAAAACCAAAACTTTCTGTTCAGTATGTCTGCCAATAATACTACTTTTCTTCCTGCAGTTGAGTATAAGACTTGATAGAAAGATATCTCTTTATCCATCATAAGTACAATTTAGGTGGTCTTATCATTATGAGTGATGTCGTCGTTTCTGTCATCCATTGCACAGAGAGTGCGTGCGTCAACTTTTAATCGTAAAACTTGAATCGTTCGCGGACTTTGCACGTTTTATCTCATCGCTGCTAATTGCTTCCCCCCTCCCCATTTCTACCCCTCCTCCCCACCAACTCCATTCGGACTGTAGATTAAGCCGCAACTGACAATCATTAGACTAATTATGAAATAATTTACGTTATGAATAAGTAAACACCTGCTTGGTTTGTTCGCGGTTGTGTCGTGTTTAACATATGTAACTTGTTCTTTGTGAATCAAAATTGTTTTATAAATAGTAGGTACGCTTATCACTACTTGAACTTACTGCCTCGCAATGCTATGTCCGTTGCCTTAGTTTTTCTATGTATCACCTCATTTCTAATTCGATCTCGTAGATAAATAGCGAGCATAGCCTTCTTCATCACTGTTTTTTGTTGAGCTTCTTTATAAGACTCATGTTTAGCGAACATGTTTCGCATCCATATGGTACCTCTGGTATCACAGTGGTTCAAGAGTTTCGTTTTTTCTAATAGGCTAAAATAAAAGTAGTAGTAGCTTTAAAGCTAAAACAATAATATTTAAAGCGTCACTACATTTGTAGTGACTTAAGAATGCAGCCCGATTACCAGTATTTTGCATCACAGTAGAGTTTGACCCCGATTTGCCCGCGTCTCCCCTTTTCATAATATGTAAATTTTCATAATAAGTCATATGTATTCAACCATTCCCGGCTTCCTGTACCGACGCAATGATTAAGATATGACAACAAAATGTGAATGGGCAAAATACGTCGTGCTTTTATCCTTGAAATGTCCTGCAAATGAAAAAAGGAGGTTTCAGAAGAGTATTAAACTTTTACGGTGGCCATAACTCTGGAACTAAAGCAATAATTTTAAATATCTGCTCTTACTCGAGTCAGAGCATATTGACTATGAATAGTCATAACACCCTATAAGGCCTACTGCATTAAATTGTTTTATTTAAGACTTAACAATCTTAATATAGGAATCTTATGAAATTCATAAGATTATCAGTGTAATATTTATCCCAGGTACACAATATGAGAAATACTTACGTTTTACACCTTGCTACAAATTATTGTGTAGACTTCAAATTCACAGTTGATTTTAATTAATTGTATATCTCTGACTCAATGGATAAATGAAATAAAATAATCAAATCAGAAGAGGGACAATCAGAGTCGGCTAATAAAAGAGCGTTCAAACGTAACACAATCACGGGAGGGTAAAAGGTGGGAACTCTTTGAGCTATAGTATAACAATTGGATCAGCTTAACGAATCCCCGCACTTTGAGTCTTGTTCATCTTTGAGAGATAATCAGGTGCAGTCATGCGGGTGAGAAGAGCAATCGAACTAATCGTAGAGAACCTGATAAGCGCGAGAGGAAATTATAGATGAACGGTTCCGTCCTAATTTACAAGATACGAAAATGTTAATGAAACTAGTAAGGATTGACATTAAACAGTTTCCTAAATCTTATCATTGAGACTTATCTAATTTTCGTATTGATCAACAAACATTTTTATATTTATAGTATAATGACTTTTTTTACTATTACTACGTTTCAGCAGGATACATAGATGCAACATCAACACTTAGTACAAAATACTACTGGTATCATGAACTTGACTGATTGATTCTAGTTCTTATTTGTTTTCCCTTCTTACATTGTCTCCATTGACTGTTGTAGCTCACGAACTCTGTTTTGTGGATATTAGTGTCCTAAATTACAAAAGTATGTGCCACCGTATAAACTAATCTGTCTGCGGCCTGCTAAGAGACAGCTTGCTCCTGACGCAGCCTGACACACGCATAGTAAAATCTTAGTAACGACTGCCATTCGCACCATCCAGTAGAACCCTAATAAGAGGGCGCATGTGAGAGCGGTGTCCTCAATCAGGGCCCGTATTTGCATATCTTTTGTGGATCGCTGACTGCGCTCAGTGGTTCCGTCGCCATTGCCCCGTATCGCTCCTAATTCAAAGACGCCACGTAACAAACAGAGAGGCTGGTTCATTGTTTTTTAAAGAGATCCGGAAAAAGAATTCGTGAGTGTGTTTTGAGTGAAACGCAAATTGAATTTAAAGCCACAGAGGAGGTGAGAGATACTTTTTTAGTGATGGGGAGGTTTAAAGGAAATTTTGAGCGGGCTTCTTTTTAAAGTACATTAGGGGGATTTTATGCCTTACACTCTTCAGTTTTATCGTAGGTTTTAAGATGATATGAGTATACCTTTTATGGAATAAATAAATACTATAGTAAAAAAAAAGGCATTACCTCCAACATACAGACTATATTGACTTCATTTGATTTTATTTTACCATAGCAAAGAAGCATAGTTTTTAACGTAAAATTATTTTGATGAAATAAGATAGCTTGCCTTTGTCAATATTATTTTGTACCTTTACTTGCAAGCTTTTTTGTGTCACTTCATTAATAAATAATCTAGTTTTACTACTTAAACCTCCGAAAAAGCACAACCTTACTTGTTAGTTAGTCTAACGGCTATACTGATATAAAGCCATGGCCTGCCCAAAAGCGGCGATCACATTCAGCCCGCGTCCTGCTCAATTCTTTTAGTCGTCCAATTACTTTGAAACCACCGCACATTGTTTAATTCGACAATATTTCTTCGTTGGTCCAGGAATGCTGCGCTTGGCGCAATTTTAACTGTTATGTTGGTAGCATTAAGGTCATTTTAAAAGGTTTACGTGACTTATTTATTTGATGTTGTACAAATTAAATCTAACACAGTTTAAAATAGTGTCTCCATTTACTATTGGAGCTGAGACGTGGACACTCACGATAGGACTGATGCCAGTTCAAAGTCGCTCAGTGAGCTATGGAAAGAGCTATGCTCGGAGTCTCTCTGAAGGTTAGGATTCGTAACGAATACATCCGATAGAGAATCAAAGTTATCGACATAGCTCAAAGAATTAGCAAGCTGAAGTGGCAGCGAGCCGGTCATATCTCGCGAAGAACCGACAACCACTTGGGCAAAACGAGTTCTTGAGTGGAGGCCGCGACTCAGCAAACGTAGTGTGGGACGCCCTCCGGCCAGATGGGATGACGATCTGCGAAAGACTGCAGGTAGATGCTGGATGCGCCAAGCCGAAGACATGGCGCTATGGCGCTCATTGGGGGAGGCCTATGTCCAGCAGTGGACTAACATAGGCTGATGATGATGATTTACTATTGTTCGTATTAAAAGAGTAGAATACAGTTATTTTTCTATCTTAGAAGCCTTACTTTTAGTTTCATTTTAAATAACAGACATGCGACACTAAGATTTAATTTAAAAGTACCTGCTGCCTGCTGGTTAAGTAAATTAACATATCATGCAGATCAATATCCCGCTCCCGCTACCGCTCATACCTCACTCCCGTCTCCGCACTCGAGGTAATGCGATCGCGGCGGCGCCGGCGCGACTCAGCGAGACGCCGATAGCCGATAATTTACTTTGCCGATTCCTCCGCTCATTCGTTCCCCTACAATAAGCAGATACGCCTCCGTTCCGATTGACAGAATAACATGTTCTACCAATACCGCTAGTGAACGCTCCCGGTAAAGCTGACAAATGAATTCTTTTTTGCTAGGGGAAAGTGATTGCGGTGTCAATCATAAGGATAATGTACTGTTGTCGATATTGTGACTGGTTTATTTTTGCACGTCTATTCGTGAATTATTTTAAAGGTAATTTTAATTTTTTCGTTCTTCAAAATCTAAAACTTAATTTATCGATTAAAAGAAAATAAAAGACAGAAAGGCAAACTAAATGTAGGTACATTTGAAAACTGCGACAAGACATTACTTCGAAGATTACTCTAAAATAAACTTACAGTGCTCATTTCGTATTCTTGCAAGTGTAACTAACGAACTTTTCCCAACTTAATGCACTGTTCCAGCATCAAAATACCTTCATTTCTTCAACAAACGCACAATGGTCTTACATCTTTCGGTGTTTTTAAACTAAATGACATCTTACATTTCAGAGAAGGGGAGTAAGTTTTCTTTGAAAACTACGGTGAGTCGTTGCTTCATTAAGCGCGAGGAGCGTTCGTTATCGTTTACATTCGTTCGTGAACGAGTGAGTGAGTCGTTTCTGCGAATCCCGCGCAATAGAGCGTGAACGAAATGAACAGTGAACGTTAATTTAGTGATAATGCGCCGATTGCACTCACTCGGAACGGAGTAACAGACGCAATTTTGATAGAATGGCTTGATTTGGTTTAACACTTTAAAATGTATAACATAATACAGCAACAAGCTTTAGCAGACTTTAAATTATAGCCGGCTGCGTTAAGCTGTGCTCGGGTCATTGTTGGGCTGACAACGTTAAACATGGTGACACTGTGCTCGTGCTCACGGTAAATGCATGTTCTAATAAATATCGACGCTTTATTTTGTGGCGCTATGCTTTTGTTTAGGTAAACAGGCTGGGCTTTGAACCATACAAATATTTTTCTAGGTGTTAAAGTTAAAATGAGTTAGTTTAATAAACTCCGTACTATAGAAACTTTGAAATATTCTTATACTATGATTGTGAATGAATGGTAAAGTCAAATACAAGTTTTATTTATAAAATTACATATTTTAATGAGATGACAGTCTTTATAACGTAAAGATATACTAATATGTTACAACATACCAGATTAAAAGACAGAATCGAAAGAATTTTCTTGGAACAGCAAACCACTAAAATTCGAAAAAGAACAAACCGGCAAACGCGTGGCCAAATCGCAGGAACTAAAAGATTAGAAAATATTTGTTCGTAGACAAACTCTGTTAGATTTATGCGGGCTCGCGACGTCGCGCTGTCGCCGGCGATGCGTCAATGTTGCGGTGACGCGCGACAAACAATCTCACGCGCAGACAGTGGCTCCCAACCTTGACAATTTAAACGTTTTTAAAAAATCAGTGAATAGGGTGATATGGGACACTCATAAAATAAATGTATAGTTTATTAAAATTCATTGTTTGACTGGCAGATAATGCTTTTAGCGTTAAGTCCACCTTTGTGCAATAAAGCTAGGTTTTATGAGAAAATAGAGTAATAAGATCAAGATGTGTATTTGACATCAGAAAGACAGACAATTAAATAAACAAAATAAGTATGTATTTCAAAGCACAATATAAAAAGAATTAAAACAAGGTGAATAAAAAAACATATTAATTGAACCGCGGAGAAACAAACTTTGCAGTCTATGTGCATGATTGATATACCTACATTACTTGAGAAGCCGCCGAGATCGTGATCTGGTAGTTTTTTGTTTAAGAAGAAATTGTAAGTATTCCACGGAAACAGTATGAAACTTTTTATTTCATGGGGTAGCATTTTTGTTCAAAGCTCACATGCATACATTCACTTACCTTCAGCGGATCGCGGAACTATTTTTGATTGTGTGTAGTGCAGTAAGTTTTTAAGTACCTATTGTAATTTTGCATAACATTCTTGTTTTTGAATCCATTTATCTGTTAGGTATATTACCAATTGTGTTTCTTGAAATCTTTCCTTAGAGCCACGGGTTGGAAACCTCTGCACTAATACGATTACGAAGAATACTGCGAACATAAAGTGCCTGATAACGTTTAAGCTGAAGAGACGTAACTCGCCTTCTACTGTTATGAAACATTGCCAAAACAATGTTTTATTGAGCAGCCCTGTCGGGACAATTAAATGAATGGTGCGAGACAGATATTTAAATGTGGGAATGGCGGAATTATGTCTGTTGCTTTGGAATACTATTGATGTTTAGGAAAACCTGAATAAGGCTAGTGTTAAAAGGTAGTGTTTTACGGAATAGATATCGGAAATTTATTAAGAAACATACATACTGTTCAATACTATTTTTTAAATAACCTTTGGCAGATATGAAAGTTAAACACAAGTTATTACACATATACTTAAAAGGCTACCTGATATTTTCAGATCAGACAGACAGCTCAGCGAGTCATCACTGATTTGATGAAGGTCAAATATTTTCGCTGTTCAATGGTCAAAACCTGCGAGTGCTATTTTTATATCGATGAATCTGGAATTGAAATCCCCCAGAAATAGCAGCCTGTTAAATAATAATCACGTAATGTATCTGCCATTCCAATTGAATGGTTTGCGTTCGTGAGCGAGCATTTAGTAACTGCGATATCTCCTTTATTCGGATGTGCCCGTGCAACAGAAACCCTTAATTATGACGTAAGTGGATTATTTAATCATCCAAATTCAATCATAAAAGATTGAGTAAAGCTGACAGGGTTTGCAAAAAATGTAAATAAGTATTCAACAAGCAATTTACATCGTGTGAAAAACGAAATTGCTAACCTTATAATAACTATGTTCTTTCATCATGAGATTTTGATATTGTGGTTATTCAATATCAATCATCATCATATCAATTCATGTATTTTTATAGTATTTGACTTTTTTTCAAAAGAATTACCTTTTAGTAGTTATAAAGTCCTTGCAACAATCCTGCAACACGTGACTCCTCGAAAGCATCCATCAGTCGTTGAGAGTGAACGTGTCAGCCGGCCTTTTGACAGCGTTTAGGTATAGGCTTGGTTATAGGATAAAGAAAGGTATTGTAGTATTCCAGATATTATTTTGATCTTCTTTCAGTCTTTCAGTATGAGACTACATCAAATTTTAATCAGGAAGTCCGTAGTCAGGAAGTTGTCTGTCTACTTTCACCCTCAGGCCACGAAAAAATCAAACGTGAGCCAATCATTATTTTTCATCAAACAAACCCGCTTTTCTGCCGCTTGAAAAACGTCAAATTCATTCTGAGCCTCCACCATTATACTTCCTCGTATTACCATAACAGTGAAAGCCTCTAGGCGAATGATTAGTTAATTCCCCGATCGGAATCGCCGAGTCAGCCAGTATTGTTAAGCAAGGAGACTCTACAGATAAGACGTTTTACTCAAATTGTTGGGTCCTGTGAGCTTTAAGACAAATCCTTAAAAATAAGTAACGTTTATAAAATACTTTTACAAAAAACCTTGACGTTTTGGTTGTAATTTGTTATACGACAAACTCGACAAACTACGTTAATTAATTTGAATCTTGGCTTAAAATAATAATAATAAGAGAGCCAAAGCATATTACTCCCCACTTTCATGGATGTGTCGCAAAATAGATTCTAATACAGTGGCGTGTTGATGCCGCAGTTTTAAGGTTGACGCGCTTTTGTCTTTATATCTAGGTAGGTATAACGCTGGTTTACCACCGTTCCCCATATGCAGACTAATAGTGAAAGGTATAGCTAACCTTAACCGGAGATAGGATTTCCTACTGCCCGAAGTTTAATAGGGACAAAGAATCTAAAGATAAATAATCATTTCTATCTTTAGGAGGGCAATACCACAGATTGAATGGATATAGGGAACGGCCGTAAGTGTATTGCATTTTTATCTTTTATACAACGTGTAGAAAAACGCCCAATCTACAAAGACTAAGGAAACGAGGTCTAATCATCGCTCTTACGTAACGCTCGCCGACGACAATCACTCAAAACCGAGATGACTGGCGGGTTTGACTAAGTTTATCGCTTCCAAGGAGCTGTGTATGAGACGAGTAGTAGTAACTGTTTTGATATAAATTGGTGTATTTATCTGTGCGGGACTTATTGGAGTTTATGGAGTGGATACCGGAGTGATGCAGAGTAACGGAGTCTTCGACGGAGTGGACTGTATGAATGTGCTAGTTCGGTATCGGTAGATAGCTCCGGTGTATGGTGCCTCCAATATCCATAGCACTAGTAGACGGCGGGTGGATCGTTTTTACGTCTGATGGAAGAATACCCGGTGCAAAGTGTCTCCTGTTTTCTCGAAAACTCGCGCTCTGCCGCGTCCTCTTCGGGTGACGAGAGAAATTTCGAAAATATTAAAGGTAGTATTCGCGGTAAATTATTTGCCAGTCGAATTCGGTCCATATCTCTTAGAACGTAAGGCTTTCGGCGGTCGACTTACAGCGGAGTCTGGAACGCGGTGTGTGTTTATTTATTGCGATTTGCGTCGGTCGAAAGTAGTTCCTATTTCTATGGGCGCATGGCTGTGACGATTGGGGATTCTAGAATGCCATCTATTGTATTTCGGCGCCCGCGCACTCCATATCTGACAACTTTTCATTTAAGAGGTGAATTAGTCCAAATCGAAGCCTCTTAATTTACGATTTATATGTGCTAATACGCTATAAATTTAAAGTACGCAGTTTTCTAGTTCTTTTCTATAAACGTTTATATACGTAAAAAGTAAAGACAAAATAACACATACCTACCTACGGCATATTTACGAATATCTTGTGCAAAGAAATATTTTTTCGTTTTACACTAGTGCTGATTGATCGATATTTTGTGTCGACTGTTTATCATTCGGTAAACTAATATGTTTAACCTAGGAAGATTAGGTTTTAATCACCGACGAAAGGTAATCTCATTTATAGTTACTACTATTACTTACTTATGTTAGTCACTGTCATCCAAAATCGGTTTCGTTTGACAGATTTTACTTGGCCTTCACTTCCGATAAGAATATTAATTTTATGGTGAATACGAACATTACGCTCTCTGCCATCGTATGTGACAGTGCAATATTACGCGCATCAAAAATTGAAAAAATGCCGTCATTTGTCGTTAAAAAGAATATTATTAAGTTAGTGCACATGTTTTGCTATTACAAACAGCATGAAAAATGTATACATTGGCATAGTAAAAAATGTCATTAATTAAGTACAAACACATAAAATAAAATAAACACATTGAAATCACATTAAATAAATATAAACATGTCAGATTAAATTAATTGTATTAGGATTCATCAATACCTTTCTTCCTTCCTTAACCTAGGAATTACCTTCCACAGCCAGTACCAATTTCTGTTCTTTTTAAAATACAAAGAAATATTCATTTGGAACACAAAACCTCTACTACACGCGATTTACCGGGAACAGCAACAGCCAGTGTGGCCGCGAAATAAATAGGGACTTCAACCGAAAAAATGGGGTAACTCAATCCACAATGTTGTAGATAATTGTGTATGATGATGATTGGCCATTTTGTCTTCATTTATTTTTAAGTTTCATATAAGAAATGAACCATGGAAAGATGAATGGAAAGAACAATAAGGAATTGTTGAAAAAAATCAAGCGAATTTATTTTTTGTATTCGTAACAATAATAAGAAGAGCTGGCAAGTACTTTTTATTTTGATAAACCAAAGTGAAATCCAACCAAAAGGATATCCCTTATATCGAAAAAATATCGAATACGTAGGTAAGCGTATCGAGAAATGACAATTCGTATGGAAATTGGACTAGTGCCCCTGGCGGTGGGTAAAAAAATCCCCTTTTTTTAATATGGATTTTGACATTTCACGATACGTTTACGCATTCAATAATTTTTCGTGCTCAGGGTAGGTACTGTTCATGAAATATTCCTGTATGAAAATCCTTACGTTATTATTCATAGAAATAGCTAAAATGTTCTATTCTTTTATGGCAAACCAAAAATAAGCGTCCAATTCAAAATGCCAGTTAACTCTAATAACTTGCCGGAATATGAACTATCGAGTTTGTCGGGAACAAAAAGTATATTTGGGTACGGTCAATACAGCAAGGACAACACTAGCATCAGTTTGATAAACCGTTCGTGCATTCGTGCACTCGTTCGTTCGTTCGACAAAGTACGGACCGCGGGTATTCTGTTCCTGAACGCCGACCTGATCGGGTGTGTCGCTCCTACCGAAGTTGCCGCGTTTCTCGACACAGTAATCAAAAGTCATCCGTCTAATCGTGCTAAATTTTGTGTTCATTTTCTATTCATTGTGAAAACAGACGTTAGTACTACTTAACCAGACTATTATTTCGTGTCTACCGCGTGTACTATCCCTCCATCGAAGTGTTGCTCATGACCTAAATTGAAATAAAGATTTTGAATTTTGAATTTGAATTTTGAATTTTTTTACTTTGCTAGGAACACCTAATCTCAAAACTGAACTTTGGTTTTAATTATCAGGTAATCCCACAAACTATACCTAAGTTTTTTTAAAGTTCATTTTATTATAACATTACATGAGAAACGAAGCTCCATCCATAGTAAATTGGGCAATCTCCTTACTATTTTTTTTAATAAAATTTTTTTCCGGACTTGGAATTTTGCCAACTGTCAAGTTTCGCAAGCATATTTTTATGACGTCATTTTTGTTACCCTTGAAAAAAGTACTTAATTTTACATTATTTTAATTAATACTCTTCTCCCAACTGTCGCATGTCTGCGGTTATATGGTTAAAATTAGAGATGTGCCGACTATGACTTTGGCCGACTAGCCGACTAGCCGACTAGTCGGCAGCAAAATGGCCGACTAGTCGGCCGACTAGTCGGCCAGGCCGATCATTACTTTCGATAAAATCCGGGTGACGACGATATTTTTTTTTATATTACAAGATTCACAGCTCTAGTTATTTATTAGTTATTATATTACCGTGTAACTAAACTTACAGCCAATAACGAATCTACATTTTACGAGTAATTTTCAAATTTTATACATCGACAATCATAAGCAAATAAGTGGGTTCTCCTCACACTGTGTGTTTTATTGGTGTTTAATGAAATAAAGAATATAAAACGATCAATTACTAAGCTAACACAGTGCAAATAATTGGAGGGAGAAGATAGCAGTACAGTGAAGTGCAATCAGTGTCAAGCAGTTATTTCTCGTGGTGGTCAGGGGAAAAACCGGTTAAGTGCGTGTCGGACCCGCGCACTGAGGGTTCCGTGCCACCCTTAACTGAATTCAGGATCCACTTACTTTCACTTAACGAAAACATCACAATATATTGCGACACCAACAATAACTTTGTTTTTCATAGTGTTTGTATGAAAGACAAAGTTATATTTGCGGTTGATAAAAATGTGCAATATCTCAAAAACTACTGGTTCGATCTCCTTAAAACCAATTTTCGTTGCAAGTTTTTGTTGAGATCTACATCATATATTTTTTTCAAAATTTTCACTTTCTTAGTTCAAAAGTTAGATGGGGGGGGGACGCCCATTTCACCACTTTGGAAGCGTCTATATCTCAAACCTTACACTTTTAGAAAAAATGGTTTTAGAAACCTCAACATCATTTTAAAAGACCTATTCATAGACACCCCACACGCATAGGTTTGAGTAAAAAAATTTTTTTTGGTTTTAGTTTCATGTATGGGAGCCCCCCCTTAAATATCATTTTTTTTAATGTTTAGTATCTGAATCGGAAAGCGGTGAACAAGATACACCTACCTACCAAGTTTCAGCTATGTGATGCTTATAGTTTCAGAATAAAGTGGCTGTGACATACGGACGGACAGACAGACAGACAGACAGACAGACAGACAGACAGACAGACAGACAGACAGACTTGACGAAACTATAAGGGTTCCGTTTTTTGCCATTCGGCTACGGAACCCTAAAAAGGCAAATACTACGAGCAAACATTCACAACTGATGCTTCAACTAGGTTCTTATTAATCCTTATTAATTTCGAGATTGAATAACTTTGGGATGTCAAAGGAAGAGTTCCTATTTTTTATGTTATAATTGAACCTACTTATTACCAAGGATTATTTGCTTTAACCTATATTTTGTTATTTTATAAAAAACTAAAGGAAGAGTTCCTATTTAAATTTTCTACCAATTATTAAATTGTATTGTAAACTGAAACTCTTATTCTTATAATAACAAGAGTAAAGATACAATTTCATTTCAATCACTCAATTTTTTAAGCATATTAACATGAGTCAGAAGCGGGCCGACTAGTCGGCGGATTTAGCCGACTAATCGCCGACTAGTCGCCGACTACAAAAATGGCCGACTAGTCGGCTTTACCGACTAGTCGGCGACTAGTCGGTACATCTCTAGTTAAAATCAGGGTGAGATTTTTTAATTATCTTTTTCAATAGCATAATGATGGCATCAGTCGTCGCATTAGATTGCTACCAATAGGATATCACTTTAGTAGATAAACAGGCATAGTCAGTTGTGAGGCAACGACTCTGTGATACGAACTGGTGAAGAGGGCCTTAGATCCGGACACAGAGAGGCTATATCTATTCTTCCCTCTGCTTTACTCCTACCTTCCAACTTGGGTAGGATTCTGCACTCTAACACAATAAACTGTAGGCCTACCGCGCAAGTGTCGTCGACTTGAATCGTCGAAAACGATGCCGATGCCGACGCTGTCAAATAATCCGTACCGCGCAAATAATTTAGCGTCGATTTGCCGAGCGTCGAGAACGAGAATGAATGGAAAATAGCCGTCGACTTGCGGTCCGTTCTATGCAGCACATACAATTTATTACAAAAATGTTGTTGAAGTATTTTTACGATTTTGTTGGTTGAAAGGCACTCCAAGGAAAATTTAATCTGAGTTTACTTGATTTCATAAAGAAAGTCACATAATTCCGTGGTGTTTAGTGTTTTTTATTCAATTTTCATTAAACGCGTGATACGGTAACGGAACGTAAAATTTATTATTCTATTATAATCTGTGTTTGATGACACTGACAGCCGGTTAAATAATTTTTTGACGTTTATATTTCGTTATGTATTCTGTGTTTTCGTGATAAATATTTGAGGAAATGTAAACATTGTTTTGCACTTTATTACTTACTTACTCAAAATTTATTAGATAACAAAACAAATCCTACTACTATTATAAAGGCGAAAGTTTGTATGGATGTATGGATGTTTGTTACTCTTTCACGTAAAAACTACTGAATGGATTTGAATGAAACTTTACCACAATATAGCTTATACATCAGAATAACATATAGGCTACAATTTAGGGCTCTGCAGTGCTTAGTTACCGTATTTCTTACTTATTACTAGACTAGACGGGACGAACCTGAAGTCCACGCGAACGAAGTCGCGGGCAAAAGCTAGTATTATCATAGTGAATTCATTCGTATGTATTTTGTAGATGCCAGCGGCAAGAAAGGTAAGTTTGCTGCAGATGTAGCTCCTCGTGAGCTTCATGGAGAGACAGGAGGAGGTCCTCCTTCAACTGAAGTTTTAACTAACTCCAGTGGAAGAGAGGATTTTTTCCATCATTAGGAGCCAGGCAGTGTTGGGGATGAGGAAGTGCGGATCCCATTCGATGTATGTTTTTGTTTTTCTTAGCTTACTTCATAAGCCTTGTATTCATGGTAAACTTTCATAAAGCAACAGATGAAGAACAATAACCAGTCTGAATTGTTAAGGCTCCTGACAGTTTGTGAACGGTCTGATACGAACACTTTGCTTTGCACATAATGCTTTTATTTATCTGCAACTAAGCAGTTTCGTTTTTCTCTGTAAAACTTGCGCTCTGCGACGGAGCGCGGTGCATTGTGTTGACCGCCTTAAAAATGGTATCGGTTCCGACATGGACAAGGGCACTGCAGGTTTGTTTTCAGTACCGTTTTTATTTTTCCAGACCCCGCGGAAATTCCGCAGCCGCGCTGGGCATGGGAGGCGAAGCAAAACCGCCTTGCCCTGGACCAGCGCAGGCTCGAGGCTGACGAGTGCAGGATTTCGCTCTTTGAGCGAGTGGTGGCGCTACTTGGGCGCTCAATCGTGGCCCAGGAGAGAAGTGCATCCGCCCAATAGGATGCAGCAGCTACACTTCTTGAAATAAAAAACCTACTACTAACTTTAATAATAACATTGTATTTTACTTACATTCTACAAAAGTTTACATACATTGGGTAGGTATTGAAATTAATAACAGTTATTTTTCAATCAATACCTTTACTCAAGAACCCCTAGCCGTAAATCAAAACTACCACGGTGAAGTACCTTGATGTGCTGTCGCCCGTACCTAACTAAAGCTATTGAAAATGTTTTCCTTAATATATAAACAATTGTTTTATTAAAAATGTTTTTCTATCAAACCCAAAATTCCTTCTATAATCATCTTCCAAACACCCTTTAAAGGAGAGGCAACAAAGATTAATCAGAATCATAATTTTAAAATGTAGTTTGGTTAGCTAACACTTTTAAAATGTCGTTTATTAAAAAATATCTACCCAATTAGATTACACCAATTACTGAGAAGAATGGGCAAGAAACTCAGCCGAGAATACTTACATTTCAAAGACCATATAAGTCAACATAAATAACATATTTGAACTTTAGTATTTCAGGATAATAATTTACATTTTAAGGACCACATAAGTCCACTTAAATAACAATTAAACTTAAGTATTTTAACTTAATCCTAATTATATTTTAAGTACCATATGAGTCCACATAATAAGTGTATATCTCACTGCAAGAACATTAAGGGAATGGTAGCCCTTTCTGTTGTAGAATGCCTCTTCATGATCGCTTGGTCTTATTATAGCCACATGGTCCCATCTATACAGCCGATGACCCCAGGAAATCCAAACTTCTTATTAAATCTGAAAATAGCTTAGTATTAGGTATTTCAATATTTATTTATTGTAACTTCCTACCATTAATGCAATAGAATCAAAATTAAGTACCTCAGTGCTACAGAGACTCTTCCGTCTGGGTTCGAGGAAATATTTCCTCAAAATGGCAGGAGTGTTGAGAGCCTTTGTTACATCACGCAAGCAATCGGATGTTGATTGTTGGCTCAGGTGAAGAAAGTCATTTTCCCCCACACTACTTTGGTAACTACCGATAGCATAAAAATTCAATGCAGTCAGTATCTGTAAACGTAAATATATGTATGAGGTCACAATTGGCCCTATGTCTGGAAGAATCATTGAATATGCCACATTTTGCAACCACCAATTGTACACGTATACATACGTACCTTAATTTCAGGATTTATCCTGCTGGTCCTTACATTTGTGGGCAAGAGTGGTACAATATCTTCACATAGCCTCACAAAATTTGCTTTATATAAGCGAAACCGTCCGATGAAATCGTTGTCGGGAAGCAACATCGGCCAGGCCTGTGTGCGCTCCATCCTTCTGCGTCTGATGTTTATCTTCTTCAGCCGCTGTTCCTCCGCAGCCACCATGAGTGCCACCCAAGCCATGGTATCGCCGCCTGCCTTCTAAATCACAAAGAAAACAAAACTACAACAGCAAAAACAATTAAGTATTTAAATAAAAAGATAAAGTGTGCTTTAATAATTCAAAAAAGCAGGCTAAAATTGGAACAATCAAACGTTTTTACAAACAAAATAATCAAATCGACGACTCATGAGATGCCGTATTGAAATGACATTTCAAGACGACGGTTCGCAAATCGACGTCGGTTTGGATTTCTTTGCGCGGTACCATTTACTGTCAAAAATAGCGTTTCATTCGTTCTTTTGCCCTATCTTTTCTGTGCTTTCACCGTCGACGTCGATTGTTAAACTGACAGCTCGGCTTGGGAAGTTGCGCGGTACGAAATGTGCCGTCAGTTGTCAAAATGAAGTCGATGCCGATGCCGACGACACTTGCGCGGTAGGCCTACTGAACGATAGACACTCAGTCCTGATGCAGCCAGAATGACCTGTCATTTTTAAGAATCCCACTCAACCTATGAAGACGTTAACTTTGTCTAACTAGAAGAAATTATGCATTTTTGTGGGCGTTGGCTCAATTCTGAAGTGCCACCGATTAATACCTACTAGGATTAATTTTATGTCTCTTTCTTTCTCGAAATACAGAAATATATTAAGAAACGTCAAACGCAACTTGTCACTATTTACAATTGTTTGGATAGCTATCTACTTTTTTATTTGTCTATATAGATTCGGATTTTTCAAGCATCTGACAGCTGTCTAGTTTGGCGCTTCTGAGTCGCTGTAATTATCTTTCTACTTTTTGTTTTTATTTATCAGAGAAAGAGAAATATAAAATATAGTCTTATCCTTAGTCGGTCGCACCTCAAAATTGAGCCTATTGTGATTGATTGTATCCCTCAATAATAATTACAAAACAAATAAAACATGGGGTAACTCTTTAAGGTAGTTTTCATCATTAATACTTCACTCTGTTCCCAGTTCATCTGGGGTCGTCCTATTTATGTATATAAATAAAATAAAATAAAAAATAAAAAGCCTTTTATTTCTCGCAGTTTACAGGTAGATATTTGAGTTTTAAAATATTTAAGAAGTTTTTAAGAGTTAATTGCTATACTATGTATAAATCTATTATTGGTCTGCAAGAACCCCTCTGTAGGTGAAGGCCTCCTCCAAAGACAGCCAATCTTCTCTTGATTGGGCTACTTGAACCCAGTCGTCGCCAGCGATTTTTTTTTATTTCATCTTCCCAACATGCTACAGGTCTGCCTATCCTTCTTTTGCCTTGTGGACCTGCCCATGTGGTCACTCTTTTTGTCCATCTCTGGTCTTTTAGGCGCGCCACATGTCCAGCCCACTTCCATTTTAATGATTGCGCATGTATCAATCCGTCTCGTGCCTTGGTGATGTGTCTTATTTTTGTGTGTCTAATTTTCTGAATCTTTTTAATATTCATCATACTGCGCTCTATTCCTCGTTGGCATGAAGTTATCTTGTCTCTTGTTTTTTTGTTGAACTTCCACGTTTGACAAGCATACGTTAGGCACGGTATAAGGCAAGAGTTTAGTACCTTAGTTTTCATTTTTGTTGGCATGTTACTTTTGAATATGTCTTTCTGTGCCCAGTATTTATTCCAGGTTAACTGCGTCCTGCGCTCTACTTCTATATCGTTGTTATTCTGATTGAAGCTTATTTGTTTACCCAAATAAATGTAGCAGTCTGTATATTTGAGAGGTTCGCTACCGACATATATATAGAAGACCTATTTATGTATAGAAGAGGAAAACATACGTTTCCTCTTCTATACATAAATACTCTTACTCATTATAGAATTATCCATCCACTAAGTTCACAATTTTAAATGTATATCTTACTGCTTTACAATGCACCATCTCTTTCTCGATCGACCGCTTCTCTTGCAGCCAGTAACATTTCCACTTATTACGCTTTGATTTTCTTCTTGCCATATTTTTACGTCATCGTGTCAGTATAAAGAGAATCAAGTCGCATCTTCTTTCATTTTCTCCCATTTGCAAACTCCTCCTTTAAACATTTCTTGTCTTGTCTAATCTTGTAAGTTTACACATCTATCTTCAATTCCCTCAGTCCCTTCCTCAGTTTTGGGCCTTTAGGGCTTAGCTATCCGATCCAAAAACTAAGCTAGTTGTAATCGCGGTTGATGTTTCTTCAATTGTTATCATGTCTGTAATTAATAAATCACATTGTTGCATGTTGTCTTTGCCTTCATTTCATCCAGCCTAAGAAGCAATTGTCTTCAATTGTCTTTACTTCTTAAAAGTAAAAACTACATAACAAAATCATCGTCCACACCGTATCCGGCAATGGCGACTTCTGCATTCTAGATTTGGTTTATTGGTGGTTAAAAAATCATGGCCGTGTCTTTCGTGCTTGGCGTTTTACGTCAAGGTTATTAAGACGCATTTTTTCGAAGGTCTTAACACTTTTATAGACAGTGCGTCGCCATTCAGGTCTGAGACACGGGCGTTCCTCCCAACTATCAACGCCGTTCTTGTAGCGCTAATATTGGCTAAGAAAGTCCTGAATGGAACACTGCTTTTGGCAGTCATAAGTCGTTCATGCGCACGATATGGCCACACACCGCCCCAGTTGATTTCGCATGATAAGGGCCTCGATTCCAGACACCCCAGCGCGGCGTTTAGAATATGGTCCTGCCATCGATCTGAGGCATTTGAGATGATATACATCCAGTTGCTTCAGATCAGCTCTAAAGCAACACCAAGTTTCTGCACCATATAAGAGAGTAGGCAGGACAATTGCTTTGTTGACTTGGATTTTAGTTACCAACTTGAGGTCGTGTGAATTCGTGTCCTAAGCCTGCCAAAAGCTGCAGCAGCTCCTATCCAGGCAAGAAATTCCGATGCCAGGATTCCAATGCTAGGATATTATCATCATTCCTGATTCGAGAACCCAAGTATTTGAAAGTTGGAAACTAAGAAGTTGATTACTACTAATCGCCTTACAATTTCTAATAACTTTAAGTCCGGGGTCTTAAGCTTAATGTATGAATACTTACTTAAGAAAGTAAAGCGTTGATTTAGAGTGCCAATATGCTCTCTGCACAAAACCGTTTGCTCAGTGGATTCGACTACAAACGGGTAGAAGTCGACGGGGTTATTAGCTAACTTGATTGCAATTGCACTGCAATCTTCATGTCGACACAAGAGTTTTTATTCTAAATACCGATGTATGCATACATCGGTACAAGTATACAGTAGCACTTTTGTTGCCATTATAATGCCTTGTAAAATATTGATTGTGATGATTTTATCTCTTAATGGGCAATTTCCTTTTCATGAAAATTATTTTGCTTGAAGTTTATGGACTACAACACCGTAATATATTTACTTATGAATTTATTCACGTATCTACCTACTACCATTTTTTTGGGACAGGGTGGGGTGGGCCCCACCCTGGACATGGACATAGGACTCGAACAAAAATTAGTCCCTTAAAACTGAATGTTACGGAAACAGGCTACTTTATCGTTACTTACGATGAAATATTATATTTTCTTCAGTATGACAATTAATGTTACTAAAGTCGAAAAACCCTATTTATTTATTTATTTTATTTAGTAACTTTATTGCACAAGTAACAGTGTACAAAAGTTGGACTTAATGCTAAAAGCATTCTCTCCCAGTCATACCTTTAGGTCATGCAGAAACATTATAAGTGGGTGCAGGAGCATAATGTAGGTGAATATTGAATTAATAAAATGGTATATTGCAATGCAATTAGCATAGTCTTGTACCGAATGGGAAACATGGGAGAGTTCCCATAAGAGGACAGAAATAGAACGGATAACATACTTTCGTTGAGTCCACTCGGACTATACGAAAGTATGTTGTTTTCTACTCGGACGCAGTTAATCGAAATACGTCAATACCCTGAAACACATGGTGAGAAAGTTCGTTAACCGTCACTTACTCAGTAACTGATAGTTTAATTAAGCCTTTTATATATGAATTAAGTTTAATGCAAATAAAAACTTATTTCACTCAACACACATATTAAGGCTTAGGTCTTGGCTACTAGCAGCGTCACAGGTGGCGGATCGTGAACGGCTAGCAGATATAGTAACTGCAAATATGAATATATTATATATTATTTTGTCGAAGATTAAATATTCAATTTGGATCAACTCTTTTGTTTCCAAAATATTCTTCTACAATTTCATGAAACAGTAACAATCAGTTATATAAATTGCACTTGTAAAGAGCAACCGTGACTTTGTGACAGACGAGGCATCGGACCCCGTGTCTTACGCTATTCCGGCGCATGCCTATCCATCAGTATAACAATCAGTTATGTCAACGCAATCATATATCGCCATGAAGCCGTTCAAGCAGAGCCGTTTTACGTAGCGCGCGTCGTTCGAAGATATCTCTTTGAGCGGGCACAGAGCCGACGAGGTTCAATGCGTCGGAACTGTTTGACGGTCCGAGTTGCGTCGTATTTAGTACATGCGATTAAAGGCCGCTGCATACGTAACGAAATACCTCAGACATGAGTGAAATGAGACGGGGACGGCGAAAACAGTCATGTTTTGTTCAAAATTCCCCATGCCTTACCCCATCTCGTTCCCCATCTTCCAATTCCACATCTCGTTTCCGTCCCGTTCATGTAAAAATCTGCATCAGCCTCAAAATCAGGTTGTGGAGCAATAAAGTATTGATTTAGTATTGAGATCGTGTCACCGTCTCGTTCACGTCCCGTCCGAGTATTATCACGTTTATCACTTTTATCGTTTTAAAAAAACCGGTTAAGTGCGTGTCGGACCCGCGCACTGAGGGTTCCGTGCCACCCTTAACTGATTTCAGGGTCCACTTACTTTCACATAACGAAAACATCACAATATATTGCGACAGCAAAAATAACTTTGTTTTTCATAGTGTTTGTATGAAAGACAAAGTTATATTTGCGGTTGACAAAAATGTGCAATATCTCAAAAACTACTTGTTCGATCTCCTTCAAACCAATTTTCGTTGCAAGTTTTTGTTGAGATCTACATCATATATTTTTTCCAAAATTTTCACTTTCTTAGTTCAACAGTTAGATGGGGGGGGACGCCCATTTTACCACTTTGGAAGCGTCTATATCTCAAACCTTACACTTTTAGAAAAAATGGTTTTAGAAACCTCAACATCATTTTAAAAGGCCTATCCATAGACACCCCACATGCATAGATTTGAGTAAAAAAAAATTTTTAGATTTTAGTTTCATGTATGGGAGCCCCCCCTTAAATATTATTTTTTCTTACTTTTTGTATCTGAATCGGAAAGCGGTGAACAAAATACACCTACCTATCAAGTTTCAGCTATGTGATGCTTATAGTTTCAGAATAAAGTGGCTGTGACATACGGACGGACAGACAGACAGACAGACAGACTTGACGAAACTATAAGGGTTCCGTTTTTTGCCATTCGGCTACGGAACCCTAAAAACGGAACCCTTATAGATTCGTCAAGTCTGTCTGTCTGTCTGTCTGTCTGTCTGTCTGTCTGTCTGTCTGTCTGTCTGTCTGTCTGTCTGTCTGTCTGTCTGTCTGTCTGTCTGTCTGTCTGTCTGTCCGTCTGTCCGTCCGTCCGTCCGTCCGTCCGTCCGTCCGTCCGTCCGTCCGTCCGTCCGTCCGTCCGTCCGACCGTCCGTCCGTCCGTCCGTCCGTCTGTCTGTCTGTCTGTCTGTCTGTCTGTCCGTCCGTCCGTCCCTCCGTCCGTCCGTCCGTCCGTCCGTCCGTCCGTCCGTCCGTCCGTCCGTCCGTCCGTCCGTCCGTCCGTCCGTCCATCCGTATGTCACAGCCACTTTATTCTGAAACTATAAGCATCACATAGCTGAAACTTGGTAGGTCGGTGTATTTTGTTCACCGCTTTCCGATTCAGATACAAAAAGTAAGAAAAAATAATATTTAAGGGGGGGCTCCCATATATGAAACTAAAACCTAAAAATTTTTTTTTACTCAAACCTATGCGTGTGGGGTGTTTATGGATAGGTCTTTTAAAATGATGTTGAGGTTTCTAAAACCATTTTTTCTAAAAGTGTAAGGTTTGAGATATAGACGCTTCCAAAGTGGTAAAATGGGCGTCCCCCCCCCCATCTAACTTTTGAACTAAGAAAGCGAAAATTTTGAAAAAAATATATGATGTAGATCTCAACAAAAACTTGCAACGAAAATTGGTTTGAAGGAGATCGAACCAGTAGTTTTTGAGATATTGCACATTTTTATCAACCGCAAATATAACTTTGTCTTTCATACAAACACTATGAAAAACAAAGTTATTTTTGGCGTCGCAATATATTGTGATGTTTTCGTTAAGTGAAAGTAAGTGGACCCTGAATTCAGTTAAGGGTGGCAAGGAACCCTCAGTGCGCGGGTTCGACACGCACTTAACCGGTTTTTAAGTATACCTAGTGACTTGAGAGGTCGGATATTCAGGTACAATATAAGTACTCGTATTATAGTTAGAGTAAAGTATTTATTTATTGTATGTACTATGATTTTAAATTTTACAAGTAAATAATACAGAACCAAAGACCTATTTATAAAATGCAAGATTAAATAAGATTCAGATAACGAAAGATACCAATACACCTGTAACGACAGTAAAATCACAACAATATTGCCGATTATAAAAAGGCCATCGACACCTTATTTGCTGCCCTTCGAGGCTAACAAGGTCTCCCTCCCTCTCTCCCGGAGCCCCACTTAATTTGGACATCTCACAAATCACAATTATACCTATCGCCGATAATTGACTGCTCAGGAAGAGCCTGTCGAAAACAGGTGGGATTTTAGATGAAAAGGAAAAAAAGAGGCGTAATTATATTTTATTACACGAAAGTGCTTCGAGAATTTAAATTTTTTTTTGGGTTCGTTTTTATTGTGAGTGGTTTATAGCTTAATAATTCAATACAAGTAGATGAACCTCTATACTAAGTGTTAAATTGTAAGAACTTAGGAGACTTATGCTTATTTTGATAGTTAGGGGTTTTGATAACATTAATGTGGGCTCATCTATTTACACTACTACAATATTGTTGAAATATAAGAAACGTTGTTTGTAGGTAATCTCATAGAGGGCCGAACCCAGAAATTACTTCAGCAGTAGAGAGCTAAAATGTAACCAGTGCGTAGTGTAGTAAAAATAAAACTTAAAGGCTAATTGCACCGCAGTCAGCTCGACTAGTTTGTAGCGCGGCTTCGTCTGCGTTTAAAGTAATTACTGACTGCGTGCGCTCGCATACGCGCGGCAGATTAGCGAGTGACGCGAAAAAACCAGCCAAGCGCGAGTCGGACCCGCGCACTGAGGGTTCCGTTCCACCCTTAAACTGAATTCAGGGTCCACTTACTTTCACCTCGGTTTTAGTTTCATGTTATGGGAGCCCCCTTAAATATATTTTTCTTTACTTTATGTATCCGAATCGGAAAGCAATGAATAAAATACACCTAGGTACTTACTGAGTTTCAGCGGTGTGATGCTAATAGTTTCAGAATAAAGTGGCTGTGACATACGGACGGACAGACAGACAGTCAAACAGACTTGACGAAACTATAAGGGTTCCGTTTTTGCTATTCGGCTACGGAACCCTAAAAAGCGAGCTATGCAAATGTACCGCTCATTCGCTCGGTGCAGCAATAGTTTGCATTCGCGTTTTGTCATATAGTGAAAATACATTATTTTATTTATTTGTTTGCGGAGAAACAATTTTTCAGCTTTCTCAATAGTAGCAGAATCTTACTGGTTGGTTAAAAAGAGTTAGTTAAGAAATAAATAAATTAGCAGAGATTTAATTAATTTATAGGGTTGCAACATTCGACTAACACAGACTCCTGTTTTTGTATCTCCAATTCCCCATTGTATTTGTCAAGGTACCCACTATAACGTGGACTTTTGTTAAGCATATTGACTGCGGTAAAATGGCGACAAATAAATTTACTACTCCGTGATTCGAAAAGTCTGGAGTTATTTTTGGATTAATCATTATCTTAACACAACAGTGTTAAGTAGTAGTAAGACAAAAATAATTTCATTGGTTTAACCCCTAACGATTTTATTATCCAAGCGACTGGTTTATTTTTATAGCGTTAGGGGAATGGTCTAAAACTTTATTTACTGATTCAAGACGCAATATTGCATGTGAAAACAAATGCTAGCCAGCTTCTGCGTTAACAATCCGTAAACACATTACGATCGGTATGTCTGTAATTGAATAAAAATAAAGGCGTTATTAGTTATTGCGGCGAGGTTACTTTCATTACAAGATAAAGCCTTATTCTGTTAAAAAGGTTGCAATAAGCGTCAAAAGAAGATCCAGATAATTGTGCTGGTGATAGGATAAAAAAAATCGTTTAAAACCTATGCATAGTTTTCTTTTTACTTAACCTACAAATTGTACACATTTTCTTATTAAATTGTCTTGATAAGGATTGTTGAGTTGTTGCTTTATTTGCTTTAACTCGTCAAGTATGTGTGAACGAGACACAATAGAAATTCCATTACTATGCGACTCCTGGCAGTCGTTTGATACCTGACTGATTACGTGGCTACAAGACCAAATGATTTAGGTTATGGATCCCACGAATTAAAAAAAACCTGCCCATTTGATTATCTGCGCTGACTGATTGCCGTTCCACCGTTACATAGAAATAAATCTCCAGGATATTAACCATTTACCTATTTATTAATAAATAATAATTTACATGTAAGTATACTAAAACAACGTAGTCAAAAACAACCAATAAGATAATCCAGAAACCCCACCCCTTACGTATTTTTTAAGGAAAGATTGAGATTAAGTACAACTGAAACGATAATTCATTTAAACATCCCCATCCTGACCCAGTTAACTAAATAAGCAGGTATAATCGGCGGGAGCGGGAGCCTTTTTGATACACAATCATGGTTTTTAAATTATTATTTTTATTATGTCTGTATTGTTGTGTGTCAAATAAATGTTTCTTTCTTTCTATGTTTCTTTCTAATCGCAAACGAATGAATCTAATTAAAGTCGCCAAGACCCGCGAAAACTCATCGGTATAACTCAAGTGTTTAATTCTGATCTACAGTTAAGGCGCCAAGTTTTTTCTCGCGATGAATAAGTGAGGAAGTTTGCGGATAGATAATAAACCGGTAAGTTTTAATTGTGAGTTTCTCTAACAGAAGTTTAAGCAGTAGACCCATAGAATATGAACTTGGATTTGATCTCCTTATGGTAACTATAGTAACTCATTGTTGCTTATTTTTGGTATGGTATAATACTGAAGTAGGTATACGAATACGTCTACAAAAAAAAGAAATCGGCTCCGTTTTAGCACTAGGTATACTTATTGTGCAATTGATAAAGGATTTCTGTCTTCGTCAGTATTCAAAATATTTTAAGAAAAATGAAGAAACTGCCAATACTTATTTTGTGCGGGGAACCTTTCTTACCGCATTAATTGCAACCACTTATCGAGTTACGATTCTCGCTGCGTTTTCACTTCGTCCATCATCTGCTTCGAAAATTACCTCCTTTTTCACTGGTATTACAATACTAGAGTTATTTTAGTCATATTTTGCATCTGGTAATGAAATTTTAAATGAAGTAAGTACTCGTAAACTAATGCATTCCGAAAGTGGCTAGGTTAGGTTGGGTTAGGCGGCTTTCAATGATGAAATTTTAAATCAGAATGAATGATGTATTTTAAAAGCTTCTTGTAAAAATCATAATATTAATATAGTTTTAATTCCTTACTTCGAAACCAGTCAATAAGTGTGTTGTCTGGCGCATAATTATTTATTTATTCCTCCGTGTTAAATCTTCATCATTGACTTGTCTATACCCTATATCTTACTGTAATATTTCTTGCCAAATATTACTCTTTTATTAATTATCCGTATCATATCATAATTATTATAATTCATATTTAATGTCCTGGATGATGTTCAAAAAATATTATTTGGGTTGTATCTAAGCTATTTAACTATCTATTGCATCGATAAAATACAATAGCTGTAACAAAATACCTGAACACTGACTGTTTTATCGGTTCATTTAACTTACAAACTCTATAAATAAAATGAAGAGACTCGACGTCTCGTCGTATCGCTTAAACTATTCGTATTTATTAATCTCCTCGCGTTAAAGTGCTTAAAATAAACTAGTTAAAACTTGGCCGTTATAATATACTTCTGAACTTTGTAACCCCATCAGTAACTCAATGACGTCCTTAGTGAACCTCATCTCACAGCCCGGGAAACGTGAACAAACCATCTTTGTATACAAAAAAGAACTTTTTATTTTATTAAGAAACCATACAGCGTAACAAAAAGTAAATGTCATCTATGATAACTTATGTGTAAGTAACGTAACTTGCAAGTAAAGACTACCCACTCGTAATGTCATCTACCTTTATTGAATGTTCCATTTGCTAATGTGTATATTGATGACTATTGTAACTCGTAGAAAAGTACTTGAGAGCTAACTTTCGTATGTCTTAATAGGTTTTGGTTAAGGTTATCAGTAACAATACTTCATACGAAAACTTCTATTCTCTTCTGGTCTTTTTCCAGCAGTGGGATATTTACTGGCTAACTTTACTTGGTTACTTTAAACTTCATACGAAATGACGTTCCATATTATTCGTTTTTTTTATGCTTACGTTGATAGTAAACCAGGCCCTTATCTTTTACTTGGTATACTTACAACAACTATTATACTTCGTGATTTGTACTTCAGAATTAGTAACCTGAAAGAGAAGGTATTCACTTGGTAGTATCGCTACGTGCCACCATAGTATCGCTACGTGCCACCACTCTTAGTTGAGGGTAAATTGAATTTAAAAGTGGGTAGATCTAACCCAATTTTTATTTTTATTGTGGGGGTAGACCGACCCGCCCTCGGAGCCGTCCTCATATCGGAGCTCATTCATTCGCTTTTTAGTGCTCGACCACTCGACATCTAAAAATAATTTCCTACATTAGTGCTTAACCGACATAGTGAACCAAGAAAAAATGCCGAAGAGACCTCACGACAAGGAGGGATTCGAATATTTTCGGAATAAGCTCAAGAAATTGGAAAGGAAGTTTGTGAAATCACGCCGAAGAGCTCGAGTTATTGAAACATCGTCGTCATCGTCGTCGTCATCGTCCAGGGACACCTCACCTGCTCCGCAAAACCAACAAGGTACCCACCTATTCTTGAAAATAATTATCGGTAATTAATATAATCATGTGTAATAAAGTGCTCGGTTCATTTATTAGATCAAACTTAAAGTTTACCTATTCAATTTCCTAGCGTAATTCGTTTTATTGCGATAATGATAAAATGTACGCCGGTCATGTCACGGCACGTCTAAAAATGGACCGTTGACCTTGACCCATTTCTTTCTCGAAACGACACGCTCCGTTGCGCCTGCACACAATAGGGATTCTGTTTGCATGTGTGAGTTTTATTTCCTGTGAGTCTTATTTCCCTTGTTATCAATAGCAAATGGCAATGAATATAACTTTTATTACACATTGCTTTTTCCATCAAAGACCAGTCTGGTTGTATATCTCTAATAAGAGCTAAGTACATCTTTCTGGTCTACGCATGGAAGTCGTCAGCATAGATTGCTACGACAATTTTTTCTTATCCATCAAAAATCAGTCTGTGTGTACATCTCGTTCGAGCTAAGTACATCTTACTGTTTTACGCATGGAAGTCGAGTGCATTACATGCCCCGACTACTGGTGTATGTCAATACACGTAAAAATCAGTATGTTTGTATATCTCTAAAAGAGCTAAGTACAACTTACTGTGTACACATGGATAAATGTATATTATCCATTATTATTTAATCGCTTTGTCGATTTTATCTATGTGACATACTCACTGATAATGGCATTTCTTGCTAATTGGGTATCCTCGTCATATTTCAGGCGGACAACCGCAAACTCAACCTGACGAGACGACGTCGCCGCATCTGGATCATAAGCTGCCGACGTCTTCGGACTCTTCAGACGCAGACGAACCCATCGCTACCACATCTATAAGCACTGAAATACCCACTACGAGTGCATTAGTAGTAGAAACTACAACAAATAACTCGGCAGACGACAACGATATTTCGGGTATCTCGCTGCCCGATGACTTACTGTGTGATATCTTGGGCGAGGACCCCTCGACAAATGAGGAACATGGACCAGATATCAACAAAGACTTAGCAAATCGTCTCTGCCACTTGATTACTACCGGATTAGACTCAAAACAACGGAAAGAATTGATATCAAAATATCTTGTACCGGCTAATTGCGTTCTAATTGCTGCCCCTGCTCTTAACCAGGAAATAAAAGCTGCACTTATTGAATCATTGCAAAAAAGAGACAAATACCTCGAAGCAAAACAAAAACAGCTAGCCAGCGCCATAACCTGCCTGGCCTCAGCTATGACTGATCAACTAGAGTCAAAGAATATTGACCAACAGCTCGTGAAAAAACTGATGGATACAACACGGTTACTCTGCGACCTTCAACACACAGA
Organism: Pyrausta aurata; assembly: GCA_963584085.1. Lineage (NCBI taxonomy): Eukaryota > Metazoa > Arthropoda > Insecta > Lepidoptera > Crambidae > Pyrausta > Pyrausta aurata. The sequence continues at coordinate 76,318 of OY757278.1, forward strand.
CTCTAAAACAAGAAGAACCTTAGCCTTGACTAACCTTAAAAAGGAAATGAAAGAACATTTGCTAAACACCAAAGTAGATAAATACCTGTTTGGAGAAAACTTGTCGGAGACCCTGAAATCTGCGAAAGCAGTGAACAAGTCCAGCACAGAATTACGAGCTAAAGTACAACCTAGGACAATTAAGAAACCAACGACACAGACGAAAAATAAGCCTCAAGAAAACAATTTAAACTGGAAGCCTCCGGCCCCAGCGCGCAGGGCGCCGGGTCCACAGTGGAGCCAGAAGCCTGCCTCTCATCGCAGTCAGCCCGCGAGCTCATCGAAGCAGTCATCGCCTCCGCGGAGGACGAACCGCCGCCGATAGACACGGTACGATATGCAGGCCAGTTGTGTCTTTTTTACAAACAATGGTCCCTTATCACTTCGGATAAACTTATTCTAGATTGGATAAAGGGCTACAAAATTTTAACTTCCAAACCTATTGCTCAAAGTTCAGTTCCAACACTACCTAGCTACTCGGCCAATGACAGATCAAACTTTCAAGATTCCATAAGTAACCTTTTACATATTGGCGCCATATCTGAATGCTCACCTTGCCCTAACCAATTCATATCAGGTATATTTTTAAGACCGAAACCTAACGGAAAAATGAGATTTATCCTTAACCTTAAATTATTAAACAAACATATAGAAACATCTCACTTTAAATTGGAAGACCTGCGTACTGCAATAAAGCTTGTTTCAAAAAACTGTTTCGTTGCCACAGTCGACTTAAAAGACGCTTATTTCTTTGTTAAAATTCATAAAGAGTCAAGAAAACTCCTTAGATTTGCTTGGGAAGGTAAACTATATCAATTTAACGTCTTACCTTTCGGCCTTAATACGGCACCATACGTTTTCACTAAATTAATGAAACCGGTAATAAAATTATTGAGATCAGCAGGTTACCTATCTACCATATATCTTGATGATATATGTTTAATAGGTTCAATCTTACAGTAGCTGCATTGAAAATATAGAGATAACCAAAAAACTCCTTACGGCCTTAGGGTTCAGGATCAACGAAGAAAAAAGTAACCTTACTCCTTCACAATCCTGCAAATTCTTAGGCTATGTAATAAATACTCGCCAAATGCAAATAAGCCTATCCAAAGAAAAACAAACTTCAATAAAACAAGAGTTACTTTCAGTTTTCCAAATGTCACGTTGCACAATTCGTAGATTCGCACATCTCATAGGACTACTTATCTCTGCATGCCCAGCAGTAGAATACGGCCTACTTCATACCAAAGAATTCGAGCGCGTAAAATTTTTAAACCTGAAACCAGACAATGACTTTGATAAATACATGACCCTGCCACGTTCGCTTTCACCGGATTTTTTATGGTGGATACAGGCTATCGACAACCCGATACATCGAATAAAAAACGACTGTTTCGTCGCTGAAATCTTTTCCGATGCTTCGAACACCGGTTGGGGTGCAGCTTGCGGTAAGCATACTGCTAACGGCCCGTGGTCAGACACGGAACGTAGACTGCACATAAACCAACTTGAGTTGTTAGCTGCGTACTTTGCCATAAAAATTTTTGCAAAACAGTTTTACAATTGTCAAATACTCCTCCGTATCGACAACTCTACTGCTGTCTCATACATAAACCGTATGGGCGGCATACAATATCCACACCTCACTGCCATATCAAGAAAGATCTGGAATTGGTGCGAGCCTCGTAAGATAATTGTGTTAGCTTCGTACATAAAATCTAAAGATAACGTGGTTGCCGACGCGGAATCTCGAAAATGTCATCCTGACATTGACTGGGAGTTGCAAAACTCCTCTTTTGACCATATAACGAATAAACTTGGCGTCCCTACCATTGATTTATTTGCTAACAGAATAAATAAAAAGTGTTTGAAATACATATCTTGGCACAGAGACCCCGACGCACTGGCTATTGACGCTTTTACAATAAGCTGGGCTGACTATTTCTTCTATGCTTTTCCTCCTTTCACAGTAATATTGAAAGCCCTCCGCAAAATCATTACCGACAAAGCAACCGGTATTATGATTGTCCCATTTTGGCCAACACAGCCCTGGTATCCAATCTTTCAAAAAATGCTCATTTCAAATGTAATAAAACTAGTGGCTAGTGAACATCTTCGAATCATCGATTAATGCAGTCATTGAATTCCTTACTAAAATGTTTGATAGTGGCAGTCAATACGGTTCTTTAAACAGTTGTAAATCAGCGCTGGCCCTTATCCTCGGTCCAAAAATTTCCGAAGATAATCAAATACAAAGATTCTTCAAGGGAGCCTACCGACTCAGGCCCCCGGCTCCTAAATACAGTATAACATGGGACCCCAATAACGTTCTTGATTTTATTGCCAATTGGTACCCCAACGAAGACATTTCTCTGGAACTTTTATCCAAAAAATGCGTTACCTTGCTTGCACTAATCACAGCACATCGCGTGCAAACTCTTTCTAAAATTAATACTTCAAACATACATGCCCTGCCGTTAAAAATTCTTATAAAAATACCTGACCTCATAAAAACATCGAAAGCAGGCACAAATCAGCCGCTATTACAAATACCATTTTTTACAGAAAAGCCTTCGATTTGTCCAGGCATAACTTTACAGGCATACCTAAACAGAACAAAATCCCTACGGAAATCAAACCATCTGTTCATCAGTTTTAAAAAACCGTATAAGACTGTCACTTCTCAGACGATAAGCCGATGGATCAAAAGTACCCTTAAATCTAGCGGTATCGACATAAGTATCTTTTCTGCTCACAGCACGCGACACGCTGCCACATCTCGGGCTAGTGCTATGGGCGTCAACATTGATCATATACGTAACGCTGCGGGATGGAGTTCTAACTCTAATACTTGCAAAATTCTATAATAGAACCGTGCTTAGCCCAGATGAAGCTGCGTTTGCTAGAGCTATACTTACTTCTAAATAATTATAATTACATAATGATTGATTAATTTATCTAAAACCATTATTATTATCCTTGTGTTGAATAAAACAATCTTTTCAAATATGAAATACCTTGTTTTTATTAAATGACATTTCCTAAAACCCTACTCTCAAAGTCTACCAAGTGAATACCTTCTCTTTCAGGTTACTAATTCTGAAGTACAAATCACGAAGTATAATTGATGATTAAACGAACTTACCTGTAAGTGAAGTTCTATCACAATTATACGAGTGATTTGTACGAAGAATTAGTAACACCCTCCCAACCCAAACCCATTACAGGTTTTAAGAAATGTCATACAAAAGTGTCCAACTATAAACTAATGAATGAGCTCCGATATGAGGACGGCTCCGAGGGCGGGTCGGTCTACCCCCACAATAAAAATAAAAATTGGGTTAGATCTACCCACTTTTAAATTCAATTTACCCTCAACTAAGAGTGGTGGCACGTAGCGATACTATGGTGGCACGTAGCGATACTACCAAGTGAATACCTTCTCTTTCAGGTTACTAATTCTTCGTACAAATCACTCGTATAATTGTGATAGAACTTCACTTACAGGTAAGTTCGTTTAATCATCAATTAAGCGCTAGTGTCTTACAAATAAATACTAACAAGGCCCGGTACTGAGTATAATCTTATATTGCGTTTTTTAGACCCAGATGCGTGATCGATAGTTAAATCATCCAAAGCTTATGATCATAAAAATAGCGACTCTGAACTTTGTTTAAGGATTTTTTTGCAAAACAGGCACAATAGTAAATATTCAACCGCTGGTAACGACATTTAACTATTAGTTGAGTTAAATATCGATTACGCAACCGGTCCTTAATAATAAACGAATCTGTAATATTCTGGGGACTAATAACTGTTTGATGTTTTTAGATTATGTTTGAATTTTACAAATTCAGAGCAACTTTGAAGATAATACACTAAAGTTATAATGGACAATTATTGCTTTGAGTGTGATTTTGACTGTCGTTTATGAAATTTAGAAGACTTTAGAACCCAGGACTTGGTAGTAGTACAAGTACTACCTATTTGAAAACTTTGAGTCTTATAACTCGTATGAAAAAAAGCAGATTTACTTTAGTAATGTTAGTAAAATAAAATAAAAAGTAAAGAGTTGAAAAGACTAGAAGATTTTAATTTGCTTTATTCTCAATGGACGCCTTAGCATCCTTATTGGCCGGATAACAAGTTAGCTCAAATTGGTAGTTGCTATGAAATGAATCCATTAATTAAACATATCCAGTCATTTAAACACAACCTTACCTATTACTCGTTGTGTAAGTCATGATGTTTATAGAGATATGTTATTGCAGTCTGCGACACTTTATTTATTTACACTGTTGTATTTTGTTGCTGTAACTTTATTTATATCGTTTGACATTAGCTACCGAACATAACAATAACGAAACACATGGAGATCTTTTAGAAGATATTTCTCAAACACTCCAAAGCCAAAACTAAATAAGTATTATAAATAAAGACAGAAAAGAAGTTAATCACGCCAATATTTAATACCTAACTTTAATTTCTGTAAGGGTGCCATCCAGGGGTATTTCTATATATACATACAAATATTCTAGCTAGATCTATTATGTGACTCCTTTACTATCCCATCCCATTGCAGCCGTTTAGCGATTACTTTAACTTTAGTATTTTGAAAGTTCCAAAGTACTGAGAACGTAGTGATTACTTGCTCGGTGTTCTAAGATAAGCACTTTGGTACAAGCGCGCGATGACAAAAAACTTTTCAATTAATGAATGTAGCTTTATCAAGACACACTGTCGTATGGCAAACATTTTATTGCCAGCTTTTACTCCAGACATGCCACTTATAAACTGTTTGCAAGTTACGTACCTTAAGGTGAATTCACAGCGAAAGTAAGCACTTACTATTGACTATAGTATTTTAATTTATTTTTTAACAACGCCTATAAAAACTCCGTCAACCTCAAATCACATTGTTATGATTGGAATTTCATTGCGATTGCTATAACGTTACACTATACCTCTCCCGGGACAAAAGGCAACACACGTGAGCTTTCAGAATCACCGGGCATTATTTGGCGCATTTTATTTAGGCCTTAATGTGACGTCACTGTTAAAAAGATGGATGGCAAATATAATAAAAGAGGCGCAAGGCGGCTTTGTGGGTCGGGACAGCGGCAGGGAGAGTGTAGGGTTGCTAAGGCTGCGAGTTTCTTGATTTTGGTATTCTAATGACTCTTATTGTATTTTATGGCTAATCTGTGATGAATCACATTCGCCAAGTAGGGATCAGCGTTTGAATGACATTCAATCATTAGTAATTATCATCTACCTCTAATTACTAATGGAATCATAATCACAATAATAGTTTGAAACTGAAATGTTTGTGCAAAACTGAAGCAAGCTCGACATCGATAATGCAATTGAAATCGAATAACGATGACGCTGTCGACATTCATTACCATCACTGTGGCGTTTCCATTTTTACGTTGCCGACCAAAATAAATTAAAAATAAGTAGGTATTTTAGAAAATAAGAAAATTTTAAATGTTTGACAGTTTTTTTGTTGGCCATATTTAGACTTAGTTCATTGCCCATTAATTTATGCATGCATTTTGTCGTATTAGTTGGTTTATTTTTAGCTAAATAACAAAAAATAGGTATTATGTTATTAATTTACAAATTCCCGCTGGCAATTTTGCTAAAAGCCTCTTTGAAATAGCGCTTGAAATATACGCTAACTCATACATAACGTTTATTTATCCCTTATTTGGCAGCCCTACTTCAGAGCATAGTGTTACTTTTACACTGAGAGGCAAGAACCAAAGGCTTTCTGGCTATTCGACCTGTCGGCTGCAGGGTCCAACAATAGACCACTGGGCGAGCCGTGTGGTTTAAAATATGTAGGTTGTTTTTCACGATTACGTATTGTGATAGTGCTTAGGTAATTGAATGTTGTCAAACGAGTATTTGACGTACTCAATCAATTTACCCGCAAATACAAATCTTCCACACAATCGTTATAGTTGATGACCTGCCCGATTACACACGCCGGTAATTGCTTTGTTTGGCTAATAACTAATTAATACAAGAGAAGGAGAGACAGTAGGTTCGCTCAAATTAAGCAGTTAATATTAAACAAGTATCGCTTCATTACTTTGCCAGAGGATACAAAGAAATGAAACAATATCAATATTGACTACTGTACATTAATAGTGACCACTATTTGATGAAACAAAGCATCGACAAATCACAGCGACATGTAACAAACTTATAATCGCAAAATCCATGTGTTTCATATTACTTTTAACACCTTTATATATTTTATTAATTTATTTCTTACATCAAACAGTCATATTCTTTGTTGGACTACGCGCGATGTACCATATAAGAACCTTTCCACTGTTACATCTGCAAGTCATTAATTTATTATAGGTGCTCATAATAAATGAAGCATCCGGTGGTCTTGCTGGGCATTAGTTACTTGTATGTGTGATTAACTGCGACCAAATAACGGTCATCTTGCGGTCTGTGCGCAGCGCCTATAGAGTATAAATGTTGAATAGCACCTTCTCATCACAAATTGTGCGAGAACAAATATACAAAATGAATCTTCTGGTAAGTTAACACTCTCTGTTTTTTTGTTTATGCTTATAAGATTTTTGGACAACTTTCTGATTTGATTTTTTTCTGAATAAATCTGTCATCTGTGTTTTATGTATTTTTATTAACTGAAAAAAATCTAGCTATTCCTTTAGCATCAAAAAGACCGTTAAATTATTTAAAGTTTCTTATTTATTTCAGATATGTCTATGCATGTGCGTTGGCTTATCATTAGCGGCACCTCTAGAAGATCCCATCCAACCGGATGAACAGTTATTACCTGGATCTGGTGACGCGCCAAACAAACCTGTGATCATGGTAGATCCCACACCGCCTACTGGCTTATATCCCACAACTGTAATTGAACCTGCTGACTCCTCTATCGAAGTTGACCCTTCAACCCACGAAAAAGAACCTGTGATCATGATCGACCCAACTGCACCGCCTGGCTTCGTTCCTACCACTGTTGTTGAACCTGAAAGTCTCGGAGATGAGCAGTTGCCATCTTTTGATCTAGAGCTCTTCCTTCTATACTCTGGATATGCTGACTTGGACGGACCGAAGTAAAGAAACGATAAATATTTTCTCACAATTTACAAAAATAAAAAGTAAAAAGATATATGTTATATATATAAAAGATGATGTTTTTGATTTTTCAGATGCCTTTGCCATAAATCATCTTTTTTTGTAGATGAATGGAAATGCGAAATGATACATGTTAGTTATATCAATATTATTATTTACTTAGTATGAGAGATCGGTTTTTCAACATGGCTGGGTATCTAAACAAACGACGCCTTTGTTGTTGTTTTGCAATGTGTCATCGCCAAAAAATAAGGCATTCAACTTCGTATCAGTAGTCAGTAAATGGATATTGATAACCCCTGCTTTGCATATCGCGATATCATTACACAAATTGATATTGATGCTTTCGAGAAAAGCCCTAGTGCGTGAACCTGACTCGCCACTTTGCAGATTTTGGCTATTTTTATTGGTAGATATTTTTAGTTTTGTCTTGTTTTTTTGCTTGCAAGTTTTTTCGCTGAAGGCTACTGGTACAATAAATTTACACTACCGCGTCTTTCTGACTTTGTCAGCATTGAAAAACTAGCAGTGAAATAATGGTGTTAAACTGAGAATGACCTGCATTCTCAGTCAATCCACGATCGTTGAATCGCGCTATAGTTTGATTTAACTACTTCACACGAAGTATATTTTAGTGAACCGTCAACATCTGCTGTAGGTCAGGGCATACTAGAATAATTGTATAATGGTTTGACACATTTAACATTATAAAAACCTAAACTGCGGTAAGTCATAATATTTACAGTATAAATCCTTTACTTTTAGAGCGTTTTCACACTCATCAGTATCTCATTCCTTTCGAGAACTTTTCAAATCAAAAACCGGCCAAGTGCGAGTCGGACTCGCGCACTGAGGGTTCCGTGCCAACTTTAACTGAATTAGGGATTCTTACTTCCACTTAGCCAAAATACCACAATATTTTGTTGACCGCAAATATAACTTTGTTTTTCATAGTGTTTGTATGAAAGACAAAGTTATATTTGCGGTTGATAAAAATGTGCTATATCTCAAAAACTGCTAGTTCGATTTCGCTCAAACCAATTTTCGTTGAAAGTTTATGTTGAGATCTACATTACATATTTTTTCAAAATTTTCACTTCCTTAGTTCAAAAGTTAGATGGGGGGGGGGACGCCCGTTTTACCATTTTGGAAGCGTCTATATCTGAAACGTTAGACTTTTAGAAAAAATGGTTTTAGAAACCTCAATATCATTTTGAAAGACCTATCCATAGACACCCCACACGTATAGGTTTGAGTAAAAAAAAATTTTTTCGTTTTAGTTTCATGTATGGGAGACCCCCCTATAATATCATTTTTTCAAATTTTTTGTACCTGTATCGGAAAGCGGTAAAGAGGATACACCTACCTACCAAGTTTCAGCGGTGTGATGCTAATAGTTTCAGAATAAAGTGGCTGTGACATACGGACGGACAGACAGACAGACAGACTTGACGAAACTATAAGGGTTCCGTTTTTTGCCATTCGGCTACGGAACCCTAAAAAACCTGTTTCCATTTAATACAAAACCGCAACCAAAACGGTTTGCCCACTCAAAAGCTAACGGTGCTAAAGGCAGACATCCAGACAAATAGACTGACACATTAGCGGTCCAACTTTAAAACGCCTGTAATTTTAGGTCAGGTTTATTTTTAATCCAGATTCATAAGATTAGAAAAGAAAACCTCTTTGTGTTAAATCCCCTATTACTTCAACACAGATAGAAATTAATGTCCAAACATTTGCAATCCGAAGCCTAAATAACAATCAGGAATTTCAGGTCTCAATTTCCAACAATAGCGTTGAAAAAATTGAGACATTCACGGCACATGAAAAGACGCAATGATCGCGAAGATCGCTCGAATTGCTGTGGACTGTCCCCAAGGCCACGTCGACGTTTCGCTATTCATCTTCAGACCTACCTTCAGGTGCAGGGCTATTAGAAAACTTGCGAGCGATAGCGATGCGATTACAATGATTGCAAATAAAATGGCGAACGTACCTAACCTACCACTTACGAGGGAATACGTAGTTAGGTATGCAATTACCGCGCGATAGATCTTTTTTTCTAAACGTAAATTAATACAACATTGAACGCATTGCTTGATAAGAAAGGTACTCAAAAAGCATCGCTCTGTCGAGTAACAGCACTGTCGTCGATTTAGGTTTTAGCCATTAAATAATAATATTATTTGGGAATAATAATACTTTAGTGATTTGTTTGCAATTGCTGTACAGTTATTGCCACCATAGGATACGTATTACGTACGTATTGGCCCTGCTGAGCAAATTATTTATCAGGGCTAGCGAATTCTAGTAAAAACTTACTTCGAAGCATTCCAATATTGACAACATGACGTCGCTAGCAATTGTAATGCGACAGCAATTGAGTTATGAAATCACCGAGCTCAATAGTTTACCCACGCCTGTATTCCAAAGCCATAAGACTTCGAATTGAACGCCGCTACAAATGTTTGCCGCATAAGGTCCGACAACAAATATAGGTGACGTCTGTTATTCCCGATAGATTTATCGGTTAATTTGTCAACGCGATACCGTGCGATTGTAAGAAAAATGGTGGATTTATTAATTTCTTCCCTTGGCCTTCGCGAGCGATGCTCAATACGGCTTACCAATGGGAGACTGAAAGTATTTGGTGGTTGAATTTTATTTATTTTTATTGCAGTCATGATAACATACTATATTCTAACAAAACACTAGTCATTCTGCTACTTATTTGGGGATTGAAGCAAGTCTTTATGATAAATTTATGTTAAATGAACGGTTTAAAATTTTATACATACCCGTGGACTGCTAGTAAGCCCGTGTATTTAACACTATTTGCCATAGCTTTCAGCACTGAAGCCATTTCGCCATTCACTCATATTTAAAGTACTAATTCCATTTTAAACGTAAAAGAAATATGCTTAATGCAAATTTAACGTTGCATAAACGCTCTTTTTAATGAATTTCCTGTATAATTAACCCAAATTTTATGATGTTTTTATAAAACGGTGAGTATGTTGATGGCCATTGAAATCTATCTAATGTTCATAAATACACAGGGTGTTCAAAACAACGTGTGTCAAATGAAAATAAGTAGGTCGAATATGTTGATAGGTTGAGGAAAAGTCCTCACATACTGTTAAATGTTACTAAAACGAAACGTTGAACGGGCCAACGGAATACTAAGTCTTAACACGTTCCGGGACACTATTCTGGACACAAATATGTTTTATTCTTTTCACGCCTGTAGGCGTTCACTGTCCCGGAACGTGTTAAAAGATGAAATAAGAAACCAAAAATTGCGCACAGGCGGGACTCGAACCAGCATATTTCGGGCTAACCGGGCCAAATGCTCTTCCAATTGATTGAATTGACAATTGAATATTGAATACCAAGATTCAACTTTGATTTTCTGATGATAACTGTATCTCTCTATTTGTAACACAGCCTACGCGTTAAGAAAGCACATGCCTAAGTGGCCAAATGCTAGAAGCATTCACCCGGTTAGCGAAAGATGTAGGCTTCGATTCCCCATCTTAGCCACGTAGATTCTTTCCAGTGTAAAACTTAATATTATCAAACCGCATCAAAAACTATGACAACTGATACAATTCAGACGACTTGTAACTGTTTCAAGCGAGTTATTTGCAGTTACTCCCCACAGTATTTATTGACCACTCCATTTAGAGCGCTCCGGGTATGGCTGCCAAAACAAAGTAAATAAAAACGTACAACTTTAAAGCGAGTGTTTGTCGTCTCCGCGCCGATTCGATTCACTTACACTAAAACATGTGGACTCTGGCGAGTGCTGGCTATTCTATGATACGAGAATGGCATAGTAATTCAATCTACTAACGTACTAAAAAGTAAATGTACCTATTGACTCATGAGTTGATCAAATCAGGACATTAATTATAAAAAATACAAATGCCAAATTTGTGGTTACACGGTTCCGTACTCCAGTCACACAAACTATATAGTAATAATATGTAGTAATATTACCTACCTTTATCAGAATTACAAAGTTACCCAGTTCATTTCGTACTAGAAGAGCTAGCAGTTTTTTGTGTACTAAATAGGTTCGTCTTCTTCTTCTTCGTCCTTCCCTATTCCCATCATCTGGGGTCGGGTCTCCTCACACATCTGCGCCAGGATATTCTATCCTGGGTTGTTTCTGGTTCATAACAAGTAAAATAAAAATAGACCTGATCGTATGTACTTACATACATGCGATGGTGATGTTGCCATCTATATTGCTAAGGAAACAATAACATCATTAAAACATAAATTTAGACGTAACCTTTGTTAAGATGTTTCCATTATTACAAAAGAGACGAAATATTCCGTAAGAGAATAAATTTCATAAAAAATAATAATCGGATTTGCCGACATTGGACTTATGAACTGGGGTTCAATGTGGCAAGACAAAATATTTATTACGAGTCATGTTCATTATCAGGCTTAGGTAGCTTCATAAATAAATGTAAAATAAAATTTGTGCCCGATAGCACCAATTTTCTGTAAGTAAGGAATTTTCTTCCTCGTGTTACGAAGTATCAGACAACGATTATGACTGTGGCGGGTGGCGTGTCCCTTTATGTACGTACACAAACATTTGCCCCTTGCGGGATTCAAACTCGCGATCGCTGATTCAGTAGTCAGCAGGAGCGCATCATTTAATATCTATTTACAACACTCTCCTGCACCCATAACAATTTATCTGCATGACCTAAAGGTATGACTGGGAGAGAATGTTTTTAGCATTTAGTCCACCTTTTGTACACTTTTATTTGTGCGGTAAAGTTTTTAAGTAAATAAATAAAAAATAACATATTTTGTGTAATGCCAATTTATACAGTTTTACCTTAAAATCATCTAGGTTGCTTTTTGTGTATTTAATTATTGCCAGAGTTATCAGCTATTTATTAGGCTTTTCACTATTCTAATTTTATTGATCAATTGTACATACAAGTTCAAAATATTTGCTGACAAAGTAACGTACGATAAAACTTGTCGGGCTTTTTACATTCCAAGTTTAAATAAGATAGTGGCACCGAAAGCCTCAGTTCAAAGTTTGAAAGCCGTCGTCTAAATGTTCCGTGTCGCCAAACCGACGGAACCATAAAAATATAAACGGGGAATAAATCGTACGTGTCTGCGCGTAGCGTGTAACAAGATCCGCCCGGAATGTTATCGGAAAATACAGTATTCAGGCCAAATTTCCTAACAAATGCGAGCCCAATGCTCTCAGACGTTGACAAATATGGCGCCCCCCTCCATTCACTCGAGAAAAAGCGCTCCTTTAAATTGAACTACTCTCATATTGACTGTTGATTGATGAGCTCAAATCGATGTTCGCTTACACACAATAAGCGCAATCATAACTCGGCGCCACAGCCTAGCGTTTTCTTCTCCTACCACGTTGTTCACTGCTTGTATCTCTCTCAATTTATAGGAGATATTTTCGTCTACGATCGAAGCTGGAGATTCGGTGCTCGTATAAAGTACGCGTAGTTAGTGAATAAAAAAAACGCAAAGCGAGTGGTTCGGTGCCGTTCTCCCGATAGCGCGTACATGTCCTCAAATATTTATGAAGCTCTCGCGGCGACACGGGATCCGATGAATTTTGCACCAACACTCCTATCGGGGAATTGCTTTGCAACTCCGCTCAATCTGGCGGCCGGATTAAATCATAAGATTGTATTTTCCTTTACAGATCTTTGGCAAACAAGGTCTATGATGAGACTGAGTTCAATTTGCGAAGGCGCTTTGTTATGTATGGGAGAGAACGAATGATGATGAGTTGAGAAAAACACCTGAGATATCGTAAAATCTACATTTTGAATGAAAAAATAACCAGTATCCAGCTCTACTGAGAAAAAATATTGTGGGTAACATGGGTTTTTTACATAATAAAAAACATAAGTAAGTACATGTATGAAAATACCTGTAAAACGAGATTAGGTGTCTCCCGATCGATAGTAATTCTATATCTATCTGTTACTTAAATTTTATGCTCCGGACTAAAGAATACAATAATAACCCAATGTATTTTCATCGTCTTCAAATAATCATACAGTGTATTTGTTATCACCAAAGCGACCGCGAATGTTTTCAAATCGGCAAACGCTGCAGTGCTGACTGTTTGGACTGCGCTCAGCGCGGCGGATGAACAATTTGTGCTAAGAATTGCGTATTCGTACCGAGGATAGCATACTTGCACGTAAAAAATGTATATAAAAATATAATAATGGTAGGTAAATGAATCTTTGAACTGGTATCGTAATGGATTGGATACAGTGTAGTAGTATTGCGTAAATTATCTCATTTAATAGTTTTTTTCTTAAATTTTTAATTAGCGTGGCTTTCCTATCCGGGTTCCAATGTATCTATTGCCTATTAATAAGTTTTTGTCAGCGCTCTCGATTTTCGCTCGATGCGCATTCGACGATCAGAAGTGCTGCCCGATAGAATGATAATAATAATTTATTTTTGATTTTATAAAAATATGTCATAATTACCACTTACTTTCGTAGATGTACAATAAAACCAATAGAAATGGTAAATGTTTTAAAAAAATACAAAAATAATCTTAATTACAACTAAGAGTACCTACTCGTATAGAGACCTATCTACGAGTATACTGAAAATAATCATTCTATTTTCTACAACATGAATTTGTTACTATTAAAGTATCCTATGTACAACTTGCGCAATGAATTGAGGCGTTTACACATTTTAAAAGTCATGAGCTAGTTTCATAAAACTTTTGCCCTGATTTCGAACTACAGATAGCAACCACAGCCAAGTTACTTAAGCCGGTCCATTACTCGACAACAGCACTAACTGATTTAGCAGGGCTATTAAATAACTAAATAACGATTAGATCACCTTGAAAGAATATGAGTACCTACTTTTGTATAAATTTCACTGTTAAAATCAACATGGCATGACGTGTCAGGTGGGGAATTGAAGCGTCTTGCGTTATCGGTAAGCAAGCACCATGGCATTAGCATGCACTCGGGTAGGCCAAGACGCAAAATTCGAAGCTGATGCTTCAATTGCAATTTTAAATATTAATTTTCATAATAAAAACAGTATTTAAACCTTAAGTACCTACTATCATAATTTTCTGCGATAAAAGTGATGCTCGGACACTGCCTTTTGACAGTGCGTCCACTTTTTTCTTGAAAATGCTTACTTACTCCAACCATACACATATTGCAATTTCATGGCGATTGCATGTGAGTTACATAATAACACTGAAGATGTAGTTTTTCTGTCTGTCTATCGAATTAACGGCGGTCGCGACTCGTTAGCGCGAGCTAGGGTTAGCAAACGAGAGTATTTGTGGATAGTGATGTCTAGAGATAGGATTTAATTTTATCGATAGAGTGAAAATCACGAAAGGTAAACAATTATTTTGATTGCAATAGCATTGATTCTAGTCACTTTAAAACATTTGTTTTTTGATATTTTGAAGGTTTCATTCAGTGCCATAAGAAATATGTGAAACTTACTTTAAGCTTTAAAATATATGATGATGCCATATTCTTTGAATTAAATGATTTGAAATTGCGTTTACAAAGGTTAGTAATAATGTTGTGAGTGTTTTTAGACTAGTACTTCTTACGTATACATCCAAAGTAGAAGAATACTCATACTCAAATATACTCATAGTATTAATATTAATATTACCGATTAAGAAAGAAACACATTTATCCGACTACAAACAAATATACAATACACTGACTCGTAAAAACATATACATTAAACAGACACACACACATTTACATAACATCATCGAGTATAAGTCGATTTACCGATTGGCGATGGTATTAATGTTGACATTAATTATGGCTTAATTTCTTTTTTTTTAAATACATCTATCGATAGCTCCAACTCCCTTCTTGTAAACGCCAGTGAATGCGGCAAGAATACGCCCTGTCTCCATCCCTACTCGCTGAATACATGATTTTCCGTTCTATCGCCAGAAACAAGTGTTGCATCTCTTGCGCTTTGAATCGCAAACTGTTGGCTTATTTTGAAATCAATGCGGTCGTTAGGTTTGCTAAAGAGTTTTGGTTTGTTTTGCAGCACAAGACATGTTTCTCTGGCAACGCGTGTAAGTTCGTTACAGCAATTCAATGTGCTAACAGTGTTCACAACTATACATTGAATTCGGATTACTATATTGATTGTTATATCTTTAACGTGTTTTTCATTTATTTAGTAGTACCCGATTTTATTAAGTTGTATGAAATCCCATAACTTTTTTAGGGTTACGTAGCCAAATAGCAAAAAACAAAACCCAGTTTGCCAAGCCTTCCTGTTTGTCTGTCCATCCGAATGTCACAGCCACTTTATTCTGAAAGTATAAGCATATACAGCTGAAACATGGTAGGAAGGTTTGCCGGAATCATCATACTACCTCTAATATGACTTCTCATTTACCCGCAGAAACCAATACTATGGTTATGGTTATACCTGAATACAAAATACTGTGTCAGCTTTTTATTAATCAAATTAGGCCGTTATTTTATTATTGCTGAGTTAGCGGCGTCTTGATTCCGCAGGAGTATTACTTAACTCAAGCGCTTTCGAATTGCAATCATCAAAAGGTGGGTTTAGACCAAACAAACAAAGAACTAGAGCTAGAACAAGAACTTATTTTTTCTTGTTCTCAACGGAAGCTCGATTTCAGCTTTTTACACCAAAATATCGAGCGAGGGGTTTTAGAATATTTTATAGAACGCAAAAGAACAACAAATGAATGCTCTGAGTAGAAGAATTTAATGAAGTGGCCATAGAATAAGCATTCGCTCGTCTGATTTATATGAGCCTAAAGATGTCATATGGCACACTACGGTGCGGGGTGACGTCATCATTTTTGTTCCAAAAGCTAACTGTGGCTTGTTCGACCAAAGAACAGAGAAAATGGTTGGGGGATTGTTGTGCCCAGGTGGCTTTCTTGAAGAATTGGGTATAAAATAATATAACGTTTCTGAGCTGTACCTAACAGCCTTCGCACACGCCTGGCCGCTTCGACGTCTAGTGAATAACAACGCAAACCATTCGGTGCGTGCTAAGCGGACATTTATAATTGCAATGTGTCACAAAGATTATTTTACCACATCAATTGCGAGGAGGTCGAATAGACATCCAGGTCATCATCATTACCAGTAGTACGTCCACTGCTGAAATAGGTCTCCCTATTGTTTTCCATAATGCAAGCGGTCTGCATCCAGTGCGATCCTAGCCTGCGATCTTTATTATTATACTCATAGCTCGTGCTATAGAGAAAAAAAAATGATTGTCTGATAGATAATAGCTGCGATGCACCATCAACCAGTCAAGCATTTATTGTTTCAGTACCGTTACCATCAGTTTACGTCGGTTTTACTCGCTAGCGACGACGTAACTTTTTGTATGGAAACTTTTAGTTCAGTAAGAGACCGCTAGAGGCGCTGTGATATTTTCCATAGACTTTTCTTACGTAGTCGCTAGCGAGTAAAACCGTCGTAACCTCATGGTAACGGTACAACTATAGGTAGGTATAATTACGTGAGCAAACATATCAATCTTCTTCATTTATTCCGTGGGTCAATAACAACGCAAATACACGAATAGTAATCGCTATAGAAACCGCTTGCAGGTTAGGTAATAGTTCCGCCGAGAACTATTTACCTTCGTTAATTTTGTTAGTCTTATTTGGGGACGCTGATTCTGCTGATTGACATGTCAGCAGTATTTTTATTTTCTGTGGCTTATTATGTGTTATTGTTTTGTTTATTTTTATGTTAATAATTTATTAATTTTTACGTTAGTTAGTAATGATTTACTTGTTTATTAAGAGGTTTGATACGTGATGTTAATTGGAGGTATCTAGGTAATGCAACTTAATAAAACCTGCTTGAAAATAGGGTTCTGTAATTAGGTTGATAACTTAAGACTAAACTTATAACACCAATAAAAATAACAAGGATATAATTAAGTGGGTAGTGTCTGCTACGAGAATAAGGCTTTTCAAACCTAATAATAACAATGATATTATAGAACTTCATTAACTTAAATTTTGTAGGAAGGTCGGCCTATTTATAGGCAATGTAGGTATATTAGATTGAGGTTAGTATTTTGAAAATGTAATAATGTTAGTATTTTAATAACGTTTGAACGTAGGTACTATCTACTGGTATGCTTAAAACCTTAATAACATTGTTCGTGTAAACCTCTTACCTACATGTTCATGTGTTTCGTATTAGGCGTTCCGCGAAATTCATTTTGATAGTCACAATATTATTGTAACAATGAACATACATATTTTGTGATATTGGATATTTTTGGAATAAAGGTATGCTTTGATTTCATCTCATCTCCAGGATTTAAGAACGACTTATTTATGTGTCAACAATGTTAGGTTTCCTATACTTTGCAAGATACTCAAAATAAGGTTTGTCATTTTTTTTTTGCTTTAAGCTACATTGTGTGCCTAAGCGTGAAGTAGAGTTCATTTTTGTAAAACATCGCTGGCTAAGAGAGGGAAAGAAAAGTCCAAGGTGATAACTAAATCATTAGTAATAAGTTTTCCACCGCGATAAATATTAAAGATAGTCGAGAGTAATTCTTGCGAGATTTAAATGTGGAGTTGCGGCGAAAATATTCAGTAGTTAGGCGAAGTTAAAAAGTTTCGCGGTTAGATATTCAAAATGGCGGCTATTTAGTCAATTATGCATGTTGCCGGCTGCAGCCGCGCGCCATTGACGCAAGTGCGGCCGCCAAACTAGCGAAATAAATAATCACGTTACCACTTTTGATCAGACTCACCAATATATCTCATCATCATCATCATCTTAAGAGCTAAACTCTTGTCACTTTTAGGTTAGGGTAAAAACTTAACCTGTTTAAACTAACCTAGACTAAAGCTACAGTTCAAGTATTTTATTAAGAAAGCTTTAGCTGCATATTTATTTTCAGATTATGTTATCAACAAACGTCATTGTTGATTTCATATCATTACATAATTCGAATAGAATTTGACTAATCAGGACGCTCATCTGGCTCATTAGGTTGACGTACCTATTCGATCGTTAGTATGGCTACCAACATTTTACATAACTAAAGTAGGTAAGCGATGTTAAGTACTTAATGCGAATAGCGATAACTACAAAAACGTTGACTATAATAAGCCCAATTTCCTGAGCGGACTGTGACCCATCATCGTCATGTTATAAATTCTATTATATTTTACACAGCTGAGCTTTTCTCTGTTTTAGTGGCTCTCAATTCGCAGAGAAAAGTTTTGCAGCGTAGCCGCAGTGGTGTGCGTCGGCGGTTCGGACAAATACTGCTGACGTGTCAAAACTCCATAATCTACATCTAGTTGATAGTGCCCTTTGCAGAGACTTGTGGATAGGTTATTCATTTCAAGCGTGAATATTTGCATGTCTACTTCCTATATTTACTTAAGCGGATTAGTAGACTCTACGCATTCAATACAGTATTTAATACATCTAAATTCTTTAATAAATGTTTATTATATTAATCATGGGGTTGTCTATCATAATATAAGTCAACAATAATACTGTTATGCACATGCTTAGAAATAGGCTCTCGAAAATAAACACAAGAGCACGCGTGCGGCGCGGAGGCCTCATTATGGATGTCATTAAATTAATTAACTAATTATTCAGACCGTGAGCGCCAACGCAAGGACAAAATAGCCAGCACACTACTTGTTACACTTATGACAAATTGGAGGTCACATAATGTATTACAATCCAGACATCCAGAGACGAGTAGAATCACTTCAAGAAATTTACAAAGAGAAAAAACAAATGAAAATCTATTTTATTTCAACATTATATATTAGCAATAATTTTAAATAGTATAGCTATGCTGAGAATTCTGCTTGCATAATCTCTGAAAAGATCTACACAATTCACCAACATTGAAATAAAAGAATAACTAGTAAAGACTCATCAAAAAGTAACTCATTTTGTTTGAGTTTTTTTTTGGAAAATTGTAGATTTATTAATATTGAAAAGCCCAAACCAAAATGACCTGGCTGCATTACCTTGCTTGTGGTGACTTCGTCGAAATTATACCGCCCCAGTAATGAGTTCTTATTTGTTTCGCTCTTTTATAATTTGCGATAAAATATCGTGGTCCACGGAAACAATCTCCTGGCACGAAGCCACGGCTTTCTTAGTCTGTGCCGAAACAATTTGAGTAATTATAACGTTCGTACACTGCGGATGAAACAGTATTCTTTGACAAGATTTACATTATTATAGAATAAAAAAAAACTCATTAAGGGACAAAAATATTATATTTTCTTACCATGAAAAACTTACAATATTGTCCATCGATCTTGTCGGTGGACGTCCTACGCTGCGATTTTGGTCAAAGGGTCTTCAATCTAGAACTTGGCCTTATCAGCCTCCAGTTCTTCGTTCGTTCGTATGGTGCAGTGGTTAGAGCTCCTGACTACTGAACCAGCGATCGCAGGTTCAAATCCCGCAAGGGGCAAATGTGTGTGGGATGAGCACGAACATTTGCACCTAAGTCATGGATGTTATATGTATTTAAGTATTTATGGGAGATGCCCCCATCATTATCGTTGTCTAGTACTTCGTACGTAACACAAGGAATAAAGTCCTTACTTCGAAACTAGACAATTGGTGTGTTGTCTAGCGCACATTTATTTATTTATTTTATTTTCGCGCTTTGTGCCCTGATGACAAGATGAACACACGACCTTGTAAAGATCGTGGGATCACACTGGATGCAAACCGCTTGTCACTGGTCGCTGTGGAAAACTTTTTTGGAGACTTTTGTTCAGCAGTGGACGTCCTTTGGCTGATAATGGTGATAATAAAAACTTAACTTTCAATAAGTATTTGACACAAAAGCAGAATCAAAGTTATGTGACTTACATGCGGTCGTAAAATCATAGCAATTCGTATATATGTTACGGCTAATAGCCGAAGTGCGGCTACACCTAGTTTTAGCCGGCTACAACTAGGTGCAGCCCGCCACATGCGTTTAAACTCAGGTGTATCCTACTTATTTTCGGTTACAACTAGGTTTAGCCTTCATTATAGCGGCTAGAACTAGGTACTGCCGCACACTGGTGGTTAAACTCAGGTGCATCCTGTTTATTATCGGCTAGAACTAGATTTTCAGTTCAGTTAAGGATTTTGGTTTTATTTTGAGACTAGCGGTCCCCCGCGACTTCGTTCGCGTAAATTTAGGATTTCCTGTGGGCATTGTGAGGAGCGTAGTATTTTTTTAAACTGTGATATCTTTTAAGGTAAGAATCAAAACGCGTGTGAATAATTTGAACATATTAATTATAACGGTACCCCGCGAGTTCGTCCGTGCTTTTTGATTTAACTGCTTCCTAAGATAAGTGAATTCAAACAATCAATTAGACAAAAGTCAAGAAGAAATCAGCACTATTAAAGTACTATCCAGGTCACCACCGCCTTACCACTATGTCCAACGAAAGAGCATTGCGTCTTGTCGTATTGTGTGTGCAAGCGACAATAGGTGAGTGTAGTTAAGGCAGTCGGCAGAGACCTCTTTGCTTGAACTTCAATTAAACTCATCGTAAAACTTTATTTTTTATGTTTATTTTGTTATGTCTAGTTCTGTTAGTTTATGTAGAGAAGATTAATAATATTTTCTGTTAATAACTTATAATAACGCCTTTTTTTGTTAAAAGATATTGCCTGTCAAATAATAAATAATAAATGTCACTTAAACATGCCTGTCTTTTATTTATTACATGTAATCGAATCAATTGGGAAACGCAGAATTAGAATCTCAAAACAACTGAACTGAAAACCTTGTTCTAGCCGATGATAAATAGGATACACCTAAGTTTAACCACCAGTGTGCGGCTGTACCTAGTTCTAGCCGCTATAATGAAGGCTAAACCTAGTTGGAACCGAAGATTAGTAGGATACACCTAAGTTTAACTGCATGTGGGCTGCACCTAGTTGTAGCCAACTAAAATAAAATAAAATAAAAATAAAAATAGCCAGCTAAAACTAGGTGTAGCCGCACTTTGGCTATCAGCCGTAACTTAAATTTTGTTAAATACTAACTTCAGTGCATCTTATCTACGTGCATGAGTCATCATTAACAGTTGCAATACGGTACAAGCAAGTGGTTTGCATGTTACATATTTGTACTTTAAAAAATATTAAAAAATATATTATTAAGTACCTGTAATATAAAAGCTTTAAAAGTTAATTGCAATGGACTGAAACATCAACCTTTAAAGCTTCTTATTATGTTTATCATACTTAGCATCTTTTCCCGAAAATTAATTAATTGCCTTGACGACGTAATCGTTTTATCAAAAGAAGCAAGTATTTTTAATCTATGATTATTTTGCACGGAAAATGGACGTTCAAAATTAAATTTAACGCAAGTAAAAGAATGAATAGGAGCATTTTTTTTGCTTATGGCTTTTAAAATAAAGACTACACATAACAGCAAATAAAATCAACACTGATGAAAATTTTGCAGTTTCATCTAAGTAGTCTATCATTAGTTTGTTTGAGTTTTTATATACTGTTTCAAATCTTTCTATTTATAATTTTATTACAACTTAAAGTGTATGTAAGTACCTAAAAGTTTAAAATCTTGATTTCGAATCTCGGCAAATAGTAATATAGTATAAAAAAGGGAAATATACTGCCCCGACCTCAGATGAAATAGGCAGTGCAAGAAAATTATAATCGGAAATGTAATAAAAAATATCATGCACATCTTATTAAAAATCGCATTAGGTAGGAGCAATTGCATCGTATTTTATCATATTTACTTTATTGGATTTGTTTTACTCCGAATAAAATAATGACTTTTCAAACATCGGAATTTACAGGTATGGGTCATGAGGTCTATCTACTACGAAAAAATCCGTCGATACGATAATCGTTTTGCGGTTCTAAATGCACTGCTCAATGTTGAAGTAAAAGAAAATTGACAAACTATCTTATCGTTTTCGATGACAGACGTGAGACATGACGATTTAATTTGATTACCGTTGTACTATTTAACTTATAGTCCTTTCCCACTAACGAATGACAGTCTAACTAAATTGAAACGTTTTCCTTTACATTTTATTAGCATCAGCAAAACCATCTTCCCATATAAGTAAAAGCCATGAAAGAGCCACAATCGAGAACAATCCAAGGTTTGGCAATAACTTCGTCACAACGTAAACAATGGAATTCCATTTGTGGTACAAAAACGTCCAAAACATCACAGGGTTGTCAGGTTAGCTATCTATGGATAAATATGGCATAGTTTTTACAAAAAAATCCAAATTTTAATAACCTGCAATTTGCATTATACATCTTTGACTGTTTAATCAGTCAGGTATCAAACGACTGCCGGGAGTCGCATAATAATGGAATTTCTATTGTGTCTCGGTCACACATACTTGACGAGTTAAACCACTCGGACAAAGTCGCATAGGGAATTAAGGTATCTATCATGGTACTATTATTACTTGTTTCTGAAGTTTACTTGACCACTACTCATTTATGAAACACAATTTACGGATATTTTCGAGAAAATTTATAAAATTTTACATACCGGTGTTTCGAACACTTTACAGCGTTGGTGGTCACGGGGTAGACTAAGATGTTATTTGTCATTTGCATAGTTTTGGAAAATATTCAACTACCGTCACTCTTTATTATATTAATAAAATTATGTTCCTATCCACGCAGAAAGAGCTAACCTTGTCTTGAGAGCTTGCAATGAGTGGTCTGGCTTGGGTATTCGATAGAACCGGATCATGCTGGAGGAATTTTCCAACCATCTTCTCTGTTTGAAAATTGGATGTTTTTTAATTTCTATAGCTTCACAACATTATGAGAAACTAACTGGCGTTCCTTTGAAAGTGTTTTGGGTTGGTCAAAACGTATGAAGTGGTTGGGTTTGTTTAAGGCATGTTCAAACACTGCAGATTTCATGTGTCTATGTTTAACGTCAGCTATTATGTTCTTTTATCCGCACGCCTATACTTCTTTTGGTTTGCAGGATGTAGGAACGGCTACAGTCACATTCCAGTTTATTCACTTCTGCATCTTGAAGACGCATGGTGTACTTGACATGTGGTAAAAATTGGTTATTCTTCTTTGGCGGCTTGAAATGTGTAAAAACCGTGTAAATAAAAATAGTGCAGTTTCGCGAACAGATACTGTCAGTGTTGTGTGTCGAGAACAGACGCGAGTAAATAGTGAGTTTGTGGACAATGGTACCGGCGGCGAGCGGAATAAACGACTTCGAAGGAGGGTAGACCGATATGTCTGCCAATAACAACCCACCCGCAAGTTCTCTTCAGTTACTCCGTGATCATGGCGCTTGCAACAGTGCCGAAATATCGGAAGCTCATAAATAATAAGGTACATGGTAGCAATCCCGTATCTAACTATTCTAATGTTAGTGACCATGAAAGTTTAAAACAATATATTGTTAACCGGTACGGGCCGGATACATCAAAAACAATAAAAGACCTTGAACGCGCGCGTAAAAAGTGTGAATGTTTAACTCGTCAAGTATGTGTAAACGAGACACAATAAAAATTCCATTGTTATGCGACTCTCGGCATTCGTTTGATACCTGACTGATTACAGGAGTCCATTTCATTCCTAGTGAAGTGTCGTGATTCCGATATTATCCCATTGTGTGTGCGGATAAAACCTAGACCTGACATTCACGGCTCCGCGAGTGTTCTAAGAAGTGCGAGTGTCAAACTATTACGTAAGTCGATACGAAATTGTAGGTATCAATTGGACCAAACACAGAGTGAGTTATATAAATTACATCATAAGTGTAGTGAGATGCTTACTAGTAGTGACTTTGACATTTGCGATCGTGTGACCTACTTACAAGCACAACGTACTAAGGAACTAAGAGCGATGAAACATGATCGTAAGTTTGAGTCATTGTGTAAAAAACAGAAGCCCGCCACCTACTATGAGAACTCGATCGCAACTCGAACGGTGATAAATATGTCAAGTTCCGAGTTGTCTGATTCTGCAAAATCTGTTCTACAGAAAGGGTTGAATTTTGCCATTACACCGACACGTATTCCCTATGAGGAGCTGATTGGTTCGGTTGAAGAAGGTATCATGCGTAACAAAATACCATCAGTAGATGCGGACACGTTAAGACAAGATATCGCCGTGATATTACGCCATGTTACACCACCGAAACCGAATATTACCTCTTCTGAATCAGCGGCATTAAGAGAGCTTCGTATGAATGATAACATTATAGTCCTTAAAGCCGATAAGGGTAATGCAACAGTTATCATGGACATTGTTGAGTACGACAATAAGTTACAAAGTTTACTCAGTGATGTAAATACTTACAAAATGGTAGATTATAACCCAACGGCGAGAACTGATCGTAGCACTCGGTCACTTATCAAACAAAGCGCAGGCGCCATAGACGACGATATCCTTAAGTTCTTACTACGACCTAGAAATGCCCAGCCTCCAAAACTATACGGTTTGCCTAAAGTACATAAGCGGAATGTGGCCCTGCGACCAATTGTGAGCCAAATAGGCTCACCAACGTACGAACTGGCTAAGCACGTAGCAAAAGTATTGCAACCAATAGTAGGCCGAACGTCGTCTTTTGTCAAAGATTCCCGCCACTTTATTGAAATTCTGCATGATACTAAAGTGGAGATGAATGAGGTGATGGTCAGTTTTGACGTAGAATCGCTCTTCACTAATGTACCAGTAGCGGAGTGCATGGAAGTGGTGAAGGTAAAGTTGCAAGAACATGACATCCCAATGGAATATGCAGCACTTTTACATCATTGCCTGTCAAAGAACTTCTTTGTTTACCGGGGTCAATACTACCTTCAAATAGATGGAGTTGCCATGGGCAGTCCCGTAGCTCCTGTGGTCGCGAATATATGGATGGAGTTTTTTGAAGAAAAAGCTCTTGCCACGGCTACAACGGAGATAAAACTATGGAAGAGGTATGTAGATGACGTATACTGTGTATTGAGGGGTGACAGACAGGATGTGGAGTCTCATTTGGCGTATTTAAATGGCATTCACCCAAAAATGAACTTTACCTTCGAGGTGGAAGAGGACAGAAGTCTAGCGTTTCTGGACGTAATGATCCGTGTACGAAATGATGGATCACTCAGTCATTCTGTGTACAGGAAATCCACTCACACTGATCGCTATCTCAACGCAAACTCACATCACCATCCTAGACATCTTGATTCAGTGGTGACCTCGCTGACGAACCGTGCTTATGATTTGTGCGATAGCGAAAATCTTAGCCAAGAATTGGAACATGTTCAGCGGGTCCTACTGAGTAATGGATTTAAAGGGCAACTTCCACCTAGACACAAAGTGAGACACCGGAAAGATAGGGTAGATAGACAACCAGTATTTTTGCCATACATAAAAGGAGTGACAGACAAGGTCTCTAATGTTCTAAATAAATATTCACTAAATACTGTCTTCACTCCACTAAGAAAAGTGGCACAATGTTTAAAATCTCCCAAAGACAGTTTCCCACTATAAAGACCTGGTGTCTACAAAATTGACTGCAGCTGCGGTAGCTCATATATTGGCCAAACTAAACGTTCCATAGCGTGCCGAATGAGTGAACACATAAAAGCGGTCAAAAACAATGACAGACAGAAATCTGCTATTGCTGAACATTTATTAGAATCGGGGCCAAATCACTGGATCGAGTTCCACAACCCTCAGATAATTTCGACAGAACGCCACTACATACCAAGATTGGTTAGGGAAGCGATCGAAATAACTAAATACAAAAATTTCAATCGTGAGGACGGGTTTAAATTGTCAAGTGTCTGGAATCCAGTGGTTCGAATGTGTAAAAACCGTGTAAATAAAAATAGTGCCGTTTCGCGAACAGATACTGTCAGTGTTGTGTGTCGAGAACAGACGCGAGTAAATAGTGAGTTTGTGGACAATGGTACCGGCGGCGAGCGGAATAAACGACTTCGAAGGAGGGTAGACCGATATGTCTGCCAATAACAACCCACCCGCAAGTTCTCTTCAGTTACTCCGTGATCATGGCGCTTGCAACAGTGCCAAAATATCGGAAGCTCATAAATAATAAGGTACATGGTAGCAATCCCGTATCTAACTATTCTAAGGCTTGAAATAAGTCTTGATGGAAGCCCACTTCAAGGTATTTCCAATCAGGTGGGCGTTCAACTGTCATGGGTTTGGCCGTGGCACGGGGTCTGCAACGACGTGGTGGGAGCTGGTTGTCCCGCAGTACCTTCCTTCCATATAAGTTCAGCAGCCAGGTGTTGGTCGGCACAGATGTCTATCGCTCTCTGAAACAAAATTTTTCGTGAGTTAATGGTAGTTCAGTATTTTTTTATTCTATGTAAATGACAAATAACATCTTAGGCTACCCTGTGACCACGAACGCTGTTAAAGTGTTCGAAACGGGACGTAAAATTCAATATTTTTTTGCGAAAATATCCGTCAATTGAGATTTAATAAATGGTACTAATATTGTTTAAAAGTATTCTAATCAAGAGATTTATAAATGAGAAACCTTTATAAACAACACATTTAGGGCCTGTTTCACGATCGACAAATAAGCACTAACCAACGAGTAATTCAAATATGGAACGTCATTTCTTATGAAGTAAAGGACAGATAACGTTACTCGTTACTTGTTAGGACAAGCTTGTGGCAGCCCTACAACAGTGAGCCGGGTGGACGTCTACCCGCATCTAGCTACAACCGGCCAGCAAAATCCCGTGTCCCGCGAAATCCCGGAATTTATGGTTCGCATCCGACTGCTCCCTGTATCGGTGCACCTGCATTTTGCGCCGACGTCATATTTATTCAACTTGTATACATTTTATTTGGTGATAAAAAAGGCAAATTCGTTTGGAGCCTGTCACTGACTTGAATATTGCTGGAATAGCCTGCTGTTCCTATAACTAATATTCACAACAAAGTTCAAGGGAGTTCTTCCTAATTCTTGATTGTCCTTAACAAAATACTTACCTACATAATATTTAAAAATGTTTTAAAATAATACAAGATTCAGCTTTTTATGCCTCTACTAAAGATTCAAAATAGTACTACCGCTACTGTCGTGAGTTACAAATCATAATAAGAAAGTTATTTATCAAAATCTGTATTTTTGCCTATTTTTTTGCTATGTTGTGATTTAGTTGTGAATTCTAAAACTATTTACTTCAATAATCAAAGTTGAACAATTGTGACAATAGATAGCGAGATAATAAAAAGTCATATCTTTTTTGACAATGTCTGTACTTAGCAGTTAGCATTTCAGCAGGTTCAAACAGCCGCCCAACCTGAAATATGAGTTTCCCTTAATCCGCCCTGCCTCTCCTCGGCAGCCTTAGCCTAAGATCTGAAATTCAGGGTCTCTCTTAATATAAGGCCTGACGTAGACGACTGATTCATCTCAATGTTTTGTCACTTGTTTTGAATATAATTATGCTGAAACCACAGATTATTTCATTTGAAACTAGGTAGTTCCATACAGATGTTGGAATATGGATTAATCTTTGACAAAAAATTCATATTTGTGGTAATTCCTCGATCAAATAGTGTACAGGAGATGCACTTGTTTGATTAGGTAAATAAATGTATTTACCTAATTCAATAAGTTATTAGTAATTTAATGAAATTAACATAATTATAATAATTATTTTTCACTTATAGCTTGAATTTGTCGATAACTGCACATACATGCTACTTCATAAACAACAATAATTTAATAAATTTAATTAAATTGATGGAAAAGCCGTCGTGTTTTAAAGCCTTAGTAAGGAATAAATACTAATTTAACGTAGAACGGAGAGTTAAACTAATGGCGGGGCGAATTACAGTCGTTACAAGTCGGTTAGAATAAAAACCGAGCAAGTGAGAAATTAAAATAGACTTTAGGACGCAGAGAAAGCTAAGATAGTATTCAAGAGACGACTGTGTAATACATAGATTGATAATTTGAGAAAATGCGTGTGAAGGAAGTGTGTAATAATAACGCTTGGATTTTTCAAGTGCTCAATTCGAGCAAAGATCTGCTTTGCTTAACTTTTCATAGGTAACTAAGTATAAAATATGTAGCATTTGAATATAAAGTTTAAATAATCATCAGTTGCATTAAATACCATAATTTTACACCAACTACTTGCCGTTGCCGTTGACTTTTTAAGATAGAGCCTAAAGTCTATAATTTGCATTACAGAATTTATAACGAAAAATTTAAACATTACCTCGGTAAGTTTTCGTTCTTGTAACTATAGAAGTGTTTTATACGTATTATTCTTTTACTTTCACCTAAGCACACGGGTCCCTAAAACGCGTAGTAATAGCAACACGCGCCTAAACGACTCCGTAGCACTTTACGCAGTCTTGATCCAGAGAAAATAAAGTTTCCTTTAGTTAAATTCATTTTATGACGTCCTAAGTAAATATGTTTAAATCGAAGTTATATTACAGTGCTTGACCAACTTACCAGTAGGATCATACCTGGATTTTTTTAAATACAGCATTGCTTATTAATAACGTCAACGTAGCACACTATAAGGGTCAATTTAATTTCTACAAAATGATGCCTAGCCTCTATGCTTGATGTTGAAACAAAGCTTTTCAATATTATTTGTCGAATTCTCTTGTGAAATAAATATCTTATCTATTTAATTTAATACCCAAAGATTAGGTAGTCCAGCAATTAAATTGGTTCAATGATCCCATTTTATGACTTAAAGGAGGCTGAGTAGTACTCAGTCCCTAAACGTTCTAACACCGCTATAAGCACAACCCGGCCTATATGGAAGTCAGGGCCATCGATGCGCAACATATTGAGTAGTCCAAGGGTTGATAACAGGGGTAGCTGTTCAGGTGTATGTTGGTAAGTGTAATATATTTTTTCTCGTTGGTCATTTGTCTGAGCCCGCGAGTTTTTGCCGCCATTAGGCCCTTAAAAAGGGCATTTACCTCGAGGCCGAAGGCTAGTGGGCCTTGATCACAGACAAGTTATATCCAGATGACGCACGTCATTTTGATTGCATGCAACGTTGCAAAGCATTCTTGTAATTTTTTCCATCGACACAAGAGAGACTCAATAAGAATTTTCATCCATCCAGCCTTCAGAGAATTAAAATGACAATTTAGAAAAATATATATCTCGCTTAATTTGGACCGTTGCTTGTCAAATAAATAAAAGATATGCGCCACACAACACATCAATGTTCGCACTCATCAAAAAACATTTGCCCCTAGCGGGATTCGAACCCGCTACGGCCGGCGTAATAGTCAGGAGCGCTAACCAATACACCAAACGCGTCGTAGAATACTGTCAACAATTTTTTTATAGCTTCGAAAATAATATCAGTATATAAAATTTATCAAATATTTGATACAATGATCTCAGAGTACAAAAGTTGTGAGTTTTCAATGTAAGATTATTAACAATAATCGCAAAGCAAAGAAAAACAGACGTTTTTTTGATTTACTGATTCGGAGTTGGTGGAGTGTAAATGTTTTATGGATATTGATATTGGACAGCCCAAATTTTATGATGACATTTTTACACCTTAACTTTATACCTACTCTGCTAAAAACCTATTCATCCGAAATACTCGCGTCATCTATCAGGTACGTTGTCTGAAAACGCGATTGTTTCATAAGTACGATTTACTTCTTCGAAGTCGTGGGAATGGTTCATGTGTGGTTTTTTTTCATGATAAACCTTTTGAACAACAACTGTAAGTTCTTACATACTGACCTAGTAGATTTTATGTCGTTTGAATATTGTGAGTTTTAGAGTTGGGATGAATGTAAAGTAATAAAAAGGTTTACAGTATGTTTATATCCCATAATAGTCGTTATAAATAAAAATGAAACTTTGGTTAGTAACACGCAATTTCGTAACAAAAAATACAATATAACCTAAATGAATAAGTATAAATAACATGCGATGACATCCCAGTATTGTATTTGGAATAAATAACAAAACTAAATCCCTATTCCAATTAATCATTTATTTAAATGAGTCACATTATGTAGCAACCATTTTTCGAGTGTAAAATTTTCCAAAAGTACCTAGTTTTTATCTTGTAGGTTCCTAAAAATCTTTACATAGCATTCTATATTAATTTCAGATCGTTTCATAACTTCGTCCCAAGCTTAATGAGTTCTGAATGGCTTACTCGCAATATTTCCCGGTTCTTTCTGTGGGAATACAGCGACAATATAAACAAAAGACTAATTACGTATTAACCGGACACCGGAAGCGGAAGGAGGCTGCGTAATGCCCAATTATAATTATTACGCTACGCGCAGCTTTGAGAAGCAGAATTATCTCTGAGGGTCTATTCTTAAAAACTGACAAAATGTTAATCCCTCTGAAAGAAGAAAATAAAAGGCTAGTGAGGCTAGTGGGTAGTAAGAAGAAGGTTTTGGTTTTAAACTGCTGCACAGATTTTGATAACTAAACTGACCACTAATTACCTGACCTGAGAGATGTTTGTACACTCTATTCTGTTTACCACTTAGAACCATCTATCTGGGAATGTGAATTTGTGTGTATGTGACCTATTGGTTTGTTTTTTACTCGCGTAGGTATGTGTTTTTTATCTTTTACTTAAAAATAGGTTATCTTAGAAAATATTAGCAGCTACTGCACCATAGTTATACGTTATACCTAACATTATTAATACGCATATCTCATTTTAAGTGAACTATGTATTTTAAATATGAGTTCTTATGAGAAATAAACTTTTTTAAACCCAACCATGAATACGTTCGAGGTCTCGTATGTGCCTAACCACTTTTCAAGGAAAAACGCTTGCACACAAAACACATACGGGCGTCACTTAGAACAAAGGGCCACCCGAGGTGCAAGATATCTGGACTCTTAAAGTGGTAAGGTTTGGACGCACGGTCAAGCTCTCTCACTAGGCGCAAATGTAGGTTTCAAAACATTGTCTGTTCGTGTAAATCAATATAGCAAAAGAAAAAAACCGGTTAAGTGCGTGACGGACCCGCGCACTGAGGGTTCCGTGCCACCCTTAACTAAATTCAGGGTCCACTTACTTTCGCTTAACGAAAACATCACAATATATTGCGACAGCAAAAATAACTTTGTTTTTCATAGTGTTTGTATGAAAGACAAAGTTATATTTGCGGTTGATAAAAATGTGCAATATCTCAAAAACCACTAGTTCGATCTCCTTCAAACCAATTTTCGTTGCAAGTTTTTGTTAAGATCTACATCATATATTTTTTTCAACACCCCACACGCATAGGTTTGAGTAAAAAAAAATTTTAGGTTTTAGTTTCATGTATGGGAGCCCCCCCTTAAATATTATTTTTTCTAACTTTTTGTATCTGAATCGGAAAGCGGTGACCAAAATACACCTACCTACCAAGTTTCAGCTATGTGATGCTTATAGTTTCAGAATAAAGTGGCTGTGTCATACGGACGGACAGACAGACAGACAGACAGACAGACAGACAGACAGACAGACTTGACGAAACTATAAGGGTTCCGTTTTTTGCCATTCGGCTACGGAACCCTAAAAAATGTACATAGCAACTATGCGGTATGTAAAACAAGTATGTGGCGACACGCATATTTACGTCTACTTGATTTGAGGCTTACCTTTGTGTCATATTTAAATGCATGAACTCACATCTATTTCAATTACTAGACTCAAACCAGTGGCATTGTAGGAGTACATAATTATGGAACGTCATTTAGTATGAATTATTGGACAAATATCGCTAACCAGAACTTATTTAGACGTTGTGAACCTGGCCGCTAGACAATTATGTCCAACATCTTATAGAATAGGACCCTTGCTCGTTTCGTTTGCGTAATCTTTTCGTCCGGCTGTAGTATGATTTGTGTGAGTAATCCGATTCTATCTCTGAAACTATTTATTGCTTCTGATACAGTTATATTGATTTACTACCTGCCTATATTGTATTGGTACGTTATGTACGTTAAATGAAACAAAGTGCTAATCAAAAACAAAATGATCTTGGTAGATGACCGAATTATATACTTATATTTGTTTATTTGTGCAACAAAGATAAATATATAATTCTGTCCACAGGTAGACTTAATGCTAGGAACATTATCTTCCAGATATACTTTTAGGTCATGCAGGAAGATAGTACATAATTGAGAATGTATATTCATATTTGGTTCTGAAGTTTACGCGAATACTCATGAGTGACGGTAGTTTAATTTAATTTTTCATATCTATGTAATGTCAAATAACATCTTAGTCTGCCTGTGAACTCGGATGCTGTAAAGCATTCGAAACGTCAGGCATTAAATAAAAATAAACGTTTGCGAAATCAATCCGTAAAAGTGTGTTTTATTGAGTAATGTATATTCAGTTAGACATGTCTTAGTAATCTGAAAGTAACAATAATTAAAACCTGCCAACTTTAATAGATCATAGACTTTTTACTGTAGGTAAGTACGAGTATGTACCCTTCCAAACATAATATATTTTTTTAACCTGAAAAAGTCTCTACGAATTCATTTTCAACTAGAATTTCTTGCTTTTCATTATGAATAAAAAAATTGAACCCCATTCTGTCATATCATCATTCTATTTTTAGTGAAATGTTTTAAAAGAACCACTTTGAAATAGTGTTTTTTGAGATCTTATCAGCATCTCCGAGTCAGGCACAAACGGGCTTTATCTGATCTTTCGAGTTAGTTAGAGTGCAAAGAACCCAGAGCTTTCCTTGTTTTGTGAAAATATGCTATGTTTATGTGAAAAGTTAGTACATAAGTGTAACTCAATATCACGAACGTAAGCATTTCTGCTGCAGTTATTTCCTGAAAATAACAACGAAGTGAAACTAAATATTGTGAATGGCTTTTGTTATAGAATGCGATTATGTAACTTAAAATAAATGGACTGAAATAATGGATAGGACAGGATGGGTCTATCGAGTTAGCTCTTTCCAACGAAAGGGCATGTAATATTTACACTCAATTAGCAAATCAAAATATAGTTATGTTTATTAAATTATATTGTGTACTCAAGTCTGAATGTTCACATTAGCGTTATCTGTCCACTACTTCATACAAAATGACGTTTAATATTTGATCATTCGTTTAGTAAGTCTACTATTATAATCTGACAAAGTCTGTCTGTAAAAATCTTATAAGTATTGTGTCGTTTTCTAAAACGTGATGACTTTGTGATAAATTGTTTTTTAACAGCAAGCAATCTTGCCCTCCCAATACCCTCCGGTTCCAAACTATCGTTCAGAAATCCTTTTATTATATCCTCAGCCCTTTATTATCAATCGATAAGGGATGAAATATAGCAACAAAATTGAAAGAAGTCGTCCTTAAGGAATACTGACCGCTATAATTTCGATTCACCCTCTGGCTGTAATATTATTTACTTTTGCCGCGAATAGATAGATAGATAGATAGATAACTCTTTATTGCACACAAAATTAGTGAATTTACAAATTTGTTAAAAGGAAATGTACAATTTAGGCGGTCTTATCGCTATAAGCGATCTCTTCCAGACAACCTTTGGGTAAAGAAATTATGGGTTTATAGGAAGGGGTATTTTGTGCGTTGTAAATGAAGAGAAAAATAGTTACATAAAATACTTAAAAAATAGTATTAATAGATAAATACTTACATGTTTTTAAAATATAAATATATATATATATATATATAACATATAATAACACAATATAAATCATACATAATATTATATACAAACCAATGTGAAATGAAAGGAAATTGAATGATACATAAGAGTAGATAAAATTATTTTGAAGAGAGTAGATGTTCTTAATCGTAAAAGATGACTTATAATTTTGTCTCTGCTTTTCTTACTATTAGAGATTGTCGATGGCTGATGGAACGTATAGCGAATTATTTCGTAGCATTCTAATGTGGTTGTAAAATCTCAAAATGTCTAATTGTCTTCACAAAAATGCAAAAGTTTAAGTATTTTATCTTGCATATGCGCAGATTTTGGAAGTTAGGGCCCAACTCAAGCGTGCGACTAAAATGAAATCTTGACGACCAAAACTACGTGTTAAAGAGACGCGTGTATCGCCTCGAAATATATTTATTAATCGAAGTTTTACACTCAAACTTATCTATAAAATAGAAAGCAAATCATTTGATCAAAAAGAATCAAAATTCTTAGAAGCCTTCTTAGTGTGGCTTTTTCTTTATTTCTAACTAATCCTCCCCCTCTTTTTTGTCTGAAAACCAGACATTTTGGGAAATCACTCATCCTATGAACACTGACAGATTAGAGTACCGTAGTTAGTTAATCGGGACCGTGGATAAAACATATTTTTTTGGTAGACAATGCTTTACAGCATTAAGATCACCATTTGTACTTAATTTTGTTTGTGCAATAAAGAATGTATAAATGAATAAATTCATTTTTGTCACTTGGTTGAAAAGAAAATATGTGTATTAAGGCACAGATAGAAGGTACTTACTTCACCAAGACTCATCAATCAGACACGCTTAGAACATCGGAACTGTTCCAATGCAACAGTAGGTAAAGGTAACTTTTTATACCAACTATAAAAGACACCAAACTGTAATAAAATACTTTTTAAAGGTAAACAATCTAGAATCTTTGCAGAATTTCCTTACTATAGAAGCATAAAAATGAATTCAATATACTGTCTGTCGCGTATTATATGAAGAATATTATTTTTTATAAAAAAATGCTATTTCTGCTCAATGGGACCGCTTGAAAAAGAAGAACCACAAATGTGAACTTAAAACTCACCACCAAAACGTTAATGAGTTTCACTTAAGCATCAAATAATACATATTAGGGGAAAACCGATAATTGGAGATCGATCCAATTCATCCGTTCAATTCCGAGGCAGTTTAATTCCCACATAGAGTAGACGAATATTATAATATATTCTTTATGGCACTTATAAGATGAACAGAAAATACAAGAAGTCGCAATGAATTATCATTATAATACTACAAAGGTATGAATATTAATATTCATGTTGTTATATTATAATCATATTATCAATGTTATACGAAATTGCAATAACAATTGCTAATGTGACAGTAAAGCAGAGCTGTTTTACTTGTCAAAACTGCATTGCAATACGCACCCAGCACAAACAATAAAGTACTTGTTAACTTTCTATGTTTTTCCTTGAATAAGAACCGAGGCAGGTCAACTGCGAAGCTAGAAAAATTGCCAAGAATCCATTTTGTTCAACTTGGACGCAGAATAAAACAGTTGCTTACTTCTTACTTTAAAAAAGTAAGCCCCGTTTGCATGCGACTCTTTGACACAATGGCCGGCTTATCTACTACATTTATAAGTCTCGTATGTTTCCCACAAAAACATACTGAACCCGTGCGTTCCTCGCCACCCGCATCAGTCACCCTGTATCTTCTCTCTGACGTCTCGCGTCTTCTCAAATTAGGCACATTCTCTCAGATTTATAGCCCCATTTGCATTTAGAGCATTCAAAAAGCCGCCTTAGTATAAATACAGGGTGTTTGCCCGCATTATAAGCGTATTTGTTTATTTAAAACGCGATGATTGCGAGAGTTTTGAAGAATGGTGGCGAGGAATGAGCGTCTTTGCGGTATTAGGAGTCGTAAAATAGTTATTTGATTAATTCTGCTCAAACATAATAAAGTGATAAAGTCAGTGTTATTATTTTTTTTGTAAAGATTTAACCGTTGTTATGCTCTTTTTATAAACAGTCAAAGATTCTAATCGCAGGCAAAAATGCCCTTGACTTCTCGTCTTCCCGTATTAAGTTTTTTTTTTCAAAATTAAAAATAAACAACAGCCACCTAAGCCCCACGTTACTCATGACTCTCTGACGTTACTCATGAACTCAAATAATTATCAAAACACAACCTACGCAAAACCAAAAAATCCACTGAAAAACCCGGTTTACAAACGAGTCGCTAAGAGATTAGCTGAAAAAACTCTCGCGAATACATTTTTAATTAGGAAGGGGCTTAATAATCTAAATGAATATTTTATCTGCGATCCGAGTTATTTGTATAAAAGCTCAAACAATGGATTCAATTAAATGACGGCGGAGAGTGCACCGCCGCGGCGGGCATAGTACTGACCCAAAGCCCAAAAAGAACACACAGGTACGTTTAAAATAATTATTACTAGGTATACCACTTTCTATTAAATCATAGTAAATAGTCCCCCTAGCCGATTTTGACTACGGTGGCCAGTCACAACGACTAACCGACTACGCGGGACATATTATAGTGCACAAGTGTGTGCGCAAACACAGGTGCACTCTCTAATCCTTTCACTCTCATAGTCCGATGGGGCAGCAATCTGACACAACCGGAGAGTGATCAGGCGCAGGACCAACGGATTTATGTGCTTTCCGAGGCTTGGGGGTGAAACACAACCAACTTCCAAACTCTGGGCTTCCCTGCGAATTTCTGAACACAAAAATCCTGACCCGGGAATCTAACCCCGGACCTCTGGCGAAGCCGTCGCTTTTAAATGCGACCCTCCAACCGCTGCACCACCGAGGCAGTTAATTAAATTATAGGTAAGTAAGAAGTATAAGTAAGTTTTTGACAGTGGTGTATAGTTAAACAATACTTTATTACCTGAAACTATTCACAGATAAGTTCAATCTGTCGTCCATAGTAGTGTGAAGTGTGTGTTGTATACGAAGTTTTTGAGCTTTATGCGAAATAGGGAAAACCATTACGATGTAGTAGTACATAATTATAAAAATTACCTATTGAAGCTATCTCATTATTTTTATAAATAGTGTCTTACAAAATTAGCTAAGTTTAACTAATTAAAAATTTTGTGTAAATTGCACTTTATTATGTTAAGTGATAACTGTTTCTTAACAAAGGTATGTTCAGAAACAAGTAGGCTCTTATTAAAATGATCTAGCTAGTCTTGCCTCGCTGTGGTCATTCGTCGGTCCGACTGGTAAAAAGTAACGAAATAAAGTGCGGAGCGATCGTCGCGCGCGACCAAATTAATATGGATGAGTTTTTTCAAGTCATTATACTATCCTCTTATCTGTCTCTCTCTTACACTTCATCTTTTTATCCTTCTTTAACATGGTTTTAAACCATTTTGGTTTTAGATTTGAAAAAAAAAAATACTTTTAATTATAAAAAAAAAATACTTTTACTTTCTTTCCCGTCGTAATCTTTTACTTGTAGTGGGGATTCTTATAGTAGTTGATTCCACGGTAGGTAGATGGTATACCTACGGATAAAAAGAAATTACTGTATCTAGTTTTAATCATGTCACAAGTAACAAGGCAAGATACGGAATAAAAAACCGTTTTAAAGTTTGTAAATAGTATCCAAAGTCAAACATACTTTAGCTCTGAATGACACTAAAAAGATTCAATCTCACTTTATTCCTATCCAAACCATAAAATAATCTTTCAATTTCGTAACAAAAAGTGTAAAAAATTGACAATAAAATTTGAGTGATAGAAATAAAATGAAAAGCTGTAGCCGTGTTTATTGGAATTTTAGTATTCAAGTCTGGTATGCCCTATCAAAATATGAGAACAGAAAGGTCACCTATTGTGAGCTGAGCCACAATAAAAGTTTTCACGCAAAAACTAGAATTTTATTTCTGTCGAATTGATTTCTCATGTTACCACCGACATATAATATTCCTTTGTGTTTTGATTTTCTCTCGGTTTTCAGTTCCAGCCCTTTGGTCGTAAGTGGCTTAGCGCGCATTACGATTGTTCGTAAGGGTTCTTTAATAAAATATGAAATTCCCGTAAATTCTTTAGGAGGCTCTTCTGAGGGTCGGTTTAACTAATACTGAAGCCTTGTAGGAGCCTTTTATTGGTGGAACTTTTGCTTCAAAGGGAGCAAAAGCAGGGACCGGACGATGAATTTTGTTCAAGATCATTTGATGTGTCGGGTCGTGGGTGAGTACGATCACATTTACTTCAGGCAATCACTCGATTAAATTGTGATCTCAATCATTTTGCAACGAATTTAAAGTTCACTGAATGAAAAGATTTTTAACCGACTTCAAAGAGGAGGTTATCAATTCGGCTTTATGATTGGCTCAGTGCGAGGGTCCGACTCGCACTAAGCCGGGTTTTTTTATGACTATATTACCTCATATCTCAGTTATTTGTGGACCGGTTTGAAAAACTGTTTCACCTATCCAGAGGGTTTACCTTCTAGTTGGTCCCATTGTTGCCAAATCGGGATTTATTGATGGGATCTTGGTATAATCTAAGAAATGCCTTAAATTTTAAAGGCACGCATAGTATTTTGGTACTAATGTCTTAATATACGACTCCAAAATGAAATGGTTTCCCAAAATGAAGTCCTTGCAAGAGTTAATTTAAAATTTTTTAGTGCATTTTGTTTTCGAAGTCAGTTTTTACTTTTTCTTATTATCTAATAACTAGAGTTAATTTCTATAACATAATCTGATTTCAGCTTCAATCATATCTTCAAAGTCACAATAGGATCATATACTCCTGTATAAGTAGTTAAAAACTTATTATGTAAATAAATAAGTTCTCGAAAACATAAAACACGATTCTCTCTCGTATGTTTTTACTTGGATGTTCTGTAGAAAATCAAACAAAGTTTAAACATGTGAGTCGAGAAATCTTCAGCTTACACCGTTTGATTAAGACGATCGCAATTAGACGAACTTCCAGACAAATTAATTACGTTATATGTTATCATTGAGAGCGCGTATCGCTGGCAGACGTGTCAAATATTATGACAGATGTTGAGTGTTTCATTAAGACCTATACCCACTTACTTGCGCAGATATAATAATAATTAATGGCAAATCAAAGAGAGCCGATAATAAAATGACGGGAGTAATTAATCCTTAGCTTTTTATATTAATTATTAAGTACCTACTTTTTTGCGTAAACCTATATTTTAAATGTGTTTAATTTTTGGAAGACAGAAACTTTCGTTCATTTATCCTAGCAGTTTACTGTATTCATCTGTATGGTTTATCAATGATATCAGAATTAATAATTAATAAATAACTCTCAGTATAGTCAACGCATTCGAACAAGTCATCGAAATTATAATAAAAAACATTACAGACAGCTGACATTTGTTAAAATCCAATTACATTTTTACTGGACCCAAACGCGAGTAGAATCTTGAGAATTTATGAACGTTGTATCCTTGTCAAATACAAAACATCAATAAAGTAAGCAATCGAAATCCTACTACTATTATAAAGGCGAAAGTTTGTAAGTATGGATGTATGGATGTTTGTTACTCTTTCACGTAAAAACTACTGAATGGGTTTGAATGAAACTTTACCACAATAAAGCTTATACATCAGAATAACATATAGGCTACAATTTTTGAGGTTTCTAATGTGAGGTCGTAAAAAAACACATTTTTTGCGCTACTAGACGGGACGAACCTGAAGTCCACGCGAACGAAGTCGCGGGCAAAAGCTAGTCTTAAATACTATGCGTAACATCTTAAAGTATATTTCAATTCGAAGCTCTTGCTGATTCGCATTTCAAGGAATGTTATTGAAGAAGTTCGCAAGTTGCCGCGTGGCGAGTGTGTGTGTGCCGTGCATACAGTCAGCGACAAAATCGCTCACATCGGCGTTACTTTAACATGAACACGGCGCGATGACATAGCTTACCTCTGCCATGTCAGTACATACTTGGTATATGCTTATTTGTGAAAAAACACCCACATTATTTCCCTTTAAAAAGTGAGGTGCTTAAAAACAATAGAGTAAGAAGAGACGAAACTAAGCTATATCTACCACTCAATAGGCTTAAATTATGTTCAAATAATGTTTATTCTAATGCAATTAAAATATTTAATAAGCTTCCGCCTACTCTAAGAAATATGACATTATGTAAATTTAACTACAATCTGAAGAATTGGTTAATGAATGAATGTTTCTATACTGTTAATGACTTTTTACAAATGGATATTAAAGATGACTTCTAATAATTAATTGACGACAAACGAGAATATTTAGTGACATTAATAAAATTGAATTAAATTATAATTTAAATTGGTTATCTATAATACTCGTAATATATTGATTAAAGAATGTGACTGTATCTGAAATGTACCTATTAACAGGAAATGTGAAATTATAAATATTTCTACGCCACTAGTGGCAGAATGTGTTGAACTAACTATGTTTTTAAGATCTTGTATGTGCCACTTTCTTGGAAATAAATTATTTGATTTGATTTGATTTGATTAGAACAATTTTGATTGAACAAAACGTTTTTAGAAGTAAACTACATTTGGTACAAGCAATTCTGAATCATCATGATCATCATTACTTAATCAGTCAAAGGACATCCACTGCTGAACATAGGCCTCTCGAGTGGTTTCCACAGCAACCGATTGCGAGCTGTCTAGTGTGATCCTGCGATCTGAATAAGGTCGTATGTCTATCTCGCTGGACTTACGCACGCCGCTGTTCAAAGGGTCTCCAATCTAGAACTTTTCTGCCCCGACGGCTATCAGTTCTTCAAGCTATATGTGCCCTACCCATTCCAACATAAGCTTCCTGGTCTGATTTGCAGGGCGATGTTACCTTAGTTCTACGTATCTTCTCATTTCTGATTCGATCTCGTAGAGTAAAACCGACCTTTTCATCGCTCGTTGTGATTTAAGCATTTTTTATAATCATATTTATTTTAAGTGATTTCGTCACGTTACATTTAAACCATGCAGAATGATGAGAAAGTCGGATAATATTAAAATAAAAATTAACACTGATTACCGTGAACAAACAAAAAAAATTGCATAATAAAGCTTTAAAGTTAAACCTAACCTATTAAAAGTTTGTATACAGAAATTATATTTAACTTCAGTGCACAATATTCTCAAATTGCATAATTTGTTGTAACTGACTGTACTTGTCGTCAGGCGACAAAATGTTTGTAAAAATATGCGCGAGCGACGCAGGCAACTTCGCGACGTTCGCCAACTGATTTAATTTCCGCCATTTTTGGGGTTCCGCAAAAAAACGCGGGAACCACGTCTGTTTGTGTCATAGTTTTACAGTTTTACAACGATTCCGCTAGTTCCGTAGAGTGGAATAATGTTTTTTGTCCAAAAGTTACTTTTGCTCCACTGATGTTTGGCGTGAAAGGAAAAAGTTTTATGTTAAAACTTTGCGGTGTGAATTTGGCAGTGATTCTTATTTTTTATGCTTCCAACGACATACTCGTTGTACTTATCTCAGGACAATGTTTCAGGATTCTTCTCAACTGTCCTAAGAACAGATTTTTTAAATGAAATAAATAAATTAATTCATAGTACAAAAAGTGAGGACTTAACGTCCCTTTAATTAAATACACTCTTTGATGTGAGAAAATTTTATATTACTTAAACTACGCACAATACAGAAAATATCTTAAAGAGAATAATAAGCGAGTTCAAAAGATCTAGTGATTGGAAGAAACCTTTCCAAGTCAGCTTAATTTAAATTAAATTTTAATAAGTTTGTGAATTGAATCGGAGAAAAGAGGTCAACTTTTGAACTTGTGATCCTGATATTTTAAAATTAATAATATCGACACTGCGAGCTTAGTAACTTGAGGACTGGTAAAGGACGACTTTGACCAAAAAGCCCATTTTTCGAAAATAATTTACGATAACTATACGATTACGTGTAAAAGCGATGAATAATAATATTATTTAATGGTGATACTGTTTTCAAATCAGCCTTGTTTTTTAATGACGAATATTTCTTATCAGACTATTGTAATATCAGCCCTAAGCGAAAAAAACAACGCTTAGATATGGGTTTGTGCTAACTTCGCGACAAAGAACCATAACTCTTAGCTCATACATTTGTAGGTCAATTTAGTCTGAACACGCCTTAAGATAGAAGCATCAATCTTTCCCCATATTTTGTCTTATAATCCCATTTCTAGTGTGACACTTTTATTCGGAAAGGAGAAGCAATACAATTAAAATAATAGCTCTTAGTACTGAAGGGCGGTTGTTTGTGAAGAAACTGGGGAATAGAGGTGGGAAGGCGATATTTTGATATCGATCATACGATAAAGATCATACTAATTTGGATTCCTAGTCGAAGTCTAGATGGAAGACAGGTGGCGTTTAAGTTTTTTCATTTAGAAAAAATTGTTGCTGTTTTCTAAAAAAGTTTCATAATGTTTTCCATTCAAATACATCTTATCCATTGCGTATATAGAGAGACTTTAAAACAAGAAGAGAGTAAGTAGTAGTAACTTTAATAACACTGGCTGGACAGTATTTAATGCGTTTTTATTTTATTTTACCTTAAATTATTTTTACTTTCGCTACAAACAGTGATGACAGTAGCATTTTTGACTATGCACCCCTTTGTGTGAATTTGCAAACACAGCTAAGTACCAACCACGTCATAACATTTTACAGAGTCGGTTGCTGACGGATCCGCGTGATAAAACATAAATTTATGCAAACTCTCGTGCGTGCTACACTGACAACCTTTATGGCGCTAATTTATA
Organism: Pyrausta aurata; assembly: GCA_963584085.1. NCBI lineage: Eukaryota > Metazoa > Arthropoda > Insecta > Lepidoptera > Crambidae > Pyrausta > Pyrausta aurata. Next base: position 119,052 of record OY757278.1, read on the forward strand.
GCAGTTTTATTATGAGTACTACCATGACTAAAATTCCCATGTGTAAGGCATTTTGTTTTATGGTCTAAACCTGGATAATTAACAGAAGCGATCATACAACGCTCTGTCAGTCGCCGGTACTGGTCGTCAATAATATAACGCCAGAGTCGAAACGAAAAGACGAGAAAGAAGAAGAAGAAGAAGCGATCATTTAGAAAAGTACAATTAAGTTGATCATGATGGTTAGTCTTGAGCAACAGATTATGATGATGAAACTGGCCCTTAGATATCTAAGGGCCAGCTTTTCATCCGTAGTCATGGTTAAGTTACGTTACCAGGGGTTGAACATTTACGACTGAATTGTCAGAATAGCTTTTAATGACCATTGGTTAAGATATTTTTCTTCAAAACAAATACAATCGTAAATATACAACCGCCGGTAAAGTAACATTACCATTACTGCGGATAAAAAAATAGCCCTGTCACTCAATATGATCCTGTGCATAAAACACACGCATTTACTTATACTGTCATTTGCAAAATCCATTCAGTAGTACTATAATATTATTCAATAGGTTATACTTTACTGAGCGTTTTTGATGGATAAGAAAATACCTGTAAGTTTAATGCTAGAGTACCATACAACTTGGCATACGTTGAGCAGCGCAGCTATGACAATTGATTTGTAATTCAACACCTTACTTCCACAATAGTATCGATAGACTACTTTATCGACATCCCTAGCGTGTGCGAGTCGCCGCAAAACAGAAACATTACGATGATATACGAGTGCGCCCGCGCGCGCGAACGGCTTACAAGCCCCACGGTAGGGCGAGTACACACTGACATGTTGCTAAAGATGATGATTTGCATTAAGCTCACATAACATGCGACATGCGATGATGATGCAGGCGCGGATCCAGCTCTCCAAAAAGGTTGTGGGCACACTATGGTTTTTCAATGATGATCAAACCAAGAACATAATAAAAATTTGCGAAGCGACCGCGCTACAATTCGGTTTTCGACGCTCATGAAACCAAACAATAACAATATTTAAAGAGCGAGCGAAGCGAGCACGTTTCGCACGCAGTTTTCGACTCTATCAAAAGAAAAATATGACCAAGATTACAGCGCGAGCGAAGCGAGCGCGCTAAAATTTGGTTTACGACGCTTTCTTTGCTTGCTTTCATCAAAAAACGAGATATTTATTTAGGATGCTTCATAATTTAGTAAAATGACAAAAAGTTTTTACCATGCAGTTTGTAAATTGCGATTAGGGTTGTGGGCATGCCCACAGTGCCCACAACGGTGTATCCGCGCATGTGATGATGACCATTTTTCGAAGTGCTGTATCACTTCGAAAATTTGATTTGAAATTCGCACACACTAGTCTTGAAATGTCGATAAGTAGTGTATCGATACTATTGGTAAATAAGGGGTTGGATTGCAAGTAAAGTGTCATAGCTGCACTGCTTCCGTATGCCAAGTTTTTATATAATTGAAAACATGTTATGGACCTTCATGGTAATCACTTTGCTGAATGGACTTTGAAAATGACATAGAAAATAAGTGTGCACTAATAAAGTTTGGTTTAGTGAAATGCGTGACGTGTTTTATGCACAGGATCAATCATTTGCTGTATTCCTTTTGTAAATTGTTTTCAATAGCCATTGTTTCTTTGGAAGACATCCACTGTTAACGATGAGATTACCTGTGTAAATTAATAATAGGTCGTAATCGTGAACAAAGTAAACCTTATAATTATTACATGAATAACGTTATTACATAAATAACGAAAACATCCATCTAAAATTCTAAATACTTTGACCGAAACATAACCCCTCAAACCGTAAGTAAAAAAACGAGAAACGAGAAACGTCCTAAATATTTTCATCAGAGCGTTTCCGATTTAAATCCATCTCGGGACTTTAAGGTTAAGACTCGAGTGCCATTTGGAGGGCGGGGATTTTCAGGGATCCAGCGGGGTAATAAACACACAAAGAAAATGGGAAAAGTAGGTGTATTTCCTTATGATTTGGAATTTAAGCATTGATACAATGACTTTAAAATATCTTTTATTGCCATTGGATACAATGTAAGGCACCAAAATGTGAATGTGTTAATTAGTTTGGCTGAGGTGTTTCCCGCACTTAGCCCCACGATTGGGCCACTGTAAATGTGAAATCTGAATGTGTGCTCTTTTATAAAAAATATTTTATAACTTTTACATTTTGGAAAATCAAATAACATCAGTCCTCCTTCAAATGTGCTATACCTATCAAGCTACAATTTTACTAAACAATCCTGACGCAGAATGTATTTGCGATTTGATAATAATTATAAGTTGGTATCAGGAAAATATAAATCCAATCAAGACTGCCATTCACAACCGACATCAGGCATCTGCGTGAGATAAATGAATATAGTGTTAAAAATTCTGGACACGATACATTAATTATATTATTTTTCGTTCCCTCTCTTATATTCAGAGGACCAGAATTTTGAAATTGAGTAAGTCTTCTAATCCTCTTTATTTTATGCACAAGCCACTCTCACCCAGAGGTCTTTCCCTCAAATTGGATACCTCATAATTACCGTCCGGCCAAATCTTTATTTTTAAACGAAAATCTGCCATGTGCCGCATAAAAGCTTTTCGGGAACTGTCGCCTTCCCGTTTTGTTACACTTTCCATTTTATACCGTTTTGCTTGTGACAGTTTAATGGCATATTTCACGGTAGAAGGTTATTTTCGTACAAAATTAGTATGGGTATAATTATTTATGAATAGCTATCAATAGGTCTGTTTAATCGGCTTCAGTCAGAAATCAGGTTGTGGGTATAATAATAATCAATAAATTTAGCATTTCGATCAGAACTGTTTAGTAAAATCATGAATGTTCAGACTAAAAAAGCTTTAAGCTAATTTTTTATACATAAAATGCGTTATTATAGTCGCGTAAGGACATGATAATGATATTAATTAGTTACAAACGTGATTTTTGTCATAAAATATGGGAAAGAAATAAAAATTTTGCCTGTGTAAACTTCGCCTAACCAGCATGTTTTCTCAGACTGATACATATCTTCAACTTATAACATTAACATCCCCTCCCCCCGCATGTGATGCGTAGTAATACTAAGCGGAGAGTGATCCCCCTACCCCTACTTTCCCAGTTTTCTGGTGAGTTAATACTCACCAACTTTTGACGCGTTTTCCTGTTTCGCATTGCTTTTGTTTTTAGGGGTTGGTCAATCGGAAAATCTGAATGAAGTTTCAGCGTATAGTTTCGTACTTTAATAAGGGTGGATCCATGATTTTATAAAGGATGGAGTTTTAACACAAGGTAACAAGATGTCCAAAAAAGGGCGCCCCAGCAGGGTTTTAGTAGTAGAGATCGATTTGAACTCCATAAAATTATTTGCAGTGCAAACGTTTGGCGTACCTGATTACTAGTTACTGACATCTATTGGCATTTAGTACCAATACCTACCCATATACTTATTAAGCCACATGCTAAATAAAAGTAAGATGTATCAGTGTACAAATAACAGAACTTGTTACAAGAAGGTTGTGGTGGTTAAGCCCCTAAGTATATACGTAATCCCAAGCTCATCTTTTTTTTTTTTTTTTTTTTTTTTCACACAGCGCCATCTGGTCCCAAACTAAGCAAAGCTTGTACTATGGTAACCAGACAACGGTTATAAACATACTTAAATACTTTTTTTTTTTTTGTAAATACATACATATTATAAATAGAAAACACCCAGACCACTACAAACAGACATGTTCATGCACACAAATGTTTGTAATGTGCGGGGATCGAACCCGCGACCTCTGGCGCAGTAGTCAATTTCTTAACCACTGCGCCAAATCGGTCGTCAAACAAGTCATCTTGTTTTAGGGCAATCATGTTTGATTGAATTATTTATTTTTAATTTACCTATTGATAAATAGAATAGAATTTTAGATTTGTAACAAATTTATAATAATTTAATTCTCAGTCTTGCAATCTGTATTGAACTCGTAACTTTGACGACTATAAATGATAGAGACAATAAACCCCCGACTTGTCGAGTGAAATGGGGCTTTTAAAATCAGCAGTCAATCCGACGAAGTGTTGCCATAAAAATGAGATCGCAGAGTAATTTGTCACTAGCCGCCGTCAGCTTTAGGCGACCGACCTGCCATAAAGCAGTTTAATTTATTTCCTTTTCAAATTATCCACTGAATGGTGGGAATTTTTGAAATGAAGTAAAATGTAACAGTACATAGGTATACGACTTACTTTTTTTTAAAATGACTACCAATTTATCAACATTAGAATAACAAATGGCAATACAAAAATAATGTACATGTTAGGAACCGACTACATATGCAGGCAAAAATTTTGCACCGTTTCCCGGCTACTTCTGCGAAGCACATTTTGTAGGTAAATGTATAAACCATCGCTTCAGCATAGACGTAAGTACTTAGTGAGTAAATTGTGATGCCTGTGTTTTTTAATAAACACATCATTTCTGTGCTAGTACCTTGATAATTACCAATGTACTAATTGACTTAATAATTAAATAGCATGACTAGGCAACCGATCGAAAATAGAACTAAATTGTGTTACAACCAATTGTCATGTCACAAAAGGCCAACTTTCACAAAAGAACATTAGCAAACATCCCATTTATTTGGAGAACTCGAACAAAACAATGACGTGGTCAATCTATTCACAAAGCGATATCAATTCGGATAAGGGCTGGGCTACACCAATACCACGTTTTCTATTTACTATTGCCATCGGGAACGAAGTTGCACCAGAAAATCCGCAGCTGGTTGCATAAAGATGTCATAGGAGAGCTTAAGGGCCAGTTTTTTTATCCGTATTACTGGTGCATTACGTTACCAGTGGTTGAATATTTACGATTGTGTGGGTTTTGACGTAAAAATACCAATGGTCATTAAAATAGCAATCTGACATATTTTGGTTAGGGAATTTTTCTTCAAAACACACACGATCGTAAATATTCAACTGCTGGTAACGTAACTTTCCCATTACTATCGAAGAAAAAACTGGGCCTAAGACAATAAAGATGACCACTGAAAAACTGCTGTGGTCAATAAAAGTGTCTAAACCAAGAAAAATCTTAAATGTGATCACAAAATCAATTGTTTATACACTGAAAATAAATGAAATTCCAAAAGAATGTCCGCGATACGCGGAGCTACCTAATATATAAAAATTTATAAATATTTAGATAATAAATAATATTTTTATGAACATTTTACTCTGAAACTGTTTTATTTTCTCAGCTCTTTCTCATCATAAAAACAAAACAAACAAGCATAAACTTAAAATCATTTTCTTACACCCCATCACAGGCTAGTGGGATCCCCCCTTATCATAAACTATGATGTACGAGTGCCGTTCCAGCGGCCCCGTCCATAGATCAGCGACTTTGATACAATTTGCCGTAGAAAGTCACCACTTTGATGTATCGCCGGAAAAATAACAGGGCCAGATTAAACGCCAAATCACGGGTTCCTGGCCCCATGTCAATCGATTCTCGCCTGTAACACCACGCTGTATGACTCTTAACAGCTTAGACACTAATCCGAATCTATACCAAACTTTTTTGGAATTCCAAACCTATTTCCAACTATACTGGATTGAGTTTGAGTTGATTTTTGGGTGCGGAGAGGTCTGATCAGAAAATTCAACTATTACTCCCTTGGATGACTTTTCCTGAAATTTACTATTGTGAGGTTTTGTTCGTTGCGATTGTTTATGGCAGATTAAGGCGAGAGCCGATATGCTTTAGGCTCTTTTATGTTCTCCCGGGCTTATGTAACTGTGTTTACGGATTTATCTACTAAGCGGATGAAAAATACGTTGGTTGGTTTCTGCGTATGAAAAATAAGCGATATTTGGGGCGTCCTTTCGTCCGAACCATATAGATTATCTTTTTATCGGACATAATGCTGTCCGAAAGAGAATTCCTTATCGAAACTACGGAAGATCGGAGCTCAAAGCTAGCGGATTGGAAACTGCCAATATTCAAAACAAAGTTCTATTTTGGTACTAAGAAAATTTCGTATAAGTTAGTATCTTAAAGCAGGAAAACACGTCACAAAGTTTTTGTTCATACAACATGCTGAAATCGTTGTGAAAATGATATTTTTTACTATTTCAAGGAAATACTAGTAAGAAATAGAGTTGAGTTTCACTCTGCTAGGGTAAGGGAATTAGCATAGCGTCTGAGGAAAAGGTTTTTGCTGCGTCATCCAAAACATCTGACGTAGAAAAATCAAATGTTCATTTCACTAATGATACATTAAAATAAGCTTACGTACTCTAGGTTACGAGTGAAAATTATACTATTCATCCTCTTACTAAAATATGATGATATTGATGATGGATAGGTTAAGATAGTGAAATTCAATTTCGTCACGTGCCACTAAATAAATTTTGCTATGTTAGAATACAATTACGTGGAAATGGTGGTACTTTTTTAGTAAATCAGACTCCTATTGTATTAGAACCCTCAGACTATCATTAAGTCGAATTTTGCGTTCCTTTACTTAGGCGTTCTTTTCTCTTCTCTTTCTCTCTCGTCTGGCTTATCTTATACCTTAATGTTCCGTTCCAAGTTGATCCCATTAGTACCTTGGTCATGTGTTCCTCCTACATATCTGCCAAATATGCCTCTGTATTGTATAATATGACTTTCAAATGACGATTGTAGGTATATTTCTTACACTAGCTAACCTAATTACCTACAGTTTGTCTCCACCCGGTTGATATTTTAAAGCAACAACAATACTGAAGAATGAGCCGCATAATGAGTAAAGTTGGTAGCAGATTGAGTTAGGTTTTGTACTGACTCTTTCAGGATCTCGGGTGAAATTAGTTACGAACTTGCGGCGATGCTCCGTTAGTTACTGGTGTCTAGTATGAACCTAGTTGTTAAGACGAGAAGATAAGACTATTCACTGGAGTTTTATTTTATCATAACACTAACGGTCCGCTGTGGCTTTGTCGGCGCGTTCTGATTTTGCTCAGCTCCAGTAAGTTGTAGCATAATGTTAGTCGTCTATAACGTTTCCCAATAAATAAGCATTTGATATTTTTTTATTGGACCAGTAGTTCTTGATATTACCGCGTCCTAATTCATATTATTAATGTTTGTGACAATACTTTTCATGTGCTATAGTACTAGCAATATCTTTTTCGTTGCCAAGTCAATCCAGCAAACATGTATGTCAGCCAATAACCTAGACTCACAGAAACCAAGAAAACTATTTGAGAAAATAGATTCATCTGTACCAAAGATTACGTTACTCAAACCTGAGTGATTCGGCGAAAAGGCGAGCGATAGAAAAGGCAAATCGCTGCCTATTTCCGCTGAATTCCCACACATTGGGAGACCGAAGGCATTTTGGGTGAGTCAGATTGTCAACGTTTACCGAAGACGATATTCAAGAGTACATAATTTGTTGCGGATTGGTGGGTTCAATTATTTAGTAGATAGAGATGTTAAGTTATGTTAAGTACTGGTCTTTAATGAAAATAATGAAAACGGTTTTTTGTAGACTTCCTCATCCGTGTTATCCAATAGCAAAATATAAAATTTATAAGACTAGGATATCATAATTAATTTCAGGTCAAGTCATGGTTTCATTTATATAGCTACGGTTCATTATGGAAGTGATCATTCTTTGTTCATAGATAAACGATTAAAAACAAATTAATGTAGACAAATAATAAAAATGTGTATCTCCTTTTATTCTCAATACCGTGACGTTAAAAAAGTTGGTTCACTAATAATATCGTTTAACCGGGGTTACTTTGCTTCAATGATACATAACATATTGTCATCGTCGAGGAGTAGCCATAGATTGTAGAAGTAAGAGATTATAACCTATCGATAGTACTCATGTAGTTGGTTTTTCTAGTCCGTGCTTGCCATTACTGCATTGACTAATTAAATAATGTAAATGAACGAAATCAAAAACATTGCAACACTATCATGGTTCAAAATATACCAACAACTTGAGTCTTCGATGACAAAAAACCCCTCATTTGTTTGCGGCTCCTAACGTGTCTCTTGGGCTCCCTACACTTAGATTAAATGTATTTCTCGTTTTCTTATTCTAATCATTCGCTTGGACATTCGCATTCGTATTGTCAAGTAATTATTTTTCTTTTCTCGTCGCATAAGAGATTAAAGCCGCATTAAATAGTTTCTTTCAAGAGTTGTAAATTAATGTTTGATGGCTTTGTTCTCAAGTTTAATAGAAGTTTTATTGCTGAATGATAATTGAGTTTGTAAAGCGTTGTTCTAGAGTTTGATTGTAACTTGTATTAAAAATCTGTGTATTTATTAAACGAAAACGTTATAATTTAGCACATAGTTATTATAACAATCTTTTCTTTTGCATTAACTGACAATAAAACGACTCAAGTCTGTAGGCTGATGTAGTATAGTAGGAAAAAATTAAGTGCCAACCCAGTTCCCTGAGGCAGCCCAATAACACGAGAACAGGAGCGTTTGTTAAGCAGTTAATATTGGCTTTGTCGGCTGTCACGACTGGATTATATTGCTTCTGTGAACAATAAGACGACACGATAGGAGAGATTGTATGGTCATGGATCGGTGATGATATTCTATGTTAATTTGGTATCGTTTTCAAAAACAAGCCAGTTAAAAATGATTCTTAAAATAAAAGTTTTGTCTTGCCTACATAACACTGAAACATTCTTATCTTTATCAATGTTTAAAATACTTACAAAAAACAATAAATTTAAATAGCAGCTTCTCTTTATCTTAAAATAAAGACACGTTTCTTGGCGCAATTTTTTATCTTCAATTATTAATTATAATACTTTATCTCTGGGCGCAATTAAACATTTACACCCTAAAGAAAAAAAAACTATTGTAGTAATTTGTACTTAGTTCCTCCCTAAATCGCCCCGAACATTGATATCTGTTGCATTACCATTTTCCACACAAACCAGCTAGCAACACAAATGTCCCGTCAATTTCCTCTGATTCACTCTCCAATCGTAGGTAAGTACTAGCCACTCTTTCAGTAGGAATTTCGTTTCATTAGCACATGTCCGACGGAGCGGCGGCCGCAGACAATCGCGCGATATTGTCTGTTTGCGTCACACCCGCGCCGGCACTGCTAAAGTGACTATGCTTGAGACTTATTTAGGAATAGTTAGGATATAATAAGTTAATCATCAATTCCGTGATATTGTCCGTTTGCGTCACACCCGCGCCGGCACTGCTAAAGTGACTATGCTTGAGACTTATTTAGGAATAGTTAGGAGATAATAAGTTAATCATCAATTCCGTGATATTGTCCGTTTGCGTCACACCCGCGCCGGCACTGCTAAAGTGACTATGCTTGAGACTTATTTAGGAATAGTTAGGATATAATAAGTTAATCATCAATTCCGTGATATTGTCCGTTTGCGTCACACCCGCGCCGGCACTGCTAAAGTGACTATGCTTGAGACTTATTTAGGAATAGTTAGGAGATAATAAGTTAATCATCAATTCCGTGATATTGTCCGTTTGCGTCACACACGCGCCGGCACTGCTAAAGTGACTATGGTTCAGGATTCAGCTGGGAATAGTTAGGATATAATAAATTTATCATCAATTCCGTGATATTGTCCGTTTACGTCACACCCGCGCTGGCACTGCTAAAGTGACTATGCTTTAGAGTTAGTTGGGAATAGTTAGGATTAACATTGCTGCTTTCCTGTTAACCTGACACCCGCGTCCGGCATTGTTTTAAAGACTATAAAGATTGAAGCACATTTATCCACCCGTAATGGAAAAAGCACCAACCAAGCGTCACCCATACGGAAGCAAGCGATCGGCACCTGATAGCGTACGCCCCGGATCGCGTTTGACAGTTCTTCTTGAATGATAGCCTGTTCGACAGGGTGGGCGGATAGTTGACAACCATTGGGTGACTCGCCGTAAGCGCGTTATAACGCATGCGTCGCTGGTAGAGAGTGGGTACTGAGTTTATCTAGATCTGAGGTGGTGACGCTACGAAGAATACTGAAGACCTCAAGTTGATACGGTGTTGTTCCCGTAACGGATGGATAGATGTGCTCCATCCATACACTAAGTGGAAATTATAAAATAAGTACAAACTATGTTTTAGATTTCTAAACCAGCAGATTATGGAAGTTTTAATGTTACACTTCACACTTCTACACTTCTAAGAACAAGATTAACAGCTTCAAAAAGAAATCTACTTGTATATCTCCCGGTGCCTTCACTTCGGTAACACAAATTCCGCGAGTAGACCAACACAACTCTATAGTTAAAACAGAAATCCTACATCTACAGTTCTTACTCGTATTCATTAAATAATGGTCACCGTTCCCAGTTTCCGATATTGTCTCTTTGTCACACGTGAGGGCGCTGAGCACACAGCACAGGGGTCTCTTCTTTCACTTAAATGTTGTGTCACCATTTTCTTGAACGCTATGAAATATATTGTTCTGCGTGAACTATTTCTTATACTTACATCTGGATTGTCTGTTAAAGTGAAATCTGCGATGTTATGTTGGAGTGTAATAAAATGAATTCAGATTTTTCTCAAGTCTCAGGCCCTTCGGGGCATCTTTGACTGAACCCGCGCGGTGAGGTATGGCTTTTAATTGAATTGAAGTAAGACCTTTGCCTAGCCTGCAGCAGCCGGCTGCTTACTAGATACTACTATTATAAATAATAAATAAATAAATATCCTTGGACATTTCACACAGCGCCATCTGGTCCCAAACTAAGCAAAGCTTGTAACCAGACAACGGTTATAAACATGTTTACATTTTTTTGGTAAATACTTATTATACATAGAAAACACCCAGACCACTACAAACAGACATGTTCATACACACAAGTGTTTGTAATGTGCGGGGATCAAACCTGCGACCTCGTGCGCAGTAGCCAATTTCTTAACCACTGTGCCAAATCGGTCGTCATTATGTTATCACGACTATTATTTTTTTATAATAATTAGCTCCTCTAAACAGTTTGGAAGAAGCTATCAATTCATTTACATAAACAACAACATTTCCGGATAATAAGACCACATTTATTCATTTTATCTATTAGACGAGTTGAACATTTTCACATGTAGTTTTCTTTCTTTTCCCTGAAAAGAACAGGGACCCTATTATTGAATCACTCGAGCACGCGCTTGAATATGGCGTGCGGTTTTAGTTCGAAACACATTTTCTAAAAACAACGAAAATCACATCAGCCAGACTCGAGTGTTAACATAAATTAGTATTCAAACCAAAAAAAAATGGTTCAAAAAGCTAACATTATTAACTCGTCCAGTATGTGTAAACGAGACACAATACAAATTCCATTGTTATGCGGGTCCCAGCTGTCGTTTGATACCTGACTGATTAAACGAAATCATACCTACGCCATATTGACGCGAGTGATTAAAAAATACGGCTCCAGGTCCATTAGGCATATCTTTCAGGTAAGAGAGTGTTACATTACATTTAGCTATGATGAAACTTTTTTCTGGAAAACAATGTAATCTATCAGTAGAACCGCGTCTTTGTCTTCTAAATCCCATAGCTTCACAGTTGCGTTCAAATCTCATAAGCCGGCGCGTTTTACGGCCGACGTTTGCAAGCGCCTGTACGAAAGAGATTGGTTCCGAAAATATTTCTAACTCCTGCTGCAGTTTTGGTTTATAATTGTCAAAAAGTTAGTAGGCTTACTCCGGAGTCGTCTTTATAATAGGTTTATTCTCAAGACGTTCTTTATGTACTTACATATTTATACGACTTCATTTTATATTGAATCCTTAAATAGAAATTGTGATGGCGGATGGTGCTATATGTTTTTGCCTAGATAAAAAGTTGAGTCTGATTACTGTTAGTAATTTTAATGCACTATATTTCTTAATTAAATGTAAAATGTCTATCAAAGCAACATGAAAAATATTTTTATGGTTACGAACAGAGATAAAGTTTGATGGAACGTGACTTAAGATTATTTCATTTCAGACTTAAGAACAGTCATTGATAGTAAGAAAACTAAATCCTAAAAAATCTAACAAGTTTAAAATAAACAATACCAAGTATATTGTAGTACAAATACAAGTGACTTAAATTTGTCTAACTTTTTTGTTTTATTACTAATGTCTTATAACAATAAGTTTTATTTTTTTGAGTGGTCCAACTGACTCTACCTTTGTTACCTTTTGTAAAAGGCTTCCGTAACGAATTTCGCAGTTACATGCGTCCCAGAGATATGGGTATTGGTAGCTTTGTTGTTACGTGGAAATCTGGCTTTGAATGCCGGCTCCAGATTATTAGTCAAGATCGTAGTGCTATTAATCCGGTTGGATAGGTACCTACCCTGGAAAATATTTACTTGCCCTACTATGGCGTTTGTAAAACACAGTTAAAATAATAATTTTGAATACGTAACTATATCCAGTGCTTTTATTGAAAGATTGGTTTATATTAACCTTTGTATTCATCACAAAAGCTCCACCAACAATCTTATCGATCATCCGAAACATTACAACAATGTACTTAATGTCCCTAGATCTACACAACACGGTTGGGCCAAGTTGGGACAAGTTCACTAATCCTCTCGGCCCACTGACTTATCGCACGGGGTCAACGAACTCGCGTTAATCACCTGTTGTTGTGTGCGTTCATCAATCAACACTATCGTGGGAGCGATCGCGCGGTCATGTGTGCGATAATTTGTCGCGCGGTAAGGAGGGGTCGTGTCGAGTGAGGGCTATGTCGAGTGATGCTGCGATTGGATAGAAATACTTTTGTCTTATGAATTGCTTAGTTAAGTTTATAAGTGCCTTCAACTTGGGATTAAGTTGTACTTGCCGTTATTGTTAAAGTTAAATCGTTATTTTCGTAGAAATGACAGGTAGATATTTTGAAAGGCATTTATAAAATATATATTTCACAACGTAAACCATTTAAGTACCTTTAATAACCTATAATACATAGTTTTGACTATGTAGCAGTAGATGTCCTTTGGCATAAACTTTAGTTTACATAAATTCTCAATTGGTTGAAATTCATGATTACAGCAACATGATATAAAAAGTAATTACTGAAGATTTCACATTAACATAGATTAACTTTAATAAACTCGAAATTAGGCTCAGCCCTTAATATTAATAACTTCGGGGCTATTTAGGTCATTAGGATTTAATGAGGTATAATTACCCAGTCTAGAAGCTTGTATGCTGATAATAGCGGTATTAAGCCTAAGTTTATTATTACAGTACGTAACCACTTATATTCTCGCGAATAAAATTATTTCAATTCTTTTCGGTGACCTTAAAACCTTACACACGCGTTTTCTCAACCATAGAGGGAGTTCACCCAAAATAGACCTGTTGTACACAGCCCTTCTATATTTATAGTTAAGCAATTACTTATGAATCTGGAATTCCTAATCGTGATTTTTGTATGGCATGTTTTTTTGTATCACTACATATGAAGAAGTACCCAATTATTATTAATACGGATGTAAGTCTGAAGATATTAACGACTCGTTTGGTGCAGTGCGCTCCTGACTACTCGGGTTTGAATCCCGCAAGGGGTAAATGTTTGTGTGATAAGCACAAACATTTGTACCTCAGTCATGGATGTTATGTGTATTTAAGTATTTATGGTAGAAGCCTCCGTCATAATCGTTGTCTGGTACTTCGTGACACAAGGAAGAAAATCATTACTTCGAAACCAGGCGATTGGTAGGTTGACTGGCGCATATTTATTTATTTATTCTGAAGATAGTCTAAGTAATAATCTAGAAACACTCACAGGGGCACTGAAGCCTACTCTTTTTTCTGTGCCCATTATGTTTCTTGGTAGACTGTGCTTAGTTTGTATCGGCCCAATATCAACACGGACTTAACACAACGCAGTCCTAGTAAGAAACATAGATTTGAAAGTCCTGTCCATAAGTACACTTATATCTAGTCTAGAGTAATCGTTTGAAGAAGCGCGGGGAACGCAGCAGCGACACAATAACGACACAGAGCGAGCTCATATTGAAATACCCGGGTTTATTCGGGTCTTATAAGTGAATCGCACGAAATTAATCTCTTGACACTGACTTTTCAGTCTGAAGGGAGAATAAGTGTAATGAATGGGTCCCTGGATAATTATGATGAAAAGGCATAATTATGGTTCAGAGTTCTTTCTTTTGAATCTTTTTCGGAGGTATTAAGAAAAAAGCGATGATTTTGGGCGCGAAAAAATTAATACTTTTTCACCCGAGAAACTTAAATCCTTATTTTTTTAATAGATTTATGCTAGAAAACCATTATTAATGTTATGGAAACGTAATATACACGTTAATTACGAGATTTATTTAATTGATGAAGCCACTACAGGTTAAGGTTTTTAAAACTTTTTATTACCTTATTGCACAATATTTTATTGAAAGAAATAAATTGCCTCCACTTATAACATACCTATATAATGTGGGGTTTTGTTTTTTAAATAAAATTCACGTAGTCTAGAATGAATTAGTTAGTAAAGTTTTATACAACAAGCTCATTGTCGATCGAAAATTTATCGAGTGATAACAGCATAGCGCCAACAATTCTCAATTGTAGTCGACAAATGCGTCGGCGACACGGTGCAAGCAAATTTGCATTAAAATGGAATAATCCGCTCGTAGCGAAAAGGAAAGTGGTTTACTGGGTGACATTACTGCACTGTGTAGAGGCAGTCAACTTGTTACTTTATTTAAATGAGAATATTTTGTGACTGCACACGAATATTCTGCATTTGAAATGTGGCAAAAAGCGGCTGAAAGATAAGCGACCGTCGCAGATTGCAAATCATCTCTGTGTTTATAACGCAGAAGGGTCACATGAACTGCGAAAGTTATTTTCCGTTGCATGTGAATATTATAGAAACTTCAGGTATCACTTAGGGCCAGTTTTTTAATCCGTAGTAATGGCAAAGTTACGTTACCAGCGGTTGAATATTTACGATTGTGTGTGTTTTGAAGAAAAAATGCCTTAACCAATGGTTATTTAAATAGCCATTCTGACAATTGGTTAAGGTAGTTTTTCCTCAAAATACATACAATTGTAAAAGTTCAACCGCTGGTCACTTTATTAGTTACCTCACCTACATCCATGAGAAAACTGGGCCTTAAACGTAATTATTAAAATCTCGGGAACAACTCCATCGATTTAAAAGCACAAGCAACGTTTTCCTTGAGTGCGCAATAACGAAACCGTGGTGAGTGTTCGTGTGTAGTGTAAAATGCTAGACTAACTAAAGTAACTGTTAGTAAAGTTTTTAATCGACTTCAAAAAAGTGGGTTATCAATTCGATAGTATGTTTTTATTGCGTATGTTACCTGTAAAGAAAATATTCCATTTTAGGCGGACAAATTATTTTTTAAGTCGGTGCCATCACATTGGCCATCTCATGATATCATACATCAGGGCACCGACTTCAAAAGTTAATTGTTGGACTAAAATAGAGTCCTTTCTTTTAAAAAAACAAGCTTTTTTAAAACTTTTTATTTATTTATTTTAACTTTATTGCACTGTGAATTGTACAATTGGCGGACTTCATGCCTTAGGGCATTCTCTACCAGTCAACCGCTTGGAAATGCAGAAAATTTAATCAGTGGCGGAACATTTGCAATAACTAAGCGGGTAATATAAAAAAATATAAAATGCATTATGGCGACATAAACATACATACTAATATTACACAAATAATAAATAAGATATATAAATATATATAGGCAAAATAAACATACATAAATACACCAAAAATTTAAATTTTTAGTGCATTTGGAAGTCAGTTTTTACTTTTTTTGTAAAAGTCAACATACGTTATTCTTAATGAATTTCGGCAAATTGATGATGGTCACATACATACCTATGTATATCAGATTGACTAAATACGTTATTATATTTATTATATATGTATAATAATGTATATACTGCTGGTTACAGTAGCCTCTTATCTGCAAACAAATTATCTTTAGCACAAAGCACCAAGAGTTACTTAATCAGGATGCCGTCTTATAATTTTATCCGGAATCCCAGTTTCCCATTTAAAGTAAATGTTAAAAGAACAACAAATACAAGACAACATGGCCGCGACGACGCTAATGGCATTACGGCGTTTATTTGTTTTAGCTCCAATTAAAAATATTACAGCACCGACTGCATAGGGAATATTTTAGCTGTAAATGTTTTGCTGGTTGTATTGTAATCTGAATAAGTGACTGCTTTTAATGCTTTTATAATACTGAAGTGTCAAATAACGTGAATGCTGAGAATATAAACACCTAGAAGGAGGGTTCCTAACAAAGATCGTTGTCAAAAGCGCGCACATTTTGTACCTACGTGTGCGTAAACAATATCCCTGTCACGCACACTAGTAAAGGAATAATATTGTCAGAAAATCTCATTTCTACTAAATGGTAGAAAATTGAAATATTAGGGAACCTATGTATAAAGAAATAACGAACGTAGGCTTTTTATTTTATTCAATGGTTTAATTTCCCCTTTATTTTACTCTTTTCTGTTTGATGTATGGATTTAAAAATACACCATATAGTTCTGATTGTTAATCTAAGATTGCCACCGCTACAAAATGGCGGATTCCATAATTATTTTATCACTACTACCTCAACATGAGTGTCATATGTAAGAGCTTGATTAGTAGAATAGAGTGAACTATAAAAAAAATCCTAATAAGGCCACCAACAAATGGCTGATATACAGGGTGTAAAAAAAGTACAAGCCAAATTCAAAGGGGTGGTTAAAAGTGGAGTCTAGAATACAGGAAAAATATTTTAAAAAATCTAGCTCTTTTTTCTACATACAATTTTAATTTGCATTAAATTGCTACAGAACAGTTGACGATCCACCAATCCCAACAGGCGTCCTTTTAAGTAATGATTCTGCTATTTACAATAATACTAATTGATTTAAATCAAATCAAGCAGCACCGTACAAAATCATACTCTAAAACATCTAAGATTGCGCGCACGTTATTCACAAAAAGCTACAAAACTAAGGTAGCCGCACTATCTGTCACTTTCGCACATTGATAACGTGTATTTTCAAATAACGAGTATTACCTCTTAGTAATAGCGGTCAGTAGGTCAAGTGCATTATTTTTTTACGGTTGTCTCGGGATGCGTGCGCGTAGCAATGGATCGTAGAGGCAGGTTCTCAGATATTGAGAACCTACCATTAGATGGTCAGAGTGACATGACGAAGCTGACATGAGTGTGCATGAAACGGTGCGTTGGTAATCTGAAAATAGTGTGGATTACGGAAAGCCTAGCCGATCAAAAGTGGTCAGAGCAATACAAAATTGACATGACTTCGATTAATTACATGCGCCCAGTGTAGGTTGTTACTACACACTGTTACTACAGTTGATTATTTATATTCGTGATTTATTGTAAGTAGTTGATTCCAATTTTTAAGTAAGCCAAGGTACCTACATGCTCAATTTTGCACTGGTCTAATCAAATTTTGGGTTTTTTGACGGTCCTGAGCCCGTGAAGTACAAAGGGAAAATAGAAGTCCAGTTCAAGCCGTAAACATAACCTACCTATAAAACTAAATAGTGAACTGTGTGCCGTAGCGTAAGATAGAGCGCGCGGCTGCTAGTTTGGTTGGATTGACAATCATCATACATATGGTATTTTTAAATAATCATTTAAAAAAACACTATTTATTAGGATGGACCCCTAATAAATAATGTATTTTTGTGGAGTATTTTTCTGTAGTAATAGAAATACTCGTTTAATTATTATTATTTCTTTTCTTTAATTTTTTTTATTATTTTTCCCGTGTTCTAAACTCGATTGACAACCACCCCCTTGAATTTGGCTCATACTTTTTTTTACACCATGTTTATTAAAAAAAACATTTATTTCTGTATAAAGACTCACTTACTCACTTGGGGTGTCGTAGCACAGTGGTGGCAGCGCTTTGGTAGTAATACCGAAGTTTCGGTATTACTACCAAAGCGCTGCCAACTTACGGCGCGGTCGGTGTTTGGATGGACCATTCCGACCATATAGGTGACTTATATCCCGAGCATCTCCGTGCTTCGGAAGGCACGTTAAGCCGCTGATTCCGGCTTTTTTTATAAAGACTCACAAGGAGCACTTATACCCGACACGAACATTCGAAACCATGAGTAGTTTTCTTTTTCCCATCACTTTATAGCTCTCACTAGATGGCGTTAGGATCACTTAAGTAACAATTTTGTTCACATTGGCGGTAAGCCATAGACAAAAAAAAAGTGCGTAATATTGTAAATCGTAGAAAAATACGAAAATATACCTATTCCCGATTTTATTCTATAAAAAAATAAATTTGTCAATTACGCAATACCAAGATTTTCTTTGATTCAAAATTGCATTCTATAAATAGCTAAAAAACACCTCAACTAAGGGTAAATAAATATACATCTGATTATCCGATCTCTAGTTATAATTGTTAAAAATGACAGCAATAAAGTTTAAACCATAAAACTATCGCAAACATAGTGAATAAAACTTTATTAAAAAGGAATGGTAGTTTTTTAAATTCCACCTATACTGACAACACTTAAGCAAATTTTCATTGATAAATTAAACAATCTTGTTTTAAGTATTACATGTATAATATCAAGCTTAATTTGATAAATTACACGTGGTATGCATTGCTTAGGGTTTTGTTGTGTTTTTAAGATCTGTTGTGGCAACCATTGATTGCACAAACCGTCATTATTATCAAAAATTCGGGAGCTGTTACTCGTACTGCGTGTCCTTGAGCACTAAGGTCTCAATGTCAAATAGTTGCCAAATGGGCTACTATTGAAATGCGCCATTTACGAGCCAGGACTAGGCTTCTAGGTGTTTATATTCTCAGCGTGAATGTATATTTAGGAGGTGCTATTTAGATAAACAGTGATGCACTTCTTGTTATTTCCCTATTATAATTTTATTGTGAAGCATAAAATATTCGAACACATAAGTATCTTGGCAGCACAATGGCAGCTATTTTGAAAGAAAAAGCATTTATTAGTTAAAGGACAGCACAAACACACACATACGCACGCTTAACAACAGAAAAAATGAAAATAAAGATAAACAATTACAGATATAATATGACAAAAACAAAAAAAAACCGTTAGAAACGTAAGGCAGTTAAATGCCAGCCAAGCAGTGTGTGCCAGACGCAATGTGTGTTGGTGACGTCCAGACCAAGAGGACCTCACTCAGCATAAGCCAGGTCCCATGGAGGACCTGACGCTGGTTTTCAGTGCGCCCCTGCCGAGTGAGGTACACGGACAGTGACGCCAACATCACGTTAATATACTAAACATATACCTATTACTAATGTAATAAACTTTAAACATATAAATATTCTATTTTCTCATGAAGCTATCCCCTATCCCCGTTATTTATATTCCAGAGTCTTTGCACTTGCAAATAACTACAATATTATACCTACTACTTAGTTTTACATAGGTATTTTAGTAGTTTTATCACCGAAAAACCTGTAAGGTATGAGTTATGTTACACTTTCGCAAGCAAACCTGATATCATGTGAAGTTATCTAAATTAATCAGACATGTAGACAATTGACTCTGATTTTCATGTACAACATAGTTGCGTTAAGTGTCTACAGGAAACTTGCTGGCAATGCCAGACCAGGAAATAACACTAAAATGTAGTAGACGCGAAAACAGTCCCATAAGCGGGCTCCCGCATTTTATTAAATTTCATATGTGCATTTATTACCCTGCCGCCGGCCACGATTATAAAGGCGCCACAGTTATTAAATTATGTGCTTTTCCTTTTTCAATATGTTTTTGTGCGAGTAGGGTTTCTATTTTGAAAGATAATCTCGCCTGCTTGGATAATACGGCGTAGATATAAAGGAGAACAATCTGACACATTTTGTTAACAACATATTGGGTTTCAGATTAAAAGTATTAGGTAAAACTTGAAATATTTTCTTTAAAATAGCGATTATCGGGGAACACCTGCTTTTTATGTATAATTAAATCATATTATATTAGTCAGTGAACCGATTCTTGAGGGCATTAGCTTTATTTTTAGGGTACCGTAGATTACAAGGAACCCTTCAAGTTTCACCATGTCCGTCTGTCCGTTCAAGGCCGACCGGAAAGTGTTGGCCAGACTATCAGTTCAAGGAATTAGCATATCTATGATGAATTATGAACGAAAACTTTTATGGTTATGTTAAGTTAACAATTTACGGAATAATTTCATACGAAACTGACATCAAATACAGATTTCGACGATCTTTTTAGCTGTAAAAAATCAAATTTTTCAGTCAGCTCCGTCAAAAGATATTTCATAACAGTTTTGTGTTATAATATCGGTCAATAAATAATTTCAAGGGCGCTAGGGCGATTCTCGTTAACCTTAATTGTGTATTAGAGGGTATAATATAATGATACAAATGTTTATTAAGCATAGCTTAGCCCTTGTACACGAGTCCAACTCGCACTTGGCCGGTTTTGTAGCTTTGTTTTATTTTTATTTTATTTTATTTTAATAGGTCTATACTACAGTTGACAATCGGAGAAATTTCAAGGCTTTGGTTAGTAGCTTAGATCTAGATTGACAACCAAATTGTATAAACACTACATGACAATTGCAACAGAATCTTACAGAAAAAATTACGACTAATGTTAGTTTATTATTTCTTTAACATACATTAATTTTGTAACATACATTAACTTTGTGTATTTAGACTTCCAGCTGAGTACGTTCAATCACTTCAAATTATAGAGGATTTTTTATTGTTTTTCATAATTTATTTTTATAGGGTAAAATTTATTTGTCATACACCCATGTTTATCTCCAAAAGGCTTTGATCACTCGTAAATCTCTGCCCAATAAACTTTTAGGGTTCTTCAGTGTATTACAGCTCCTCTCTTATCATAAATCTGGTCATAATTCCGAGACATTATCTAGAGACTGAATCTCAATTTATTTTTCATGCATGAAATTTGAGAAATATTAGACAGTAATAAAAACTGTCGCTCAGAATATGAACTTATTTCGATAAAATTTATATAAGTTATTAAAAAATTAAAAGAAAACAGAGGGTCTATGCCCAAAGGCATTCCATGTTAAGCTGTGTTTATGAAATATGCATGCGAGCAATTTATGGCGTAGGAGAAGAAATAGTTGCAGACCATTAGTTGGAAAACTGAGAATAGGTACTCAATCTACCTTCTATGTATAGTTTTTTATTAAATTAACCAATATGATTAATAATGCTCTTCATTCTCTTTTGCCTTTTGCATTTTAAATTTTTTTGTGACCTAGTTCACAAATGTGAGTATTTTTCTATAACTGATTATAAAAACCGCATAAATATGCAACTAGACACTGGAGCTGCTATTTTAAATTCGCTCGCAATCCTCGGTTATAAGCGTTTCACATAAAAACTGGA
Source organism: Pyrausta aurata (assembly GCA_963584085.1). Classification (NCBI taxonomy): domain Eukaryota; kingdom Metazoa; phylum Arthropoda; class Insecta; order Lepidoptera; family Crambidae; genus Pyrausta; species Pyrausta aurata. Next base: position 140,536 of record OY757278.1, read on the forward strand.
AGGGGTATTAGGTCAATTGCAAGTGATCGCGGTCCGATTGAAATCCGTGTTTGTCATGGAATAAAGACTTTTAATACCTACATCAACTCTATCTACTGCACTAATGGAGATCATTATTACAGTCACCTTTAAAGCAGATGCAGGTTAAATATGCACCAGCATCCAACATAATTTTATTTTAGTAGGTAATGCCTGCGCTTAATTTTGAGCTTAATTTGGCTGGACTCATTGATTTTCCTCGCGTACGAGTATCAATGACAGCATGTTCGCAATAAACATTGAGCATACCCACTGGACAGCTCATTATAGACGAGCATTGTCTGCCAAAGTATCTGACAAATTAATGTAAAACGCTGCCGCGTTCAGCTTTGAGCACTTTCATGAAACGCAAAAACCATTGCGATAAATAATGACCAATCAGGAGCCTCCTTGGGTTTTTGCATGATGGATTTTCATAGTGTAAATAAAATGCGGATAATGTTTGATTATCTTGTGGCCATGTGGTTGATGGCTATCAAGTTATGTAAAACCCCTGCGAAACGAGTGCCGTTGGCACAGACTCCGCCGATGCGGCGGTTTGTGCCAAACTCGATTCGGTTGTCATGTTATGGCCGTGTGTCATATTTTGGTGTCGCGAATAGTGGAGTAGAGGGTGGATGTGTTTAGCCGATTGGCTGTTGTTTTGTTTCCGCACATTTTCTTTTGTAAGTGATTATCGTTTCGTTTCAGTATAATTTATACGCCTCTGGGCACTTTGAGTTCTTACAGTCGTGATTTGAAAATGTTTGCTATTTTAGGGTAGATAAGAAGGTAACTTTAAAAAAAGAAGAAAATAAATTTATTCGACCTAAATAAAAAAAAAACATTGAGAGATTAATTAAAATTACAGAATCCACGAGTAATTCACTAAAAATAGGTAAGTAGGCTTAAGTCGAAAAGGCACTCGCTCAGTATTGGCCGTGGCAGTAGCAGAACGCATACCACGACGCGGATTTTCAGCGAGTGCTTTTTTTGTGGGTACACTTTTTTGTGGGTACTTTCAAACAAACAGAATAGTTCAAAACTAGTATTCTATAAAAGCTCTTGATAAGTGGATAGTAAAGACAGATTGATTGTGTACGTTTTTACGACTATCATTATGTATTTTTTATAATATTAGTAATTAAACGTTTCGTGAAAATAGAAAATCATTATGTACATGTCGAAACACAACGAAACGAATACAAAACAAATGAACTAGCAAATACGAGTTTTTTTTTTCAACCACAAAGTCTACAAAAAAAAACGTGAGTGCCAACAAGAATCTGTTTTAATCCGCACCTGGCCCTACATTCGTTTGGATAATTTATTCATTATTTCTTGAACGGAGATGCCAGCAAACGCATTATTTATTTCAGATGAACAGATTTCCCACCACTTTGCAGGGTTCTGTAATAATATTTTATTAGTTTCATGTGGAAATTAAAACCTGATTTTGGCATTTTTGCGGTCAAGTAAAGGGACTTCACTTATCTATACCTATAAAATGCTTTGTACTGAACGACTGACTTATTGATTGACTGACTGACTGACTGACTGACTGACTGATGGATCCACGCACAGCCTAAACCGCTGATCGTAGAAACCTGAAACTGGGAGGGTTTGTTCTTTGTATGACGTAGGGATCCGATAAGAAAGAATTTTTCGAAATTCTACCCCTAAGGGAGTCAAAAAGGGGTGCAAAGTTTGTATGGAACAACGTGATCCCTTGGTCCAATCTACTTCAAATTTTGCATACACATTCTTTTACAGAATTGACGGAAGATTTATTTTATATTTTATTGCAATTAATCTCCTAAGGGGGTGAAAAAGGGTGACAAAGTTATTCTGGGGGTGATTTTCTTCGAAGTTGATATCAAAACTCTTTAGTGCTAATGATAAAAATATTTTGTATTTAATTTTTGACAATCATTTGACATGTCTGAGACACAATGTTTTGACACATGTTTGTTATTGATGTTGCTCTTGGGAAAATGCTCGAGAAGAGATTTTATTCCTTAAAACAGTAAATAATATTTTTTTGTGTTTAAACAGGGTAGGTATCAAGAGCGGTCTGTGTACAGTGTAGATTGCAGGTCGTCTGTTCATATTGTCGGTGGACATTCAACGCTGTTTCTGTGGTCGAAGGGTGTCCAATCTTTTTTTTTGCAAACTTTTCGTGGGGGCCTATGTTTAGCAGTGGACGGCATTTGGGTATTGATGATGATGATGATGTGGTAGATCCCTACATAGAATTAACCCTTTGAATTCACGATTTGAATAAAATTCAAGAAATTAGAGTATTCGCTATGACTATAAACAAAGCTCAAGTTCAAACTCTTAAGGTAGCGGGAGAAGACTTGAAGGAATTTGCTTCTCCCAAAGCCTGTATGTGGCGTGATGCTGTGTAAGCGCACGGAGTATAGCCTGGTTTTTTCATTAGCTCTCGAAAGAAATATACGATTGACGATAGGCGTAGTAAGTATTTCCATTTCGTTGTAAAATAAAAAGATATTATCCCCGTGAAAGTTTGTCCAGATTACAAACCGGGCGGCGTGTTGTGTGTTTATAAAATATAACATTTATCTTTACGCATTTTTACGTATATATTTAAAAACTGGATGTTTTTGTTTGTTTGTTTGAACGCGCTAATAACAAGAACTATTGGTCCGGTTATAAAATATGTTAGCTACATTGTTAGACAGCTAATTTATGAGGGAAGGCTATAGAAGTAGTTTAATGCGTATAGGCTTATAAATATTTTCGCTACGATCTATCTATGGGAACCAAACGGAGTAAAACAATTACGCGCGTACGAAGTCGCTGGCGGGCCGCTAGTCTGTGATAATTCGTATAGGTAACCATCCTTACTTATGTATTTACTCTGTGTATTTGCTAGTCTATACACGGACCAAGAGACTTGATGGCATATGAAAGAAGGTTGTAGTATATGATACTGTACGAATCTATGACAGAATTATGGTTCACTAGCAGTTTCCCGTGACTTCTCCCGCGTTATAATCGTATTTCACTATAATTGTATCATTGTGATTTAGTCTAGCCTATTCTAATGTATATGATTTGAATTGAAATTTTTCATCAAAATCCATTATGTAGTTTTAGCGTGAAAAGAACATTCATTGTCACAAAAAGATTACTTACACTTATAGGTTAGGTTAAAAGGCAAGCATAGAATTTCTCAAGACTTCATAACGTTACAGTATCGAATCTTCTTTCTGAGCTTTCAAATTCTACGGAACATTACTCCTGCTTGATAAAGCCAGATTTTCACTTTCTTTCGCGTAAATCGTTTTAACGAATGTTTGCCGTAAGCGTCGCGTCTGAGCAAGTAATTTTGTTATTAATGTGTGCTCTCCAACAAATTTCACACCGGATTGCTTGTCTTTTACTTAATGGGGGGTTTTTAGATACGAAATTAGGTTTTTTCGGGTGTCTTCGGGTAATTCTGTATAAAAACAAAGATGGTCGATTCAAAAAATAAACGAGCCATTACTTTTCTGAAAAGTACAGCATTGGAACTTAAACATTCTATGAAATTTCAATGTAACTCTCTCAAATATTTATGAAATGGAAACTAAATGTACACAGTAACACGATATTTTGTCACGATAGTGCTGTCACTACTATCATTAACTCGTCAAGTATGTGTAAACGAGACACAATAGAAATTCCATTATTATGCGGCGCCCGGCTGTAGTTTGATACCTGACTGATTACGAGTTATTAATATTTACAAAACATTTTTCATTAGTAATCAGCTAGCTCATTTTCAGTAGATAGTTATAGCGTTCCGAGTCCATTAATTACATATTTTAGAAACTCGTTTAGAAGTTACGTTTTTATTCCGAAATCGAGGTAAATATAAGAAAAATTGCTGATTATTTCGATACAGTGTTAAGCTCCATCAGCACCGAGATCTGGAAAGTCACGATTTCTTAGCGCAAGTTATTCAATCAATAAAGCTATTCCATTCGGGACCTTAATACAGTTACATCTGATACTGTAATATTCCAACATAAATTGAGCTCTCTCTGTAGATGAGTCATATGCTACATAGGCTCAGGTTGTGATGGTGGTGTGTAGGTTGTTATGCGTTTAATACAAAAGACCGATATAATAAAATATCGCGTTATTATATCGAAGGTTGTGAATGGGAAGAATGAGGAGGGTCCCGCGGGACGCACCTGCGACCAGGATTCGTTCATGCGATTAAAAATACTTTGGCTTTGCCTATTATTTTGGATTATTTTAAAATATCTTTATAAAAGACTGCGTAGTAATGTGAATTATTATTTGTGAAGTTGTTTCCAAAAGTATTTTCGGTTAGTTTAAAAGTACTTTCAGTCTGTCATTTTAAACGAAACTACATATAGTAGTTATTTGATTTTATTGTTTGACTGCAGAAAATAACTAGGTACTTAGTAACCGATGCATATATTTCATATAATCATATGGCTGTTTTGTTTCCGTATCAAAATTTCGAAAAAAACCGGCAGTTAGCTACAAGATATTACAATATTTTAATAACATAAATCACAATCTTTTACCAAAATACCTGCGCTAGTCCCGATTCTAGCAACTTAGAGATCCCTTCAGCGCCGGATTAGTGCGCAGTGACATCAATCCACAGTTTGACAGTTTGAAGTGAGTAAGCTCAGCGATTGAATAAGCACTGCGACAGTCTGAGGTGTCTGGTAGCGACAAGTTTTAATCGTTGAGAATTAATGTTTCTGATTGCTGTCCCATCGGGCTATGAGAGTGAAAGGAAAAGAGAGTGCACTTGTGTTTGCGCACACACTTGTGCACTATAATATGTCCCGCGCAGTCGGTTAGTCGTTGTGACTGGCCACCGTACCTAGTCAAAATCGGCTAGGGGGACTATTATTATTATTAATGCTTCTAGTTGATTAAGAAAATATTTTGATTTCTTGTAGACACTATAAGATCGACATATGTCTATTATTTATAGAGATGACCAACTAGATGTTTATGAATAACGCAACGTCAGAAACGACCAATCATAATCATATTGAACAGACAAATAAGGGGTATTTGTTTGTTCAAAAGAAACAACAAAACTGGAAGAGAGAAATAGTAATATTGAACAGGAGTCTTCTGGATTTAACCCTTTAAGATACCTTCAGTAAGAAATAAAAGCTCATTAGTTTGAATCATGATTACCATTAGTGATTAGCTGAACTTGGATTTTGCGTCCTCGCCATCCACTTTCCAACTAAGTAGATATTAGTAACGGGATAATCCCAGAACATACATTGTTTTTAGTGCTCAAAAGGCCGCAAAGGAAGTATTTCTATATATTCTTAGGACCTAAGTACTTTAAAAAAATTAAGTAAAAAATAATGCTATTATCTTTTAAAACGTCAAACCCTTATAAAAAACCAGCTACCATATCCATGTCTGCTCGCTCAATAAACAGAAAGCGGTGCATTATTTTATGTGCATTCCAAAATGCACTCAGCGTTGCTCTTTCGTATTGCGCCGCGTCTGCAATGTTCGCATATCATATTTCCAATCGCAGACTTATACTCCGATATGTCGCCAGTAAACAATAGCTGGAGTAATCTTGATATTGTTTCATGTTCGGGAGGAGTAATGGAGATAGCGAGATTTGAAAAGAAATTATCATTATTTGCTATTAGGTACCTTCTCACTATATAAACCACCTTCCATATTACTTTCAGAGTTATGGAGAGTAATATCTTTTCTTACTTTCAGTGTATCACGCCATTAAAGTCAAAGGTATATGATGAAAAACGTTTTTACTTTTGTTGGTTTCCAAAGTACCTAAACCTTTTTACATGATTTTCATAGCAATGCGCTGAGCAAACGACAGGGTAGGCAGGTCTTTTTGACCGCGAAGTAATAAGGACCGCGTCTGCCCGTCGATGCCCGCGACTGCTCGCCAGTACCTACTAAACCAATGCCCGTCGACAAAAAGACGTCTTTTTGTCCTTTATGTGCGTTGGTAGTATAGGATTCCCTTTGCGCTATCATTCGCGGTCAAATTGACCGGCCCTGCCCGCCCCGTCGTCTGCTTAACGCCTTAACGACAAGTTAAAAACATGAAATTGCTCAATATTGGCTTTAGAAAATACTAAATAACCTATTTTTGCTCCACTGAACGTAATGATATTGTTATGATACAGTTAGATGACATTGATTGAAAAAAAACCAGACCGAAATAGACGTCGTTTTTATCACGCGCTCTTAGTACAGTTATCACTTGTTATTTGAAAGCAACCTCATTTTCTGCTACCCAAGAGAAGATGGACCTTTACTTTTAAAATAATTAGTTCATTGATATTCTGAATGCCACTTTTTAAGGATCAAGCCATGAACTCTTACCCGCTGCACTCGAGCCCACGCACTCACTGCACCCGCGAGCCCCTATTGACACAAACTTATTGCACGAAAAACGGGAACGCTGTTACACGCGCTATAATCTTCCAGGATTTATGCCGCATATTGAATCGGGATACAAGGCGCTAATACTCAGTACTCTCTTATTTACTTCTTACTGAGGCTGTTTATAAAAATACAAAATTAAACAGGGCGCGCGGGGTATAAGGCTCGCTGGGACAGCATAAAAATAATTACTAATAAGAACATCATGATTGCTCTGATGCCACAACAAACAAACTAAGCACGTATGGTAATAACGAGACTTCAGAGATAATGACGCTAAAAAAACCGGCGCGTAAGCCTCTCAATCATAAAAATTGACAAAATGTTATGTATATGTATTGTTGCTTCCACTCACTAACGAAAAAAATTACAGTTGCCAGTAATTTTCAACAGACTTCAAAACGGAAGAGGTTCTCAATTTGAATATATGTATTTTTTGTTTGTTATTTAGGTTGTTCTGTTATATTATTGGGTGAGCCTTTTGTACCATACTGCATTATAAACGCGTAGGCCGATCAGGGACAGTGTAAGCCGGGCTTCTGTATAAATTGCAATTAATTTTGCATCGCAGTTTGTTTTTGAAATAAAGATTCGAGGATTATACCGCGAATACATTTCGCTTATTTCAACTTGTGATACTCAGGAATTATGGGGAAAGTATTATTGGATTTCATACGAAAATGTAGGTATAGTGGAGTGAGGCTTTTCGTTGTAAATGTTGTTAAAAAGATTTTTATGTTACATGTTATTAATACTCCAATTACGTACGCAAAAAACAAAAAAATATAATTTTGATAGTCGAGGCTTGCTATTTATACCTACTTATGAACACCATGAAGTACAATGAATGAATGGTACTATGAGAAAATTTTCTTATACCTTTTTGACAATTTACGAAACTTTTTTATGCTAGTTAATGTTATTATGGTAAAATTAATACCCAGCTTTTAAAATCGATACGCTTGTTTACGAAATTACAGATTCTTTAGATCAAACAAAAACAAGATTGATGCTTCTAAAAAGTTTCCGTGCCCACCTTCCTGAAACCCTAACCGTGTAAGCCTATAAAGCTCATCAGAAAAAGCTCAAAAACAATTCTTGCTCCAAACAGAGTCATACATCACAGTGAACAGAGTTGGGCGAAGAAAAAACGGGAAAAGTACGAATTGGACTCGCGCACTAAGGGTCCCTTAAACAGGTAAATATGGTCAAGTAGGTACTTAACATAGGTATCATCATCATCATCACCATTATTCAGCCAAAGGATGTCCACTGCTGAATATAGGCTTCCACTACGCTTTCCAGCCGCGGCTTTTGCTGTCGGTCTGCATCCAGGTGATCCTGCGATCTTTACAAGGTCATCTGTGTCGGTGAACGCCTACGCTGCGTCTTTAGTTGAAGGGTCTCCAATTTAGAATTCTTCTGTCCCAACGGCCATCAGTTCTACGTGCTATGTGCCCTGCCTATTGCCACTTGAGCTTACTGATTCTCAGGGATATGACATTTTTATTAAAAAGTATTTATGTTTTGTATTTTTCCTGGTATCTGACAAAAAAAAACGGTGTGGTTAGAATGGTAAACGAACAAAAGAATACAGCGGGTTTGTTTTTGATTTCCAAATGCTTACTTTAATGGATCCAAGCATCGTATGTGATGTTGCGCTATGTTTATTTATTTAAGGTACGGAATCCTAAAAAGAGCATTTATTCATAATGCGGTCCTGATGTGACGCGCCATCAAAGCGTAGGGATCTCGCAAAGCCCGGCCCATTGAAAACAGGGACCGGGATAGAGGCTGAGATATTCAATAACTGATCCGGGGGTGTTCGGATGCGGTCGTTTGCGAGCGGGCAGAATGTGGACTCTAGAGATATTGCCCTTGAGTTCCTATGTCGTCTGATAGTTTCGTCTGAAGCCTTAATGGAACCTTCCATAAAAGTAGGTACGTTCGGGAACGCGGTCACCCAAAAAATGGTAGGCTGACGATTTTTTCAAGTTCAAAAATCTTACTTATAAAGGATGAAATTTGGTATCGCTGAGGAGATATTTTTTTTGTCTTTTGAAATTGAAACGAAAAAAATAATTATTAACATACCTATAAAAATAATCTTTAATGAAACTAGGTATTATATTTCATAGCACTTTTGGACCTATAAAAGTGAAAACAATTTTCTATTACAAATCCGCTTCTATTAAGCCACAGCTTTACATAAACGTATATAGAACCCGGGAGTCTGGTGTTTTTTTATCGTTACCAATCCGGTTTGTATATAATTGGGTAAATAGCCAATACTTTTATACCCTGCCTTCCGCTTTTATCGGATTAAAATATACAAACTCGCCCCGCGGTGTTGTCCGCATTGATTAGTGGATCCATTATTTGTACAAACACAGGTTTTCTATTACAGATGTATTGTTTTGTCAAATTATACTATATTGTATAAATCGCTATTCAATTCCATATTGATTTATTATACATATTCCGTTAAAACTTTGTTCACTTTGTAGGTCAATTTGTAAGAAATCTCTGGAATCACAAAACGGTTCTAACACTCTAGAACAGAATAAGCTTCATTACTTCATTTTTTTAAGGCTTTGTCAATTCGTCTAATAAATTCCCGGACTAATCGTAAATATGGTAAGAGTAAAAATATGCTATCAAAACGCACCAAAAGTGACCTATCTTACATTTTATATGCGCAAGAATGGATACTAAGTAATGGTACCTATATACCTCTATATTTATTTTTGACTGAATATGCCTTAATCGTACTTTCAATAAAATAATGAATAGGTATAATACCTAACCAAAACGTAACCAATTGCATCATCAAACTCATCAGTTATAGTCAGATGAGGTCTTGGTCAAAACGTCTGACTCTTCCAATAATTAAATAAAAATCTTGCTGGTGTATTACGAAACAAATAAAGTACATACTCATGCATGAACGTCAAAATATACTCTCTTAATTAAATGCTATTTTTATATCCAGTATAAACACGAGTTGTTTGAACGTGCAAACGAAAATAGATCTAATTAGTGCAGTGAGATTAAATAACAAATTACTTTTGAGCTCGTGTGCATTAACAGATTTTATTCCGAATTTCTCTGGACAAAGAAAAGTGAAGGAAAAAATACTAGAAACTCAGTTAATATTGTGCAAAGCATTTGTAGCAAACTCTATTGATTCTGAAAAAAAGCCGTGATTCTTTAAACATCAAAATTAATTTGAAATTGCATTGGTTTGTGTTATTTTTTTTGCTACAATACTCTAAAAAGTATCTTTTACATTTATATTTATCAATTTACAATCTACCATTTCATTTGCATCATAGGTGTCTAATGTATAACTATCTTGATTAGGTACTATCTGTCTCTCTATTGTAAAGACACACATGAAAAAATAATTACAACTATTTTACTGTCAAGATCTTAATTATAGAAGAAATCATAAACATACATATTTAAGATTTAATCACTATTTCACATTTCCGTTTGGTTCCCAAATTAGCATTTCATACCTTTATACAATTCTTGATAAATCCATCATTGTTTTACACAATTAGAGGAACATAAAAACAACTTAAGCGTTTGGGGCGTACAACAAGAAAAAATATTATTTTAAGATAAATAGGAAATGTTCGCGTTCGTTTTAAACACACGTCATATTTGTATGCTTTGTACGCTTACCGAATGAATAGCTAGGTATTTAAAATGAAATTAACGCTAATATGTACACACTTTACTTCTCAGAGAAGAGCGTGCTAGAATTACTCACCAAGAAAGAATTTCTGAATTATTTTAAACATTTTCAACTGTGAACATTTTCCATGTTTGTTTTTTTTTTAATATTTTCCGTTTCTGCGTCCCGCTGTTTAAGGATGAGGCAGGAGTGAATGAATAATTGCCGTCTTTGGTTCTGTACACAGCTTAATTGGTATATGCTTATTTTTTTAACTTGAACGTTAGTTAGATAATTTAAAAAAAGATTGGCCAGAGTAAAGATGGTTTGTTTTTAGAATGCATAGCAAGAATGTGAAATTGTTTATTTGTTTTTAAGATGAAAGATTGTATTTTATGATCCTGAAGAATCTTGATAAATTATTATTAAAACGCATGTTTATACGCGTTTAAATATGATTCCAGAGTGCTACTAATAATAAATGCCGATTTTTATTAGCACTCTGGTAACTTCAATTTAAAAAAAAATACGCGTTTGCTGAGTTTTTTGTAACACTTGAGTATTTTGTGGTTGATTTTCGTAATAAAATACCACATGATATTTTTCTTTCCTTGTTAGTAGATCTTTTAAGGATCTCCAAAACAAAACGCGTCGTTTGGACACGTGCCTACTCCAAGAGCGTTTTTAATCTGTGCCGGGAACGCATCGCGAAATATGGCGGACGACGGCAATTATTTATGAAGCGTGACTTGACAGCTCAACGCTGCCAACAGCGCTGCGGGTGTAGCAGCTTGGTCATAACAAATACCTATATTAAATATTTTATTTAGCCCTGAGCTTAAATATTCTATACCGATTTAAGCATGAATTCAAATGTTAACTTACGCAAACCGGGGCTAACCTGCGAACCTTGGTATACCTAGTAACGGTCGCAATAGCATCTGACTGCAAGGTTGGTCACATGCCTTGGAAATACCCGTTCTCTGACACTAAGAGCGTTTTCACATTTAGACGACTTTAGCAGCGCGACTTACGCGTAACAGTGGCGCTGTGCCGATAATGTCATACAATACACGGCAGCGTGGCAGCAGGGCCGCAGCGGCGCGTAAGTCGCGCGGGTCCGTCCCACTATACCCATTTCCCCGTTGAAGCGGTAATACTAATACTATCCCGTAGTATCCGTATTAGCACTGCAAATGGGTAATGGGTGGGAACGACCCAGTCGCGCGACAGACGCGCTGCTAATGTGAAGGCATCCGCTGCTGTCGCTCTAATTTGAAGCCGCGCTAAACCTGTCTGGTGGAGCATTGTTTATACAACCTCATACTTGTGGTGTTTTCTTTTCCCAGCTGAAGGAATTCATAGGCTAACCCATAATACTTTTTAATCATTACTTCTGGTAGGAGGTACTTCGTCATACTACGAACTTTTACAAGTGCTACGAATAATCGTAGCACATACCTTCGTAGTATAACAGAGTAAAACATTGCCAGTTCAGTGAGAAATCCTGAATTAATGGCCAAAGAAACAAGATTAATGCGCATAAATTATTTTAAACGCAAACCAAAGAAATGGCGATAAATTCGCGACTGTCTTCAGTTAAAGTTTTGTGTCCAAATGGTAAAATATTGCGAGTTTAAATGAGTGAAAAGTTTTTACTAAATTGAATTCATATGTTTTGGAAAATATTTTTAGTGATTCAGCTATTATTATTATTATAATTTTGTACAGTTTGATATAAATATACGTTCATCTGTTAAATTATTGAAGTTGATAACTTTTAATATGTCCTTATTTTTTGCATACCAGTGTCTGGTAAAAAGTGAGAATCCGCTTCTAATTCAACATCTGTATTTGTACCACTTTTTATGCAAAATGAAGGAATTTGAATTTGATTCAAGTCACTCTGTATATTTGTTACATTGTTTAATTGAATGTAGTATGATGATCTAATTAAGCTTATCAAAATTCTATGTCTGTCTATTAAGCCTATCCACGAATTTCTTGAAAACAATAAAATATGTCGAGATTACTATCTAAGAGAATACGAGTAATACCTACAAGTTTTATCAAAATCGGTTCCGTGGTTTATGGGTAGTAAGCAAGAAATATTTTTTTTTTAAAAAGACAAGCACGTCGTGGACCGACTCCAAATCAATTTGTTTCATCTAAATCTAAGACAGATGCGTTATTTTATACTTTTCAGTAAGATTTTTGGAGGTTTACAAATAGGAACTTTTAATATCATTTTAATTAAGGTTCACTAGCAATATTAATGCTTCGTGTACACATATCGAGCATGGATATGTGGTAATTAATGAAGCTTCATTATAATTAACAACCAAATACATTGTATTTCAATTTTAATAGCTGGTTACGTTAACTGACCTGAATTTTATCGTATTAGTATTTTTTTATAGATAGATACATTGAAGTCTTATTTTCTGGAATCTGTCAAATTAATTATCGTTAAGGTCAAAACATACACAAATGAAATTACCTGAAAAGTAAGTCTGTCAAACTCATTATTTCTACTAGTGCTTACTTTGAACTTACAAGTAATTTTTTAGACATGATCCAGTGGGATTTCTACGTCAACTATAATAAGATTACAAACATGTGTCTAGTTGTCTATTGCCAATTCTATGTAATATTATCTGACTAATCATCGCTCTTAAACTAAAATAAAAAATATATACATGGTAATGTGCGAAACATTATCAAAATCTATATTATTTACCAAAACGTTGCGGTTATAATAATCGAACTTAATAAAGGACACGGTCGTAAAGTGCCCCAGAGTCGTTTTATGTTTGATTAAAGAAAAGCATTAAGAGACTTGACTATATCATTTTGCAAAAAATATATTGAATTTTTAATACAATATTGTTAATTTACTTTTCTTTTATCTAGCGGCATATAAATCTACAAAAAAAATAGTACAACGATTGAATACAATTTCCTGTCCCCAACAATTGTTGTGTTTGGAAGAAAATAGCGGTTTCGAGCACTTATAAGCAAACTGACGACCGCTTAACGAAATGGCATATTGTGTCATACTGTGTCATAGAACTGGCAGTTAGTTAAATAAGTAAGCGCTCGCAATCGCTATTTTAAGAAGGAAGATGACGTTTGCCTCCCATAGGTACTAACCTTTAAACCAACCAACCTCTTCCTAAAACTTGAAAAAAAAACTGTGACAAGGAACTTCTTTTCGTTGGCTATTGTTTGCGTCATCGTATTTTTCACGCGTTACGCACCCTAGCGGGGCAGTTTTCTATGTTTTAGTTTTGGTGACCTAGATTGCGGGTTTTCGACACAGATGGCGCTATGATCTAGAAAGACCTGTGCAAGAGATTGACCCCACACATTTTATTTCGTTTTATGTAAAAACCCCGCTATTTACGGCTTATATAACTTTATATTATTTAATAACGCGAAAAAAGGAACCCATAAAATTAGTTTTGGTCGTGACGCATGGATTTTTACTTTTGGGGCAAGCAATGTATGGCGGGTTGTCCGTGTCCTTTATATCTTTATGTATTTTTTACATGTGAGTGGCGCGATAGCAGTTATTTTGTTCGTGAATAGTAAAATGTAGTGATGTTGTTATTATTGTTTTAAAAAGTTGAACTAGCTTCTTTAGTATCCAGGATTTCATAGTTTTAAACACATCCATGTTCAAAACATGCAAACTTCCTATCCTCAAAAGTAATAATATGTTGGAGTGTGTCGAGAGCGGGTGCCAAAAAAGCGGACGATTCAGTTAGACAATTATGCGCGATGCAAGATGCAGCCGCTTGGGTTGGATCCGAACAGAAGGGTGTGTGCACGTTGGAAATGATAAAAATAAAATGTATTTATTCAGTTTAAGGTAAGGAATATTTGAGAAAAAAATAATAATTTTAAAGTATTTTTTTTTTATTGAATCGCTCTTACCTTGCTTCTCATCTTTATATCGCGCACCCGGCCGCTATAATATTGATTGTTTGTAAACAACGACGTATGGATTTGAAACATTTCAGTGTGTTCAAAAAAATATTAATATTCATACATTTTGATATCATATTTTGATTTAATGCAGTGAAACCGCATCTTTATCTAGTGTGCGGTGTAAAAACGTCCCGTTTGTCGCCAACGCGCCGCGTGTCGTTCGCAACGGGCGTATTTGGCAAGCGCCGCCTCTCGCTGCACCCGACACAGTGTAGGTGCTACTAGTAAGAACTCAAATAAGTTAGCCTGTAAACCCACTGCTGGGCAAAGGTCTTACATCAAACGTGAGGTAGTATGAGCCATACACTCCACCAGCGGGCTTAATGCGGATTGGCGGAAGGGTGTTTTCAAGGCAAGGTAGGTTCCTTGATAATTTTTTCGAAAGAGCAACTACATATTCGTATAAGCTTATAATACGATTCAGTAAACCAGTAAGATAGGCCGCGCGGTCGCGTTAAAAAAGACAAAAAAAATGATAACCACATCCGTGAGGGCTTAGACGAAAGTTTTCCATGATAAAACGTGCAAATTTTGCCATTACATGCAAAGGAGACATTTTTTTCTTGTATAGAGGATGGGCCCACAATAAATTGTAACGTCTAGTAATGAAACATATATCAAATTATTCCTTATAATGTCTTAAAAACATCAACCATATTAGTATTTCTTTATCTAACGGGAATATTTGAAAATTAATCTTAACTTAAATCCACTCACGTACAAGTTGACGTACATTTTCTGTCGTGTCTGAAAATCACAGTCATTGAAATTTCACTGCACAGTTATCACAATGGTTTAGTTGAACAGGCGCTGTACTAATTTGTTTTTTTCTATTTTTCGTTAAAAATTATTAAAAATCCGGAGAACACACACACGAAACAAACGAAAGGTGACAAATGAACGTGAAAGTACGACAAATGACACTTCAACCATTCCTACCAACGTCAGTGATACTGTCAAACATCAAGACAGAGTTGCTATCCGTTCCACGGCTTTATTAGAAAACCATTTTATGCAACAATCTTAAAAAATCAATTAAAATATTGTATTCGGAGATTCCAATTGTTTAAAATAAATAAAAGTAGAAAAAACGTGATCGAAATAAAATCACATACTTGAAATAATTGATATTGTTTTTATATTGACCAGCCCGTCGTTCCTTTGCACGTATTTGTAAAGGAGAAATGGCGTGATGAAAAATAGTCAATAAAACGCATCTTTTAGTTCGATTTTATTATTCCGGTTTCATTTAAACGTTATCTTTCGTCTAATTGTCTAAAAAAATAAGTTATTAATTTAGGGTGCAATGTCATTATTAGACGCTACAAGTTGCTACTGGGCCCAAAAAAATGTCTCCTTTTTGAGATTGACGATCATTATCTTGTCAACATGAACTTACTGCAACTAATGTTATTTACACCAAATCCCCCGCAGAGCATTTTTACGAACACTATTCGCGCATCGAACTGAAATATTTTAAACGATTACAGCCTTTGCAAAATACACCGTTATTTGCAACATGAATTATGAGCGTTTTTGTTTTAAATTGAACCGGGATTTACATTTCCATATGTATGCTTTGCGTTTCGATTCCAATTTGTTAGGTTACAAACTTGTAACAATACCTAACCTTCGCAAGTATTACTTCAATAAAAGTTAAAGTGTGAATAAGACTGATTTAGTATTGCCGTCAAAAAATTAAAAGTAACTTGAAGACATGGAAATGACACCACAAAAAAATCTCGTGCGCCATGAATTGACATCGCTTGTCATTATCTAGTACGGACAACAGCACGTCAAGGTAAGCACTGCGGCATCTAATGCGGTAGTAATAAGAGCTAGTTTTCAACAAAAGTGGGTAACCTGAAGTGCTGGCGACTGTACAAATAAATGGTTTAATATTCAGATGAAAATTTCAAGGAATACTAATTCGTCGTATTTGCGACACATTTTTTGATTGGCATAGCTTCTCTATACGTAGTAATAACAACTCACGGCTAGAAGAAAGAAAGATTATTGTAATATGAAAGAGCCAAATGTTTTGAAAAATTTTCATTCAATTTTTATGGAAAAATTTTTTTTAGTTATTGTTTAAGTTTTATTGTATCTTATTTAACTAAAATAGTTACTAAATCTTTTATATGAGTGTAACAAATACTTAACAGAAAACCTCATCAAAATCGGTCCAGCCAAACGCGAGATATTCGTGGACAACCATACATTCAAACATACAGGTAGAACTTAGAACCTACTTTTTTAAATCGGTTAAAAATACGCAATACTCTACAAAATACTTACGAAATAATTGCTGTTACGAATAAAACAAAATTAAACAAGTCTTCAATACAACCACTATTATTAACCACTACACACATAAAAACTAAGAAGCAATCATACAATATGTAATCAATACTATGTACTTACCTTAGTAAAATTATTAAACGTTTCTTAGCAAAAGTAACCATTTCAAACAACAAACATTGATCAAAAGGTTCTAGCGTACGGCCAGGACCTAGCTCCTTTTGTGACTATCGTATTCGAAATTTGAAATGTTACGTCAAAACGCGTCGACGTCGGTTTGATTTCGAACGTTCTGGAACACGCATGATTGTTTGTGGCACTGTGTGGTGTGTATTTGTGCCTCCTTTGCTCTAGGTATTCGTAATTATTATCGAATGTTAGTTCTGATAACGGTTCTGATATCTATTTTGATGCAAATAATAACTGTAATAATTACACTACTGTGTGTTACGAATCGATTAATATATTGTTATAATGTTTGATTAGGGGGGGTTTAAGTGGACTGTATTAGCGAGAATTTTTTAATAATTATTAAATACACAAAATATGACCGCGAACAAAAGATAGGCTAAAATCAGTTGTAAGAAGCACTCACCTTGCTTGTCTGCTGTTGTTGAGGCAGATTTCGGTAGTAGACGCTGGGACAGGCCGCCTAGACCCTTGGATCATTCGAACTCACCTCAGATACAAGGATACCTTTTACCAGCAATGTTACCGACACACAGCAAATCTGCACTTCCCTCAACGGACCAGCCTTCTCTTGTATATTTCGTGATTTAGACGACACAATCTTTGGTTTTAACCAAATAACGACACGATAATTTTAAATAAACGACAATTGCGCGATACCACGCCGACAGACGATACGATTCGATCCGATCAGTGACAAAGTGACGAGACAAAATTGAATCTTTTTTTTTTTTTAAACATGATAATGTTGCCAGGCGAAAGTTGAAAATAATCTACACAAGCTTCGATTCTTAACATTCCGCCCACCAAAATACACAGTATTTTAATTTACTTTAACTCGTCAAGTATGTGTAAACGAGACACAATAAAAATTCCATTGTTATGCGACTCTCGGCATTCGTTTGATACCTGACTGATTACAAATAATTTTAGTAAGGATAAAACTCACTAACTGGCTTAGAGTTTTTTTTTTACAACGAAATTTTTACTTAATACTACGACAATCTACGATATAACATTATTAGTTCTGTAGAGGTAAGGGACACAGTTTCACTACTGGTCTTTTAAGTTCACCAGCCTCCGTGCGAACTGTAACAACCCGACAAATTCCATCACTCCCAGGATGAAGTTGTATCACCCGGCCTATTTTCCATTTCATCGGACTACATTGCTCATTGACAATGAGAACAAGAGTACCAACAACGATATTCTTCTGGTCATCAAACCATTTGTGGCGTTGTTGCAAGGTGTGCAAGTATTCTAGGTGCCATTTACGCCAGAAGTCTTGATGAATCTTTTGTAGTAATTTCCACCTCTGAAGAGGACTTAATTTTGCATCAACTATGTTACTTTCTGGTAATATAGTGAGCGGTTCCATCGTAAGAAAATGACCAGGCGTTAGAACTGAAAAGTCATTGGGATCAGAGCTAACAGGAGTTAAAGGTCTTGAATTCAACATAGCCTCTATCTGTGTTAGAACTGTGTAGAATTCTTCAAAAGTAAGGCGCTGTGAGCCTATTACACGCGACAAATGAGTCTTTACAGACTTCACACCAGCTTCAGCTAATCCAGAAAAGTGTGGACTACCAGGCGGGTTAAAAACAAAGTCAATTTGCTCTGCTCGCGAAGCTTTAGCCATCAAGTCGTGCAATATGTTGGATGCACCCACGAAGTTCCTACCTTGGTCTGAGATTAATCGCGAACAACGACCACGACGCGAAATAAAGCGGCGCAAGGCTGCTATATAAGCTTCAGACGTAAGCTCGGAAGCCAACTCGAAATGTACTGCTTTAGTGGCAGTGCAAACAAAGACGCAGATATAAGACTTAAACGTCCGTAGACCGCGACCGCGAGCTAAACTAATATCAAAAGGACCCGCGTAATCAACCGCCGCGGACGAAAACGGTTTAATTTGGCTAATTCTAAACGATGGCAAATTGCCCATAATAGGAGCCTGAGCCACTTTTGGGCGTGTGCGAAAACATTTAATGCAAGAAGAGGTCACAGAGTATATGGCCCTTTTCGATGACAAAATCCAAAATTCTTGGGCTAGCAAATTTTGCATGGTTTGTAACCCTGGATGCATAAACCGAACATGATAATCCTCGATGATCAGCGTCGTCAACCTATGATCACGAGGCAACAAAATAGGATGTTTAACATCAAACGACATATTTCCTTTTGAGAGGCCACCGCCCACCCTCAATATCCCAAGCTCATCCAAAAATGGCGACAATTTTCGCATGGGTTTTGACAAAGGAAGGGAAGGCTTCTCTTTCGACAAACAACGAAGCTCAGATGCGAAGACAAGCTCTTGCACATGCTTGACGAGAAAATGAAGAACTTTATTTATTTCTTCAGACGACAAATTGGGATCTGTGTTTTTTGAAGATGGGTTTTTTAAGTTACAAATGAACCGAAAACAATAAGCGAGAATACGTAATATGCGTTGCAGTGACGAAAATTTTACCAAAATTTCATCTACAAAGGACTCATTAGAGGCTGTGAAGAGACTAAAAATCTTTTGCTCGTCAGAAGCAGCTTGATCCGAAAAGAACTCCGATTGCGGCCATGAACCTTGGTGATTGTGCAGCCAATTAGGCCCCGCCCACCATAGCGTATTCTGGGTTAAATCAGCAGGTAACAATCCGCGGGAACCGCAATCCGCTGGGTTACATAAACCAGAAACGTGGTGCCAATTTTCGGGGGGAATCTTTTCTTGTATAATATGTGCAACCCTATTAGCCACAAAAGTTTTCCACTTAGAGGGACATGAACGAATCCAGGTCAGAGCGACACTGGAGTCTGACCAAGCGTGGATATCATCGAAGGTATAAAAATCCTTTAAGGCTTCTGTGAACGAAGCAATCAAGTCTGACAACAAAACCGCAGCCACCAACTCCAATCTCGGAATTGAACATTTACGCAGAGGAGCTACCTTCGATTTCGCACAACACAAACGCACGATAACAGAACCGTCATTCTGAACGACACGACAATAGATGACAGCACAGTAACCCTTCTCCGAAGCGTCACAAAATCCGTGAAGTTGCAACGACACGAAAGATACAATCATTCTACGAGGAATGGACAATGAACTTAACTCCGATAATTGAGATTTGAATCTTTGCCATTCTCGAGTGATCGTGATGGGAGCTTCATCATCCCATTCAGCGCCAGACACCCAAAGAAGCTGTATTAAATACTTCACAAAAAACACAACCGGCGATAGTAGACCTAGAGGGTCAAAGATACGAGCAATGTCGGAAAGAATTGACCGCTTCGTACAGCGACAATCATTCAACGATGTTTTGAATATAAAATTGTCTTCCTTTGGACGCCACGAAAGATCGAGAATTTTTAACGAAAGATCATGAACGTCTTGAAAGTTACGAAGTTGATCTGAATATAACTCCGAATCAGGTAAACTCTCCAGGAATTCAGGGCTATTTGATGTCCATTTACGCAAATGCAAGTGAGCAGACGACAAAATATCCACCAATTGCCTACGCAAGACCAACGCATTTTCCACTGACGATGCACCTGTTACTACGTCATCGACATACACATCCCTAGCCAAGACCTCAGCACCACCAGGAGCTTGAGACGAATACTCATCCGCCAACTTAGATATACACCAAAGCGCCTGGTAAGGGGCGCAAGCAACGCCGTACGTCACTGTGAGCAGCCGATAATCTCTCACAGGATCTTCAGAAGATGGACGCCACAAAATACGCTGATAGTCGCAATCCTGAGGGTCGACCAAAAACTGACGGTACATCTGTTTGATATCTCCGGTGAACACTACGGCATGCCATCGAAATCGAACTAACAAATCAAACAGATTTCTTTGTAATTTACGGCCAGGCAGCAATGTATCGTTTAGGGATTTCCCTGTAAGATCCTGGGCGCTTGCATCGTAGACAGCACGAAGAGGGGTACTAATGGAATCAGGGCGCAGAACACCATGGTGCGGAATATAGTAGAATTGACCTTCAGACGACGATGGAGCATCAACTTCTTCCATGTCACCACATTCCAGATAGTCGTCCATAAAATTGACATATTAAGCTGTCCGAAATTGGGGATTCAACTTGAACTTCCTTTCTAAATTTAAGAGACGCTTGAGAGCAATCTCGCGAGAATTTGAAAACCTAGGTTTATCCTGAGGTTCAGCGAAAGTCAATGGTACTACCATTCTGCCCTCGGGATTACGACAGTAAGAATTTTCCATTTGGTTTTCACACGATATTTCCGATTTCGACAAAACGACAGTTTTAGGAGGATCTACATTTTCCAATTCCCAGAAGCGCTTGATATTATTGTCCAATGACAGACTCGACACGAAATAGCACTCCTTGTTCTGCACACGAGAACCCTTTTGACATCGAGAACGAGAGACGGTTATATCAACAGAGCACTCACCCATCACTATCCAGCCGAAAACAGTGCAGATAGCAATAGGTTGACCTGCATTGCCTTTGACAATGCCAGGTTTAATCGCTGAAGCAAAAAAGTTGACGTTAACCAACATATCAATAGGTCCAGGTTTACAGAATGATGGATCAGCAAGATCCAAATCCTTAATATGCCTCCAAGTTGAGACATCAAATGTTTCTGATGGCATATCAGAGCAAATCTTGGGAAGCACTAGCGCTTCAATTGAAAATTTACACGAGGAGTCACCATTTGAAGGGACTATTTCACAAGTGACAACTCCAAGAACATCAGTTGATGTTTGACCAATACCATTTACCACTTGTGAGCAATTCATCACATTCAATCCAAGCCTCTGAGCACACTCCGAGGTCACAAAGTTGCAAGCTGAAGCACTATCAATTAAGATTCGAATTGGTACAAATCTATACTAATATTATAAAGCTGAAGAGTTTGTTTGTTTGTTTGTTTGTTTGTTTGTTTGTTTGAACGCGCTAATCTCCGAAAGTACTGGTTCGAATTGAATAATTCTTTTTGTGTTGGATAGTCCAGTTATCGAGGAAGGCTATAGACTATATTACATCACGCTACGACCAATAGGAGCAAATATATAGTGGTAAATGTGTAAAAAACGGGAGAAAGAAGTCACTATTCCACGCGGACGAAGTCGCGGGCAAAAGCTAGTTTATTATACTTATTTTTTATTAGTACAACAGCTGTTGAAAACAAAACTTGTGTGTTTGAATTGGGAACAGTCAAAGTCAGCTGTGTCTGTTGCGAAGGTTGCTCCATCTCATTCTTTTTATCAAAATGAAGTAAAGTATGGTGTCTCTGCTTACAAGTACCGCATGTGACTGGTGATATGCATTTTTTAACAGTATGTGATGGACAACAACACAGAATGCAAAGTTTCTTTTCTTTTACCCGATTAAATCTCTCATATGGAGACAATTCCAAAAATTTAGAACAATTTTCTAATTTATGACCTGGAGCGGAACATATGGCACAGTTGATTACAGGTGGCACGACAAAAGATGCTTTTGGTTTAGCTACCGACTTACTGTTTACTATTGGCTGCTTAACTATTGAATTTTCTAGTGCTTGACCTCGCTTTTCAATGAACGAAATTAAGTTTTCATAGCTTGGTATTTCAGCGTTTGAATCAAGCTGCAGTTCAAAAGCTTCTTTGCTAGCAACATCCAACTTTGACCACAACAAATGATACAAAATAAAGTTTTTGTCAGGCAACTTATATTTTGACAGTATTTCTAAGTTTTCCCTAAATGTTCGACAAACCCTATTTAATTCTAGAGCACTCTTTGACTTCACCGATTCACAGTTTAACAACTTATCATAAAAATGGTTAGCTATTACCCTTTTCTTATCATAGTGCGTTTTCAGTGTGTTATATGCCAATAAGTAACTATCATCTGACAATGGATAATTCTTAATCAAATCAAAGGCTTGACCATGAACACTTGACAATAGATAATGCAACTTCTCAACTGCTGGGATATTTTTATTGTGAATAAGTGAATCGTAGATTTGTATAAACGAAACCCAATGCTCGATTTTTGAATCAAATGGAACGATATTAATTTTAGGTAGCTTAACACTTGAACCGGTACTACTATTTGAACTATTATTCAACACTGCTGGTTTTTGTTCCTGTTTTTCCGTTAAACGTAATTTTATAGATTTCACTATTTGCTCAAAATGCAACGACACCTGCAATTCACTTTCCTTATCAGCACTCGTTAAGGAACATAATAGTTCAACCTGAAATACATGAAAATCTTTTTCAATGTTGTCTAAGTCTTGCATACTATAACCCTGCAAATCCGAATTTTTCATAAATTCCATACGTGCAAAGGCGTAATCCCGACCGACACGGTTTCTATCACAAGTTTCTACAGAATCTTTACCGCCCATATTTACTAATAAACGTAGTAAAACAAATTGTATTTTTTACAAAACCAGCGAACGAAAAGAGAATGCAATTGACATTGACAACTTGACAAGTGTCACAGATAACTACAATCACGTTCAGAAATCAAACAGCTACTTACTATTTTTTAATCTATGAACAAAACGAACGGTTAAATAAGCGTTCAAGCCAAGTGAGTTCTATGCTTACCCTCAATTACAATTATAAACGAAAATAATAACGAAATGACCAAAATTGTTGTAAAAATACGAAAATCCAAGATCGCCTTACAAAATTATGCGGCTCGAATGGCCAATGATTAGGGGGGGTTTAAGAGGACTGTATTAGAGAGAATTTTTTAATAATTATTAAATACACAAAATATGACCGCGAACAAAAGATAGGCTAAAATCAGTTGTAAGAAGCACTCACCTTGCTTGTCTGCTGTTGTTGAGGCAGATTTCGGTAGTAGACGCTGGGACAGGCCGCCTAGACCCTTGGATCATTCGAACTCACCTCAGATACAAGGATACCTTTTACCAGCAATGTTACCGACACACAGCAAATCTGCACTTCCCTCAACGGACCAGCCTTCTCTTGTATATTTCGTGATTTAGACGACACAATCTTTGGTTTTAACCAAATAACGACACGATAATTTTAAATAAACGACAATTGCGCGATACCGCGCCGACAGACGATACGATTCGATCCGATCAGTGACAAAGTGACGAGACAAAATTGAATCTTTTTTTTTTTAAACATGATAATGTTGCCAGGCGAAAGTTGAAAATAATCTACACAAGCTTCGATTCTTAACAATGTTATTCATTGAAATTGTTATTCGAAACGATTATTTCTGTTTGTATTTTTAATGGAACGTATGTCGAATATTTTAATCTATGTCTTAGAAACCTAGTTATTGAGGCACCTTATTATTATTTTTTTGTTTCGATGTGAAGCACAAAAAATATCAATATGAAAACTTTTTCCTGAACGTAGGACAAAAATATTAAAACACCCCAGAGTTCAATAAGTTCGGAGATTAGATAATGTTTCAGTGAACTCTCCTGTCCTCAATTAGTACTTCAAAGATAATTAAGAAGTTAATTACACTCTGACAAGTAAAAACGTGTAATTAATGAAGTGACTAATTGCTGAACCCCGAATACCGGGAATTATTTGCTGAAAAATAATAATATTTTGTTTTTAAAATAACTTAACGTGATTTTACATGGAAAACTAAATTTTTTAATAATTTTTATTTTGAGTTAAAAGCATTCATTTGAAATTCATAATTTAAAGGAGATTATATTAACATTTTGTTTTTGTAACTTTGTGACCGCGTTTAGTTAAGATTGTAAATAACCACCAAAAATGAGCAGTCGATTTATAGTTTTTTATTATATTCTTCTTTTTAGTATCTTAACATACGGCAGTTTGCTGACAGCGAAAGTATTACATCCATTGTAAAGGAAAAGTAAATCGATATGCCGTCAATTTTTCAATGTCTACAGCTAACCGTCAATGCGCCCTCAACGTGCCAAGGTCATGCCGTTTAGAAATAATATTTTTTTTAATCAAATTACTTAGCTATTGCTAACAAAATACAAGTGGTTTATCACTGGTATATGACCTTAAAAATTACATAAACAATACCCAACAAAGCACTCTGTTACACACAAATCGTTTCAATTGAATATTCTTTCACGAAGAGAAAGAGGTTCAATAACAAACCGAAAGCAATCTGAACGAACAGCGAGCCCTGGATCCAACGTGTGCATGTGTCAACGCGTGAGGACGTGCAAAGGAATGGATACAGATATGTATTTAGTTAGATTACGTAACGAGGGAGGCATACGAAAACAATGTTGTGGCAGTTTTTTAACGAGAGTAATAAAATCTTTGTTTGACTAATTAGGTAATTAGGCTGCGATCATTTTGTTTCTAGTTAGTAACGAACTAAGACGATACCGGCCCTCTAACAAAGCACAAAGGTAGATTGGGAGCACGCAGACAAAATGTGATATCAGTCTTAGACCACCATACCATTTTATTTCCAAGAACAAGAAGTCTTATAAGATTTCCAATTTTGTATTTAAAATTGTTTTCATTGTCATTTTGAACTCGCAATACCACACACCCTACACGGTTCAGTCTCGTATATAGTTTACAGTCTCGTCATCTGCACCAACAGATATCTACGGGACGAGGACGTGACGACACGTCGGCGAGCTAATTGTCAGCCGTGTCTCGAGTTTTGTTATTAGCCTCTTTGTGGGATGTGTGACTATACTAATTGTTTAAGCGTGAACCATGATTAATGTAAGTACTTAATTTTGTATGAATTTATTTAAATAGTAAAAGTCAAGTTTTACTTTCGTATCGGAAGAAATACGTTGGTTATTTAGTAATTCCTAGTGGTTATTTTTTTTTAAATGAAAAGATATTTTTGATGTTTGCAGGTATTCGTTTCTTTACATAACACGAATCTTTTACTTAACAAATATACCCATGGTAGAACAATGACACTGAATAATTAAACACAAAATATTATTTTGTATTTAGCTTCTAGTTTCGTTTCTAATTTCGTCATATTATGACATGATAAATTTATTATGATCCTGTTGTTACATAGATTAGCAAAAAAAGTTTCCCGTGCCTCGGAAAGCATGTTGCGCCAGTGGTAATGCGTCTAATATCTCTCCGGTTGTGTCAGATTGCTGTCCCATCGGGCTATGAAAGTGAAAGGAATAGAGTGCACCTGTGTTTGCGCATACACTTGTGCACTATAATGTGTCCCGCGCAATCGGTTGGTCGTTGTGACTGGCCACCGTAGTCGAAATCGGCTACGGGGACTATTATAATTACTTAGATTAGCTGATAAAAGCTTTATTTTTTAAGTGATATTGAATTTTATGTTGTTTAACCCAGTTAAACACTATTGTAAAGCATGCTAAACAGTTATGATAGCTAGGTCAGAAGTTGTCTGAAGTGCGCTTTACTAGCGATCACAATATGTTCGTGTAGCCTCCAGTTTGACTGCGAGTGACTGATCGTCACGTACAACATCCGACATTCCCGGACTATTCCCGTAGCCCAGAGAATACAGACATCCAACCCACATTTCAGAAACGTAAAGCGTTGAACAGTAGTGTTTACTAGAATCAAACATTCTCTTTCCCTGTTCTAAGCTCTGGTGCGCTACATTCTTGTGTTACACCATTTTATCAGATTACTAAATCATCTACTTCTATCAGCGTTAAAGCAAACAAAAAAAACAAACGTCTATTTAAGCAGTCCAGTCAATAAAATAAGTCAGTAACCAAATTTTTTGTTCCGAGATTTTATTGGAGATCCTTCGACCAAAGACGAAGCGTAGGACGACAAGATGGACAGACGACCTTGTTAAGTTCGCAGGATCACACTGGATGCAGACCGCTTGATTGGTCAATATGTAAAACCGATCAATAAGGCCTATTTTCAGCAGTGGACGTCGATAATGATGATGATGGTTATAATATTTTTCGCAAAATCTATTGTGAGTAAGAAAATAAATAGTCCTCCTTTTAAAATTCGGCTTATTATGGTAAGTGGCGGTTTTCGCCATGCTACCGCAGTCAGCAGCCGTGTTCGAATTGTCGTCACTGTGTCAACTAGCAAGCGACATGCGACATGCGACGGTCGTATGCGGGGCATCCGCCCCGGGCACGCGTCGATAACTTTGATACGACAGATAGTGTGAATCCTGTATCTGAGAGTTAAAGTTGATAATTGTCAGCAACTGGTAGCAGAAACCACTAACTGAAAATGCTGAGAACAAAATATAATATCCGTATGTAAAAACGTTTCCTCGAGTCCATACTCATCTCAACCGTAACTCATCTAATCGGTATGCTAAAACGCCAAAAAATGCTCGACTCAAAGTTTTGCTCAGTGGAGGTGAGGAAGGTTTGAGGGAACGATTGTCAAACTCGAGGTACCTCGCGAGTGTAGTACTGTTAATATGGAGACTATCTATACGAGTGATTTTAATATGTGGAAGGGACTATGAATCATGAGTAGGTTCTTAGTTCAAAATATTGCCAAATCTTTCAAAGTCACCATGTGAACCTGTACTATGCGGTTGAAGGATAAGGCCCATATAAGATAGTGATCTGTTGTGACGGTGATATTTCAAAGAAAGTATTTATTTTTAGGGTTCCGTAGCCGAATGGCAAAAAACGGAACCCTTATAGTTTCGTCAAGTCTGTCTGTCTGTCCGTCCGTATGTCACAGCCACTTTATTCTGAAACTATTAGCATCACACCGCTTAAACTTGGTGGGTAGGTGTATCCTCTTTACCGCTTTCCGATTCAGGTACAAAAAATTTGAAAAAATGATATTATAGGGGATATAAATAAATGATATATAAATGATATAAAATGGTATTATAATCCCATACATGAAACTAAAACCAAAAAACATTTTTTTACTCAAACCTATAGGTCTTTCAAAATGACATTGAGGTTCCTAAAACCATTTTTTCTAAAAGTCTAACGTTTGAGATATAGACGCTTCCAAAGTGGTAAAATGGGCGTCCCCCCCCATCTAACTTTTGAACTAAGGAAGTAAAAAATTGAAAAAAATATGTAATGTAGATCTCAACATAAACTTTCAACGAAAATTGGTTTGAGCGAAATCGAACTAGCAGTTTTTGAGATATAGTACATTATTATCAACCGCAAATATAACTTTGTCTCTCATACAAACACTATGAAAAACAAAGATATATTTGCGGTCAACAAAAATTTTGGCTAAGTGGAAGTAAGAATCCCTAATTCAGTTAAAGTTGGCACGGAACCCTCAGTGCGCGAGTCCGACTCGCACTTGGCCGGTTTTCATACAATATAAATTAGTTCAAAACCTATTAACTTCAAATCAGAAATCAACTATTATCCGCGTCTAAAAAGCTAAAGAACAACCAATAGCATCCTGCACGCCGGCAATATATCACAGTGTCACATGCGCGACGACAGATGTCGATACTATCCGCGGGCACGCTCATTTGTCGAGTTGCGACCATTCCATAACTCCGGCCAAAGAGTAGGATAATACAGAAGCCCCACTAATGATGATGAATGCTTTTTCTTTTTCGTCAGTATCACCCGCAGGTTGCCATAGCGATAATAATATAATAAAATAATAGAGAATGCTTTTAGCATTAAGTCCACCTTTGTACACTAAATTTGAGCAATAAAGTCTTTAAATAAATAAATAAATAGCGACCGGCAAGCGGTGTGAATTCTGTATGATTCTGCAATCTTCTCAGAGCGGTGACAATGGGTAGTCACGTTCATGACAAGAAGAATTCATAGCTTTTTGGGCAGAACAGTTTTAAATTTGATTTTGATCAATTGAGAATGGCATAACATACATTGTTCTATTTCCAAAGTAATTACCAAGTTCACATACTTTCTCATATTCACAGTCGGGTAACGATACTATATTTTAATGTCTGTTACAAACATTAAGCTGTAAAGATTTAGAGTTGATCACTCGTATGCCTATAATGACATGATATTTGTAAAGTAATTGTATGTGCTAAAATCGCGAGTTTAAGCGATGTGAACGAATCCTCTATCCCTGCATAATCTGTGTTCAAATTATCACAGCTGTGCTCTGGTAGTTAATATTCATCGCATATTACTTTGCGCCGTACTTTTTTGTTGGGAAACAGTTCACGACTCAATGGAAGGAAGGAAATGCCGATATCAGTAATCAATTTACGCTTACCGAAATTGTAACCGTATCGAAATGTTTCATGCTGCTTATTCCGCGTTTACAATCAGTATAAAAAATCTTTTTGAACAAAAATCTCTCGGGTGTTTTCGTGGTTGGCGTGAGCGTGACCATATTTTTCCATTTGTAAAAAGAAGGTTTATTGTGCTTGTATTACAAAGAAAATTCCTATTGTGGTTGCATAATGTTAATACCTGCTGCATTATAAGTAGTTGGCGGGAAAGATCAACATATTTGGTTATTAATAATTAATCAATATGAGCAATAGCGCCTATGAACATACGAGTATTTCAAATTCTAGTGATTAAAAAAAAGATAATCATAACTATTGAAAGCAATACAAATTAAAAGGTAAACCTATAATATTTCTTTCACAGCAGTTTTCTGACAATAACCAATTCAAGCGGTATCTGCTGTATCATATTTCGTAAATCAGCTTGCAAATCACCGCGAATTCCAAATATCTGCTAGCCTAAGGCCACTAAGAGGCATGCATATTGTATGAGATCTATTTCATCACAGTATCAAAGCCAAAATCAATTATACGTCAATGCTCTTATGGCCGTCAAATCGCATCGGACAACGAACGTAGGCTTCGGCGGAATTCAATCAGTAATCAACTGACGAACATGTGACTACAGCGAGGACACACCGATGATGAAATTGACATTCGTATAATTCTCGTAAACGGTATTTAAACCTATACGGTATTAAGGATGTCGAATTTGATGTTTGAAGTGTGTCCAATACTGCACTTGGTAGTATTTATTACTTGCTTGCATTCATCCGCGACCATTTAGTATCAAGAGCCGAATGTATGACTATTTAAAAAAAATCAATTTAACCTAACCTTTTTTTTTTTGGTTTCGCTGGAAAATGCCTTACGCATACCTGCCGTCCTCGGGGGAGGGCAGCAGGTTATGTGGGACTCTCCCCGAACGGGGCATACCCACTAAAAACCAGCGGCGTTCTCGGGAGCCATGAGTTCGGGGCCACGAGTCAGCGCCATAAGCACACATCCGCAGCCCCTCACTGACTAGACCGACACACGGTCTCACCCGATCTGAAGAGGGCAAAAGCCCCTGCCTTCAGCGCCAGAGGAGGAGGAGTCCTCCGGCTTGATGTCCCGATGATGCGTAGAACGCATTACACACCATCGCGCCTCTTAGTGGGAAGCGGACGACCCCGCGTCCGCGACCCGAGGAATTTAACCTAACCTAACCAACTATTAATAAGCTGCCCCAAGAAAGTAAATTGAAAATTTTCAATTTGGAATGAATGAACTGCAAATTTGTTATCAACAATGTCAAACTTCCTGACTGGCAGTTGTCCTATATTGATTTGTCAAAAATAAAAACTTTAAATTAGCATTCTCAGGGCACTCTACAAGGAATCTTTAGTATTTTTAAAAGTGTAATTTTGTAAAATTATGCTTATGGTAAGCATAATTTTACAAAGTTCAAGTGTATTTTTTTTATAATTCGCCATTTTGTAATCATCTTAAAAAGGTGGCTTTCATGACGAGTCTTTGTTTACTTCATCGACGGAACCATTTTCGTTTTGATAGTGGTATGTCACTAACTTGATAACATCATCACTACTACACTACTAGGCAATGTAAATCGTCTATCTATAATATTATCTTTCGTGCAACGGTGTGATTGGTACTTCGTGACGAGTAATATTCAAGTGAGTATGTATTAATTAATTAAATAAATAAAAATCTCGCCAAGGTCGGTGTCCAATCTAGCCTATCACTAGGTTTCGTCTTGACCTTGACCTTCTGGACACCCTGTATGTACCTCTATACTTATAACCATTCATTTCATTCATTGTCTCTTGTCTGCCTTAGGAAAGACACATATAGAATGTTATTAATAACAATAATAATAATATAACTCTTTATTGTACAACACAAAGTAAATTACAGTTTTTAACCTCAAAGTAAATGTACAACTAAGGCGGCCTTATCGCTAAAAGCGATCTCTTCCAGACAACCTTTGGGTAAAGGAATAAACTATTCATAGGAAGTTATTAGTTAGTCTTAGAAGTGGCTACAGGAAATAAAACCCAGTGTGTACACACCTTAACACCGCATGACAAGTATTCACCGCGCGGCGTACACACCGGCTTAAATGAATGTTTGCCGGCCTGATTGTCGTGTGTGAGCGCCTTTATCATAATGAGGCGTTTATATGAGCCCTCACTACCTTCAATACTTTATGTGAACTAAACAACTCCACTGTATACATTGCTGCTGTAATAAAAAAAAACTGAGGATGAAGTCCATGTTAAGCAAGCAATGTATTGTAGGAAATGTTTGAGTTTGTAGATTAAGGTAGAAAGCCTGAATTCATGGTAGAGCAACCGAAATGAAACTTAGTTATGTAGGCGCACGTTTTCGGTGTAAAAAAAGCAGTATTGTTTACCATGAGCCCCGCTTCGTTCCGAATCTATACGAATAATGTATTATAAACAAATAAAAATAGAGTGTTTTTGTGTTTATCCAATTTTTTTAAAAGCCCGCCTTATTAGATTGAGTGAGGTTATGTCTCTCATATTTTTGACGAGGCACAAATGTTTTGGATTTAAATATTTTCAAGAGATGTGCAAGATTTTTCTTTAAATGTTGAAGTGGTACATAAAGAATAATTAAATGTAATAAAAAGTAAAAATATGAGCTTGTTTTTTTAAGGTCTTTATGATAACAGGTGGCGATTAGTAAGTTTCTTTAAAAAGACATGTACAGAATATAGTAACATGGAAAATAAACACAATTTTAGAGTAAACAAACAATATAACAGTATAAACGTACATGTAAGGCTTTATAACTAGCGACTCAATCCACGCGTTTTGATTTCACTCCATTATTGTTAAATACCATTATACTTTTATCTACCTAATACTAATACCTTAATCTAACAAAGAAATAATTTATCGGTTCAGTAGTTCCTGACATAAGCGTGTCGTAACGAACTCTTAGAATATTAGTAAAGAGAACCACGTTGTAGAGCTGATATTCAGTGTAACCAAAACAACCACTTAATTATTGATCAAACATAATAATATGGGCCTTTTTTGAATTTTTTATGGAATTATTTTAATATTATGTAGTCTTTGTTTTTTAAATTGTATTTAACACTTACAGTGGCATATTAATATTCTTAAAAGATGAAATAAGAAACCAAAAATTGCGCACGGGCGGGACTCCAACCAGCAATTTCTGGCTCACCGGGCTAACTGCTCTTCCAATTAGAGCTACCGCTACTGGAGCTAGAGCTACCGTGCTGTCGGTCCGACTGCGCGAAATTCTTGGTCTCTTATGGATACGTCATTGCGAGACGTTATCGCCATCTACCCGTCTATTTATGCAACAGCGTCGCATCTTGTTCGAGTTCGAGTCCCGCCCGTGCGCAATTTTGGGTTTCTAATTTCATCTTTTAAGATTATGTAGTCTTTATATCATTTAATTTAATGATGACATGCGAACATTAATACCAATAACTTACCAAAAGTTCCAAGAGATGATTAACACGTTCCGGGACAGTGACCGCCTACAGGCGTGAAAACAATAAAACATCTATTGTGTCTGGAGTAGTGTCCCGGAACGTGTTAACATTAATATTTCAAGGACGACACTTTTAGTGTTGTTATATCAAATTAGTTACTCCAATTGCTGATATTTTTATTTCCAGAATCAGAGATTTTTATGGTGAGAAAGTTCAGAAACGATATTTAAAAATAACGTAGGTATCCTTAAACGAACTTATGTCAAAATTTCCAGAAAAATACATACTCGTGCCCGAAGATTACATTCTCGGAATAAGTAAATACATGAAAAGTAATAATAACATCCGTAACTTTCCAGCCAGCAGACGGATAAATATCATGTTACGTAAGTAAATATAATTCGTATTCCTCTTAAGTGGCACAGTACCCATATAACCTAAAATCTTACAACTCAATAGACGTTTCGCTTACACAAAAGACGAGTAAACACTCTACTTCATTTCATCCCCTCATAACTGCAGCTAACTTTCCTCCGGCTCGAAATTAAGTTTGCCTGATGTTTACCGTTTCTCTAAAATTCCATCCAACGAGCTGTGCCTAGCTGTTTAATTTTGCACCCTTCCACTGCTTCTAAAATTCCATAATATTATGTAAACGCATCTGCATACACTACGACGTACTTTATTAAACGAAATAATGTACGAAATACGGGAGCTACTTCTATGCTACGTAATGAGCAATCTCGTAGTAAGCGGTTCGTACGGCACTTCGTAGCGTCAGTCAGTCGTCGGCGAGAGAGCACGTCGGCCGCCGACCATGCTGCTACGGCTCTCCATTCAGCTACGGTAGACTGCTACGAACTCGCAACGCGTAGTCTGTACAATAATTCAATTATTATAGTGTTTTATATAATTAATAATTGTTGCCAAATTGTTGTAGTAACTGTGTGATTGTGTTTAGCGTCGTGCTGTTTAATGTCCATTCGCCTGTAAGTTTTGCTAAGTGAAACAAATGATCAAGATGAAAAGGATTTGTCATCTCATCTTCCGTCTGCTCTTCTTACTTGACGGTGAGTTTGCAATTTAATTATAAGAGTGATTTACAGTGGATAGTGACAACGAGAATTTTAATGGACTTGTTCATTTAATTTAAGTTCAAATAAAGCAACCATATCTTTCATTTTAATTTGTATGATGCCATTCTTGCTTGAAGCGAAGACCAGTTTCAAAAACAGTTATCATAACACGAATAAATTAACGTTTCAAAAGTTAAATCATAACTGACAAGCTTTAACCCAACTTTAATCTAATTAAAATTATTTGCTCACTTAGTTGGATCAAACCCAAAGCGGAACATCAAAATTACAAGATTTAAAGGGGATGAACGAGAAAATCATGAGATTTACTAGAATTTAAATTACATTCTCGATTATAACTATAATAAAATTAATTTTACGTTCTTCCTCCAAAAGGAAAAAGTTGCTTAATTCTGGGGATACTGTGAATGATAATATTCACAAGGAATGAACGCATTTATTATTTATTGGGTAACTAATTCTGATCGATCGGGAGATGCAAAAATTAAATCAGATGTAAAACTATGAAAGCCAATCAGATAATCTTCTGTCTTATTCTTGAAAATTATGAATTGATTGACTTTGAAGAAAAACAAAGTTGGTACTTTCGAGAAAAGTATTACTTAGTTGGATTACCAGTAAGGTCTCCTCATAAAAAATTACCTTTTGTAGTGGTTTATGGTCAAACGAATGAAATATCCGAGTATAAATATAAGTAAAAAAACAAATAATATGTATTTGTTCAAATAAGGGTCTTATTCATTTAAAGATAACAAATCCGAAATACTTTTGATGTGGACTAGATTATCTGTGTATTCTTGATTGAAGAATTATCACAGAAGAAGTTTAGCAACATAAAAATAGAAACAGTTTTTTAAAGTTAAGTTCTTCTTTTTCAAAATCTACCGTACGTAATTTCAAAATTTTATTTTAACTTTGTCTGTATCTGGAAACCGTGTAAAGATAGCTGACAATATCACATAACCACATTAGATTGAGGATAGAAATATTATAGTTATCGGCCCTTCTGTTACCGTGGACAAAACACCAATTAATGAGCATTCGCAAAAAAGCGTCCTCAATAATCTGTTTACTTGGCTTTCGGTGATCCGCCGCCTCCAGACTCTTTGTTTACCTTTATTATCCCGGGATAAGCAATTATATATCAGGATATCGGCCCTTGATTGTTTTTCACCGTACCCTACAAATTGATAGCGATTACGTTACGGAGTGATTTTTTATTATTACTAGCGGACCCAGCAAACTTTGTTTCGTTCCCGGCCCCGCTAAGAAAGTAAGTATTCTTACATTTTCTAATTTTCTGCGCAAGTAACTTAAACATTTCTTTCATAAGAACCTTCTCCTGACAATAACAAACACAACAAAAAAAGAATTGGCCAAAATGGTGCAGGCATTGTTGAGTTATGCGCTTACCAACACATTTTGCGATCTGGATTTAATTTTATTCTCATTATTGCAAGGGACTTCAAAAACAAACGTCTAACTAAAGAGCTTAAAAATCTGGTCTTCACTTAAATTGGCACATATTTGTTTTTGACATAATGATTACCTCTAAAATAGCCGTCGTAACAGCTTTACTGAGCCTTTTGCAATATGGCCGGCCCAATTTACGGAATGTCAGCCTAGTAAGCTCTGAGAGCTACCATTCAGATACCCAGACTAAAGAACTCGTTCGGCGAAATACCTTTAAAAACGTAGGCAAGTGTTGCCATGTAACAAATTAATGCGAAATTCAGATGTCACCGTGCAAATGAGACGGTGGGTAATGAGGGACGCGTGTCCGCCGCATACAAATGAGTGAGGAGTGACTGCCTCTGAGGAACGACTGGGATTAGAGAGGGAAGTGACGTGCTTGGTCGTGCATGACATGTTAATAGTGATAATGTGTCGTTCTTAGGGTCATTATCATCATTTTTTTTACTGTACAGAAAAAAGAAAATACAAATGGCAGACTTAATGCTTAAAGCATTCTCTACCAGTCAACCATTGGGTGACGATTTGAAAACGATTGAGGCGGCGTAAAAGAATACAAAAAAGCAATAAATTAATGTTATACTATATTAAACCTCCATAAACACTTAAACAAAAATTATACATCAATAAAAGAGTTGTGAAAGTAGTATTTCCTTCTAAGAAGCAACAGTGTGTAATGCGTACTTAAATACATAATCCAGAACTAGTGCCCATTAAAACAAGCGGTTCAGAATGCCAGCAAACTGTCCACTCACGCGATAACAGTACCAAAGGAATGCATGTGCAAACGCTACAGCCATTCATCCAAAGTTTCTGTGTCATTTCACGTAACGAGCATCGAACAATTTAATAAAGGATAACTGCGAAGCCGGGCATCTTTAAAATTTCTACTCTGCTGCTCACTCCACCACTTGTTGTGAAACTCGAGGATCTAAACTTTATTACGAAGCAGTAAATTCCAATTCAACTTGACAGTAATTCAGGATGTATGGCTTTGAAGAATGCACTCTAACGTAAAAGAGAATGCATTAAAACATCCTATAATACGACGATAAATGCATTTCGCTCTATAGAAGGAGTACATTTTAGCTTTGTTGTAGGTGCTGCGATATTTTCAACGAACTCTTGTGAAAACAAACTCAGTGGTTTCAGATTTTTTAATTTTTTAGGGTATATGCAAAAAATGAGAGTGCCTGTTACCTTAGCTCTCAATTTATTTTAGATTTGTGAATGATAATGAGTGAGTTTTTACCAGCCAGCGAACTAAATGGCACTGCATGATTAGAAATGTGACTGAATGGACACCATGTAACGGAAAAAGGTGAGGACGAAG
This sequence comes from Pyrausta aurata, assembly GCA_963584085.1. NCBI lineage: Eukaryota > Metazoa > Arthropoda > Insecta > Lepidoptera > Crambidae > Pyrausta > Pyrausta aurata. The sequence goes on from OY757278.1 coordinate 176,723, forward strand.
AAGACGAATGAGTGATTTCTTCTTAGCAGAATGTTACTTTTTCATTCTTTGTTTTATAGATTTAGTTGTTGTTGGAAATATAGTCTTTTCTCAATTCTCCATTAAACAATCTGCAGCTTTATTTAGGAGAATATGAAATTTTAGATATTCTTAATGCCTACCCTAGGCTATAGGGTGAGGTAGGGTAATACTAATTGTATTTTTTTGTTGTTATTGGATGTTCATATTCATGACATCTTGTATATTTGTAGAAGTATAAAGAAGTCGCGATGTGACATTGAATAGAGGCTTTAGTGCGTGTGTTACTGCTGGGTGACAGAGTAGAGTCTATTGGGAGGCTTTACGACTGTACGAGTATAATCTTACTGCCGGCCCTCGGGGTGAGCTCTTAGCGGGGTCTGATCAGCGATTTATTTTTAAAATTATTTGTTGGGTAGCTCAACTTTGTTAATTCTTCTTGTTACAAAATAGTGTTGCACTGTACTAAATAAATTGCTTTAAAACTTCGGTAACTTATGTGTTTCATTTGCTGAATGAAGTTTTGATTTATTTCATTGGTCATCAAAATATTACCAAGCATTGTTGGGAAAACCAAAGTTCACACTAGATTTTAAGAACATTTAACTCGTATCTCGACTATGGTGAAGCCCAAATAGGTAGATGAAGATTCTTCTTCATAAAATCCGCTTCGTTTATATCTGCAATACCACAACTCCGTAAGTATAGAAGACGAAGGGTCTTCGAATTGAATGCAAAGCGATAGCTGCGCCTCGGACCCGCCCGCGGCGTTTATGTGCCGTTGGATGGCTCTGTTAGACCCCCAGTGATGTTTCTTGAATTGGTTAGACAGATTATCTGAGAGCTGTTGTTGATATCGATAAAATTGTTATTTGGTTCAGACGTTATATGGGACGGTCATAAGGTTTTCCTTTTAAATAGACAAGAGTCTGTAGGTACATTCTTCTCCAGAAAAAAAAAATAGTGGTTGATATTATCTTACTCGACAATCAAAAAAACACGTCTGGATGCATCTGTGCGCATTTTGTATGTGGGTAGTATGTCTGTATGTTGCTACGCTTTTTGCAAGTTGCTAAATTGAACAATCAAATAAATATTATTTCAGAAAACAAATGTACTGATTTATTGGTATCTCTTTTCAAAGTATATACAATATCATCTTTAAGAACTTGGCTTTTCATGGTACCCAAAGCTAAAGGTACTTTTCCTGCCAATTTCAAATAGTTCATCGATAAGATGGCCCTTCAATCACATCCCTACATCCCACCCAAGTGATCAGCACCGGCGAAGGGGCAGCCATCACAGCCCTTAAGGGCTATGATGTTAAGACGTTTCTCTAATAATAAACGCCGAAGCGGTAATCTTTAACGTCTCATGTCATACGCTTGGCGAAAAGGGTTATTTTTAATGTTATGACTCGAGGGTTGTTATGGCTCCATGTCGTTTTCTTTGTGGGGAATGATGCCGTTGACATAAACTGACATGTTTATTGACTTAGAAAGGAATTCGATAAGTATAAACGTTTTATTACTGAACAAGTAAAGCTTTTTATCTCTATTTATAAAAATTAATACTTAATTCCCTTGGTTACGACATCACGAGTGAACTTCTGGACTGGTTTCGTTAAGTATTTTGTGGTTGTGTAAATTATTGTATAATTTTGATATTTTTTATGTTGCTATTGTGTGTATTATAGTCTTTAAGGTATTTATTGTATGGGCCTTAGTTGCCTAAAATAAATAATTAAATTTAAAAATAAAAAATTGTCAGGAGAAGAATCTTATGAAAGAAAAAAGAAAAAACGCGATAAGTTATAATAATATTTGAGAGTACTTCGTTTAATACCGGGGCCGGGGGCGAGAAAAAGTTCGCTGGGTCCAATAATTAAATAATATTAATGGATCACTGATACCTTGATCACTGAGACCTTGGAGATTTATTTTGAAACCTTATTATAATTTTAAATAACGTGTTTGCAAAGATACACACCGGCTGTATCAAGCTTAGGACACTTTACTCACGACTCAAAAATGAATTCTAATAATGACCATTTAGTTCTGTAAGTCCTGAAATTACACTAAACCGAAATTTTAACTTAACTGTCCAAACAGGAACAAAATTCATGAAACTTCAAATATTTATATACGTGCAAACATAGATAATACACGGCTTTGTGAATATTGTAAACTAGTTTGGAGAAGAAGTAGTAAGGCAATGTAACTATACGATTACACGACACGTTTGGTGTGGTGGTTAGCACTCTTTGACTACTACGCCAGCGGTCACGGTTTTGAATCCTGAAAACTGTCATAGTCTTGTATGTATGTATTTAATATCTAAGAGAGTCACCCCCTCGTTGTCTGGTACTTCGTAAAACAAAGAAGTAAATTCCTTATTTCGAGACCTGTGGCGCATATTTACTTACTATTATCAATTTCAATGCCCTATGGTATACCTACCTCATGTTTTGTAGGAAACGCACAAATCAATAAGATCAGCAGATCATTATTTACCAGACTTATTACATAATACTTATCCCACACATGCTTATTACGTTACGAAAATAATATTTTCCTACAGAGCGTGTTTAAGTGTTAAGTTATAACTTATAAGTTGCTCCTTTGGGGAGAATATGATTGGTGCGGGCCTGAACTAAGAAAAAGTATTTCATAGCTCCAAGTTAGTTGGGAAGTAACTCATCAATACAGTCTGGAGTTCCGAGAAGGGAGGTGTGTTTGCGAAGATATTATTACGTTTATAACGAAGCACTCGTGTGTGAATATGCCTTTGGGTATTTTGTTTTCTTAACTTCAGCTAGCTTAAGATTGTAGATTTTAGGCACTTTGATCTTACAGTGATGTCAAATTGTAAAATTTTTAACCATTAACATGTTAGTCGGTAAATAAAACCCAAATGTCAGAATGGCCGTTTTAATGAACATAGAAAGGTATTTTTCTTCAAAGCCCTCACAATCGTAAATATTAACTGTCGATCACGCAACTGGGCCTAAGACTCAGATGCAAAAGGTTGCCTTTGATAAGGTTAGGAAGGAGGAGTCAATGGAGTAAATGTCAGAATGGCTACTTTAATGACCATTGGTTCACGTGTTTTTCCGCAAAACACACACAATCGTAAATATTCAACCGCTGGTACCTAACGTAACCGTACCATTACTAACGGATCAAAAAACTGGGCCTAAGTGGTTCAAGATCTATGTATGTATAACAGTATCTATGTGTATCAAGTTAATTCATCACTTTGGTGCGCATTTCAACAACTTAATGATATTTTAGCAGCGGTGTAACAGTGTCGTATTCATACTTAGATTTCGATCCGAATACGACAGCACTTCAATATGTGGCCGATTTAGAAAGAAAAAAAAACAATTGGTTACGGTGTGACATTATAACAGCATAGTTACATTTGTATTTTGGCGATAGACTTAAAATCTTATTATAGTACTACCTCTTCATTACTGGGAGCTCGTTTTTGAAAACCAGAGGTATAGAGATCATAGTAGGTACACATAGGAAAAGTATTAATACAACTTATAACAACAACAAGCGCCAGATAAAACAAAAATCTTACACGAAAACCGACTAATTCAATAAGTGAAACACACACAAATATATTTTTGTGTCCTTCTCCGAATTCGGGTGAAAGAGTCTCTTATGTAGATTATATCCTTATATCTGTTTGTTTATGAAGACAATACGCAATCCACTCACTAGGATACCCCATCTCATATGTATTCCCAAGGGCTCCAAACATAGCAAATACTTAGAATACTTTATGCTCTTTTGAGCCCAGTTGCGTGATCGATATTTTATATTACTCAAATAAATTATAAATATGCGCCAGACAACACACCAATTGTCTGATTTCATGTAAAGGAATTTGCTTCCTTTTATTACGAAGTACCAGACAACAATTAAGACGGGGTGTCTCCCATAAATACTTTAATATATTATAACATCCATGACTTAGTTACAAATGTGCGTGCTCATCACACAAACATTTGCCCCATGTGGGATTCGAACCCGCGACGAAGATATTACGTGTTTTATAGAAGAAAATCCTATACTTTTCTGCTGTTTTGACGGCTATTGGTGAATGTACATTTCTTCTTCATACTCAAATGGTTTCGTTTTTGAATAGGTAAGTCTTATATTTTATGTTGCATATCTTAGTTTATTTTTTTCTTGTTTGTTATTAATTAATTATGCTTACACTCTTAAATATTTTAACGTTGGCAATGTTTAATACATTTAATCATAAGTGGAGTAAAAAAAAATAGGTAATTACCAATCACGAAACTGGGCCTTACTCTTTTTTGCACTTTTGATGGTAAATTCCATCTTAGAGAGAGTATCGAATAAATTTAAAAACTATTCTATGTAAAATTTTGAGATTGTTTGTTATATTTCTTTGCTTTTACTATAATATAATAGGTTTTTGTTTTTTATATTATGAGCAACTTATTTATTTTAATACCAACCTCAACACCTTTTTTCGTAACAGTCACAATATTCTCAGAGCCATTTTATGTGTACAAAGGCAGAAATACGTTACGTTCCGAACCTTGAGCACAATCCAGCCTAGCTGAGAAAACCAGTGAAATATGACAAGAGATCGAATATTAAATGTTTTCGGCTAAACGAATAAGAAATGGAAGCGGAGGCAAGAGGGCGAAAAGCCTGAACCTCCATTGAGTTAAGTTATTCCTCCTTCATAACTTTATCAGGAGTGTAGCAAGTGTAAATGTCTCCCTTCGCAATAAACTACTGGTGTAGCTCAAACAGAATCGCCAACCTACGCAGTAAGGAGAGTACAAATATTACAGCCAGTACGTTGTTACATTTAAAATAGCATAATACCTATATCCAGTCTTAGATATAGTCACATCCATATCTTAACAAAGGCCTCCCCCAAAATTTTCCACAGTGACCAGTTGCAAGCGATCTGCATCCAGTGCGATCCTGTGATCTTTAGAAGGTCGTCAGTCTATCTTGTCGGTAAATGTCTTACGCTGCGCTTTAGGTTGAAGGGTCTCCAATATTAAGAAAAAGTTAAGGGTAGATAAAGTGACAGTCCTAAAATGGAACATAATAAATGTGTGGTCGCTACGATCCAATGTTAGTTTGTCTATGATCTATATATTTTTTTCCACTGAATTTCTAAACATTGTAACATTATACATATTGCCAAACTGCGTAGCAGTTTGTCGGCAATTACAGTCTCGTTTACTTATAAGTATATAAATTCTAACGGACGCGTGCATTCAGTTAAGTTTATTTACCTATTACTAGCTTTCTTCACTAGTCAAACATTGCAAACAATCTTGACATTTCTATTTAGCAAAAATATTCCTTTTAAAACAAGGTACACATAAAACTTACATCATACATGGCCAATTCCTCTTTCAAAATTTAAAAATTAAATAGTGATTTAATTTTGTTTGTTGATTTTATTATAATAAGAAGATTGTATACAATGTTGGACCAGTAAAGATGAACGGAGTTTTAAATACTACATTCATAGTGAACTTGCAGTTTCTCGCGGCTTTACCCGTGCCAATATCACTTTAAAACAATCATTGTTAATCGTGTACCATTTCAATGTACAATGTATAATATTTATACAGAAACTCTAGGTTGAAATTGTTTAGATTCATGGCTAAGAGAATTTAAATACCTAAGGGTACTTAATATATTAAATTGGTATTGGATTTTAGGGTTTTTGTAGAACCTTATCAAACACATTTTTATGAATCAAACCTACCTATTCTTTATGGAACTGAATGAAAAGTCATAGGCGTGAGGTAACGGCCGTTTTCGCTTGACTACACTTCTGGCAAGCTAGGGTTGAAAATAAAATCTAAAAGTTTATCGAAGGGGAATATTGAAAAAACATCAAAAGAGACATCAAGGGCAGCTGTAATAAAACGAGAATACTTTATCCCTAGTTTCGGTGTAAGAGAGAAAATGTTAATATTTCTGCCGAGGTAACACTTTGTCGCAGATTTTATTAGATACTTCATTGTAAGCGTTATGGAATCGGAGTTCTATTTATATGTTAAACTTTGCTCAGTCCTGATTTTTACAATTTGGAATAGATTTACATTGCAAAGAGATTTTCTTTTGCATTAGCGAGCCATTTCGGAGTAACATTCTGATTTTGTCGACTTAATAAAATACTGATATGTTTCGTTATATTTTCATACGCTTGTTACCCAAGCACTTTATTTCAGAAAGCAAATTTTGTTTTCACAAGGAATCGAAATGAATTCTGCCCTTAACACTAATACTTTTTTCATACAAAGAGAATGTCGCGACATATCAAAACAATTCCAAGCTGTGAACCATTTCACGTGCGTATCACGAGTTTGATTATTTATTTGTCAACGTGAATTGCGTCAACATCCCTCCTCATTACTGATGTAGCTGTAACGTGTTAGTTAAAGCACAGCACACATGTACAACATACAACATACTGGATGACATCAAAGGAGACGCATCGCGTATGTTGTGATTAATTCGAATAAACAGGAGAGACACGAGAAGTGACGAGTTTCTTAAGATGGCGGGAGGATGTCTTTTATTTGGTGAGAAATGTAACTTGAATTTGTAAATAAACTCGAAATATAGGAAATACTTACAGATTGTATTAAAATCGATTCTTGTAGTTTGTTAGTAGAAATTGAGTCCATATAAAAATACGATGTTAAAAAATCAACAACACAACGTCTGTTACATACCTTTTAGTTGTTACAGAACATACAAAATATTTTAGAACTAGTTAGCAAAATGATGTTAGCACAAGTTTATTTAATTATACCTGTTATGTTGTTTTTATTTATGGGATTGCTCCTCATTTTCTTAAATAAAACTATGTTTGTAATGTTAAGGAAATATCATGCATATTGAATACTTGCCTAATAATGTGTTAGTCGTGAGTACCTTAGGTTGAACACAGTCTAAAAAAATGCTTAGTAAAACATTAAACGGATCCCGTTCAAAAACAAAATACAATCCTCAGTTGTTTTTAAATCCAGCTTACAACACAAAAACAATGATGAGAACACATTAAACAAAATCTTTTTGCCCTCTTTCTATTATTTACCCCTAAATACGTTCACAAGAAATATTTTATGAGGTCGACTCCATTCCGGCGAGCTGTATCCAAAATTTTACACCACTTTTTACTGCTTTTCCCTATAATAAGATTGGCACTCCCAATTCGCAAATGTAGGTCTAATGCTTTTAGGAAACCAGCCGATGTCTGTAGATTTTTTTGGATTGATCCTGTTAGCAGACCGACTTCTATTTGAATAGAAAGCCAGCCTTCGACTCGAAAAATGTTTGGGAAACCAACGTTCGGAAATGGAATTGATATCTTGACAGCATTTAATGTAGATATAGTACAGCCATTTAAGTAATACGTAAAAGAAATGTATGCATTTATTTTATAATCCAGCTTACAATACCTACTTAATAAAATCCTAAACTAGGTTTGGGAGTGCATGTCATTTTGATTACGCGAAAATGTATGTATTTTTTTAAGGCTAAATTAAGTTTCGTTTGTTTCAGGTAACATGAAGTCCTTTGTTTTTGCTCAAACGGACCAAAAAATTTTCTAATGCAGATAAGTATCTGGTTCTAAAGGCAAAATGTTTTTTTTCTATCAGAAGTCTACTACTAGGAAAACTGTTTGTTTTAAAGCATCAAAATATTTGCTACCGCATTTTAATTCCATTAATACTATTTTCCACTTCCCGACTTTCGAATCCTCATTACCAACGTTTGAAGTAGTCTGATGTACCCACCTCTAAATGAAGGTGTACCCAAATTTATTCAAATCCTCCTAGATGGCGCCACTGTTGTCTCAGATCTTCCGCCTCCGGTGACGAACAAACAACACGCCCCTGTCCTTATGAAAATAGACTTGGAGCTAGACTGACAAGGGAAGGTACATCTTAGTATTAGGTCTAAGGCTTTTTGACACTTATTTAGTTGAATAGATATGACAAACATTGCGCAAAGGGCAAGCTTTATTTTTAGTGTCGTTTTTGAAATTTTTGCTTGTATAAATATAGGTGTATTTAAAACGTGTACATTATTGATGCATGGAGCCGGATTCAATTAATCATATCAATTAAGATTATGTTCTCTTCAAAGATATTTATTTTTACTTTCCGAAACAAATACCTATTTGTAAAATATCATAGCTGAATAAAATGAATTACTTCATAAAAGTTTAGGGCTTTTAGCAGCAAAAGTAAAGATGAATTCCGAACACCCAAGAATCAATTCCTTTAAAACTTGTCCCATAGCAGCAAGGCTAAAAGCCTAAAAACCTTTTAGACAACATCACAGTCAATTAACTCCGTCCGTGTAATGTGTGGAATCTTGCGAATAATCCCCACTAATGGTAACCTAAACTCAATTATTGTCGAAACTTTAAACCCTTTAGTTGGAGTGACCCTCGACCTCCATCCCCCAAACTTGTTTCAACTCGTCCAATTTATGTGGTTTGAGTACATGGAATCAAATGTACAGTTCGAAAGTATGTCTGTAAAGTTTCAACTCTCAAACGCTCGAGTTGCTGATAGTTCCATATTAAGTGGTGCTTGAGTATTCAATCGTATGCTACAGGTTGACCTTTATTGAGAAGGCCAGTCTTAGGTGGTATCACTTTCAGAAGTGTACCAAAGTATTTGGCAGCTCACTAGACTAGAACTTGAAGGGTTTCTATGAATAGTTTAACCGAACTCTTGAGACTAAGAAGCCCTTTATTACCCAAGGATATGGTAGAAATATTGACGGAAAGTCACAATCAATCCACCACCTAAGGTCGTAGTGCTTTCTGAGCTTAACGTAATGGTCCTTTTAGTACACAAGCGCTATCTTCGAAGTCTTTGAGTCTATACTTATAGCTACTCTTTTTAAATCAAAAATTATTTTACTCTTTTCATAAAATTATTGATAAATCTGATGTGACTATCATCGGTACTGGACTGCTTCATAGCGATTTTACACAAACAACTATTTTAAAAATTCCGTCTCAGTTTCCTTATTAAAATATCAGATTTAAGGCTTACTTTCTAGCCAGATTCCACTATCCAGTAGGGGATAAACTTGTTCCATGTCTCCTTGTCTACTCTCCGTCAACAAATCCTCGAGTGCTCTCGGGTGAGGCTCCTCGACTACAGATTCATTTACCAAAACAGATCCGAGAACCCTTTGCTGTGGCTTGGAGTGCATTTTTTAAAGTACTGTTTGCGTTGGTATTTTAAATATTTCGAGTTTTTATTTCAAAGTTGTTGACTGTAAGTGTCTTCCCATTGTTGAAATCTGGAATTTGTTCTTGGTTTAAAAAACAAAGAGCACTATTTAATATTATTAACTAAGAAAAAGACTAAAGTATGTGTTATTGTTATCTTTTGCAGTTTATGTTGTATAAGCTAGTTTGATAAATAGTTGTTCATAAAAATACCTAAGCTCCGTCGGTTTTATTATTAAAATAGTTCTAAAAACTAAGCTGTTTCTCAACATAGATTAACCTGCGATAAGACAGGCATAAACTGCAAAACCGTTCATAACTTAAAAAATGTCTGCAAGTCACTCAGGCACCACTAACAAATTCATTGAGCATCACATCCAAAAGATAAAATAAGACAGTTGTCACTTCACCTACACACATTGACTGTGTAATCTCCTACTGTGTACATTAGAGCCGAAAAAAAGCTAAAAAGTGCTTGAAAAGAAAATTGGCAGATGCTCAGCTCTGTATGCGGAGTGGTGACAATAGCCATGTTAACAATTTAAAATCAAAATGGCATCGGACCGACAAACGCAAATATTCGACTGGACACGGTCGACGGTCAACATTCTTCCGCATTGCATAGTGCTAGGAAGCGCTTTCTTCGTTTTCTACACACACCCACTTGAAACGTCAGCTTGTCACTCAAAGGGGCCAAATCGGCTTCAGTAAATGAATTGCATGAATTCTATAGTACCCTCGGTTAGTCGAGGGGCTCAGCTGCAGGTATTTTGAGGTCCGTTTGAAGTAAGAGGTCGCGTTTGTGCGATTTAGTTAAGCTCCTTTTTATGTAGGTATACGTCTTTCAAGTTAATTTTTAGAAATAAATAGGTAATAAGGGTTGAATTAACATTAAATTATTCCAGCAGCATGAGAACTGTGGTGGTGTTCTTGCTATTTATTATTACACGAATTTTTACCTCGGGTATTTCCCTTAATAACTATTGTTTTTTTTCCTAATTAAATATTGATTAGATTTTACTTACCTTTGAAAGTACTAATCCCGAATAATTCCAAAAGTAATTTACGAAAGCACCAAACCATGGCGTCCTCATTCCTAAAGATATGGAAAAAATATTAAAATATCGCAAAATTTACAAGCAAATGAGAATAGCTAGAGGGTCCTCAACCTCGGACCCAATTTCCTTTGTCCGCGATATTTCGGCTTAGTGAACCAATTGATTATGACGACTCACTTCTGTTTTAATTCAACGATTTTTTGGGCATAAATTAATTCTAAATGGTATTTGAATAGGGGCTTAATATGAAGCTGGCACCGATTATGCTTTTCAGCTTATTTTGATTGGGTGTCAAGTTGGTATAATAGAGATAGTAGTCTGTAAGAAAAGGATTGTAACTTTACATATCCTACGAGTTATTAGAAATAGGAAAGTTTGATAGGATGCATTTATGGATGTATGTTTGTTACTCCTCCACGCAAAAACTGCTCGATGGATTTTGATGAAATTTTACAATAATATAATTAGCTCATACATCAGAATAGCAAGAGCTATAATATTAAACGAAATTTTTACGCGAGTAAAGCCACAGGAAGCTGCTAGTTTTTAATTTAAAGAAGATCAAAGATGTAATTAATTTAAAATAATTTAGTTTCGGGAGTGTATAATAAATATGGTTGGTGATGATAGCCTTTGCTTGTAAAAGCAATACTTTCTTATATATTTTGCTAAAGATCCTTTACTTCCTCTTATGTATCCCTAATTGTGATCCTTCAAAATAAAATAATATAAAAGAGTCTCAAAACCTTTTCTCTTATAACAAAAGCTGTCATCATTTAAATCGAGTTATTGTTAACATAGTATCTCAGAAAGTTTTGCCATCGAACCGGAATGTTCTTGTACCAGAAACAAAAGGTATCTAGGGCAAAATAACACGATACTGAAACGTGTTACAATTATACACCTTCAAAGGCAATGGAGTATTAACATTATTGTTTATTCATTACTCCTACAAACTAAATTGACAATGTTTTTTTTGTTGTTTTGTAATATGTTAATTTGTCATGTGATTGTGTATGTTATTTTTTTTTGTGAACTCGTTCAAATCTGTGTGTGTGTGTTTATGATGTCCTAAATTAATAATTTGACGACCTCCGTGGTGTAGTGGCTAAGCACGCTGGGTTTCAAGGTCGGGTCAATGTAGAAATCAAAATTTTCTATATTGTCCCGGATCTGGGTGTTGTGGTACCACCGTTGTGTCTGATTTCCATAACACAAGTGTATTAGCTACTTACTTTGGGATCAGAGCAATGTATGTGATTGGTGTCCAATATACGGACGATTATACGTACTCTATTCCTACGAATAAATTCATTTTCTTTCTTTCTTTCTTTCTTTCTTGTATCCATTTTTTTACGTACATAGTAAGACATTTGTAAAAAAAAGAAATAACGTTTGACAGCCTTTCTGGCTATCACTAGTCATACCATGATCCATCCTAAGTCTCGTCATCACTTACCTACCACCGGATGAGATGGTGACCAAATGTCCAGCTAAGTAATGTTCAAATAACAACTTCTTCTTCTTCTTCTTCTTCGAGTCGACTGGTAACAAATCATAATAATTTCGCCCAGTGTTGTGCAACGTTGATTGCGTTGGCGTTTGCCTGCTGCAGATCTTGAAGCGTACATGAGCTAGGACATTTGGGGCATGATAACAAACAAGAATAACAACTCATACGAGTTCTTCTTACACGTAAAACACCAAATTATAATGACTAAACTTCATTGGTATCCGCTTAGTACCAAAATCTCGTCTAAATGAAATATTTTACATGAAATCCAACACAAAAATGTTCTGGGAAGATTTATTTCGTATTCATTTCCTAAAATATCCTAATCTACCTTATTTTTGCCGCCTAATAAATCATGGTCGTAGGGGAAATAATATGCGGAGAAAAGGACATAGAATACTTATGAAAACGAAGGATGTTGGCGAACACATTCCTGGTAATGTACAACAGGAAAATTCTATTTTCATTCGGATTGGGATTTAAAAAAAAAGGAATAAACAAAATGATTTGAGTTACTTTACTACCGATGGAAATTAAAAAAAATATATCCCTTTACATTTTTGTCAAATTTTCTTATTCTTAAACTTCGCTCTTGTCGGTAGAGTGAATACATAGTAAAAGCACAAAATATAGATAGTACTAAAAGTTTAACCCAAACATGTGACGAAAAGATCAACCTTCTTATCGGACGGGAAGGCTGGGTCCTCGAAGTCGGATAACGCTTGATTTCACTCCGGGTGACCCGAGAGGGCTCGATCACCATGTTCAAATTGTGAAAATAGAAAAATCTGGTTCTATTGCAAGATGTAATTAAACTGCTGTGGCACGTGTCTTTTTTCCATTTATGATGTAAAAAAATATGCGCCTGATAGATACGTTGTAAGGAATGGAATTTTGATAAAGTTGTTACGGAAATAGGTGCATGGTAGATTCTTAAAGAAGGGACAGCTTTCAAAAGAAAAATAATGTCGCATTACGAAATAATGAAGAAAAAACACCCAAACACAATTTGAAAACCAGCGGTACTTATCATAGAAAGACTTTCTGCACCTAGGGGATCAATGGTAACGACATCATTTAAGTTATTAAGAAACACTGTAGTTAGACCAAATAAAACTAGTTTTTCATCACTAAAACAATTGTTCATATAGTTTCCCTGTATTAATTCTGGAGTTCGTAGTAAAGACTTCTACTCCAATCCAGTAACTGATGTCTACAATAAATTTACCTACGCCCAGCACTAAAGATAGCTACACTTTTCTATTTAAATTCATTGCCTATTAAGTAAAGCTATTTCACGTTACATTAGCGCACTTGATTCACAATTTAGGTCCCATTATGTTACCAAAATTGTGTTGTGAGCTATAATTTGGTACTGAGAATTTGTACTTTTATAGGCACTGTTAACTCGACCGTAAAACACAAGATGGATACGCTATAATAACGGCTTAGGATGAACATTTTATATCAAGCAAAATAAGATTATTTTGATCTTGTAGTCTAGACTGTGGTATTTAAAAAGATTACGTTATCTTTTGATGGTATAATCAGATTTTATACCTGTTAAATTATTAATCTAATTTAGTTAGTTACCTACAGGCAATTCCGGCTATTCACCAGATGAACGCTAGGTTTTTTAAACAAACCTTTTTTTCCCCTACTAGAGGGGATGATAGCATAGCAACTTTTAATTTTAGGTAAATCCGTTAACCTTGATAGATAGGTCCGAAAGATATGATAGGTATATTTTCATAACAACAGATATAAACGTAATGTCCATCAGATTTTCATCTCTCACCCCAGCTTACCCCCACTTTGGCTAAGCCCCACTCGTGGTATAAGCCCCAATCCCCATATTGATGGGGTCCATTTGTCAGGGCGTTTAGATTCGCCCGTTATTCTAATGCACTTAAAATTTAACGTATTCGCCTCTTTATGAGCCGCCATTTTGTTTTATACCTCGCTTTGATTGCCGTTTTGATATTTTGATGATTTTAATAGCAATTGTGCGGCGAAATTATCTTCATTTCAACAGCTCTTTTAATATATTTTTGTGCGCTTGCATGTTGAATTATTGCATTGTTTTTAATGGTTACACGTTCATAAATGTGGATAAAGTTTACAATGAAGCCTTAACTCCACACACATTCACTTGAATGCGATCTGGGTAAAATTATAAATTCCCTGATAACAAAAAAAGATAGGGACCCGGCTTAAGCCACGACTAAAATGACTCGACTAATTGGAAATTGGGTTCCCTCTATCTGGCAGAGTCTTTTTGCTCCGAAAGTCACTTGGCATAACACACTTGGCATAATTTTCTTTAGTCGAATATTATTCAGGCAGAATTTTCTATTAGCATAATTATTGTTTGGTCGAATATTTATATTCCCGAATTTACAATGGCATACTTTTAAGATAGCAGAAATTTATAAGGCATAATTACCTTTGGCAAAATTTTACTTTGCATACTTTCGCTAAGCACAATGTTTATTTGGCATAATTTGACTAGGCATACTATGAAGAAAGCAGAATTTCGTTTAGAATAATTTCACTTCACATATTGCTATTTCTTTTAAATAGTATTTTACCCTAAAATTGAATTAAAAAGTAATTAAGTTGTGGTACAAAAGTTAGTGACAGAAACGAATCGGTGCAAAACCGACTCCACGCAGTCTTGTTTGCCCCACCCCTAGAGTGTAATTCAAAATCGCGTAGGCGCGGAGGGGCGAGGCAGCCCGCAAGCTGAGGAGCAGGTGGATTGAAAGGTCGCCGCCGCGGCTGAGGCTGGCCGGCGTAGCCGGCCAGCAAGCCGAAGCTGCGGTGGTGAGCGAAAACCATCTGCGACGATAAGCTCGCGTGGGACTGCCGGAGCCCCGCAGCGCCGGAGCCGTGACAGAAACCATGCATGTTGCATGCTTGCTTGCTTGCTTGCTGCATGCTTGCTTGCTGCATGCTTGCTTGCTGCATGCTTGCCTGCATGCTGCATGCTTGCTTGCTTGCTGCATGCTTTGCTTGCTTGCTTGCATGCTGCATGCTTTGCTTGCTTGCATGCTGCATGCTTTGCTTGCTTGCATGCTGCATACTTGCTTGCATGCTGAATGCTTGCTTGCTTGCATGCTGCATACTTGCTTGCATGCTGAATGCTTGCTTGCATGCTGCATGTTTGATTTGCCATGCATGTTGTTTGTTAGTGTTGCTGAGATAGAACTACTTGGGATACACAGAGAAATAAAAACCATATGATAGTTCTGCCTTGTAATGATTTTAAATATGGCAAAAGACGATTCGGACTGTGAACTTTCTGCGATAGGATGTATATACGAATTGTATGCCACAAGACTATTGTATCTGTGAACTTTCTGCGTTAGGATGATTCTGCTTTAAGACCATTATGAATATTAAATTTCTGCCTAAAGATGATTCTAGCTTACACGATTATGCGTTTTGAACGTCTGATAAATGAGTGAATGCTAATTGATGTTCTGCGAAAGGAAGTTTATGCTATTTGATGATATGCCAAATAAAATTATGACAATAAAAATTCTGCGAAACAAGGTAGACCCTTGGAAATTGGATACCTCTATTATTGAAGATATAATTGTGAAAGTTTAAAACGGTTCTAAGCCTGGTACTATTTTGGAATAAATATTTTATTCAGACTGGTATACTCTATTGTCTTAACTTCTTTTGACTGACTTGATAAATATTTTGGGTATTTTTTGCGTGCCTTGCCTGTACCTTTACTATTAAGAAAAAAAACTGTTTTAGTGACACTAATTTTGACACCGCTCGACTAAGCTTAGATTTTCTTCAATCCACTCAATCTGAAGTCGAGAACTCGTATTTCTTTGCTATATATAATTGTGGCGTGTCGAGTTTGGAGTGTTGCGCAAACACCGCCTGCTCTCGCGTATTGTTCTTAAATCGAAGGCTGTTAGCCGACGATTTCTGAGATAAATTGCTTACATTCATCAAGTACCTTATTTTTGTTACTACGACGAGAGGCTGTTTATTCGCTTATGTCAATAATGATGGATGTAGATGTTATTTACTTTATAAGTAACTTGAATAGTCTCCGCAGTAACAAAAGCAACAAGAGTCCTTTTAGTCTCGTTAAAATAATTTAAAAACCTAGTTTCAGAAATAAGCTAAAAGTCTTTACTTGTAAGTATTTTGGCAAATACAAAATATTATTCAATAATATTATTTAATAATGTTTAATAACGTCAAGAAAAAAATAAAATTATTACATGTAATATAACAATTTGAAATTATTTATTTGCTGCAATGGTAACAAAAATTAAACAAGAAAAAATTAAAACTAAGACATGCAACATAAAAAAATAAGACTACCCTATTCAAAAACGAAACCATTTCCTTGTGGCAAGGAGGCTATAATGCTGGCTATAATGTTGTAATATAATAGTTTTATAGTACATGTAATATGAAAAAATGTAATAAAATCAAAAATAAAAACATATTGTTTAAACGCCTTACTCTTAGAACAACGTACGAAATGTATAAATGCGTCCTCGATTTATTACAATATGCGAGCAAACGTTTGAGATCGGTCGGGGACTCTTACACAATTTATTAATTTGTTGACGGTCCCTCCACGCGGCACTACAAAGAAATCCCCCTTTTATAGGTTGCCCCGGAAATGAAAAAATATCAGCACAAAACAGCTGTGGCCGAGATAAATATCTCTCCCTGCGTTCTTTTTTGTCCTGCTAAAATGACATTTTGTTATGACTTTTGAAGAGTAGTGGGAATACAAGTTATACGTCATATAACAAGATACATTTGTGGAGCAATGGATGAATAGCAATTTCAAAAATGTATTTCTTTTTAAAAGTTTTACTAGCGCAGCTAGTTCATATTTTTATGAAACTCATAATATGAATAACTACATTATTTCAAAGACCTGGGTTTGAGATAGTATCTTATACTAATTATTAAAGTTTATTTATTCTAGCAAGCCTACGTTAGTAGCAGAGAATCGTTTCCTTATTTAATGTTAGAATTAAAATATGTTATAAGAGCAGAAGTGAAGCAAAATAAATAAAATTTATTAGTACCTATTCAACCTGTAGGACCTTCCGGACCCAACGTTTTACTCTTAGGCCTCATCGTGGACGCCAGCGGGCGGTGCGGGCGGAGCGGGCGACAGCGCGCGCGTCTTGTTCAATTTCATAGATTTGTGTGAAGCTGTTCTCGACGACACACAGTGGATCGACGCCATACTAGCAAAGGGACATAGGCAACTTAAATATACGTGTGTCAGTTTTTGAAAAACAAATCATTCCATCGTATACGCCTACTTATATGCTGTAAAAAAGATAAGTAGCATTTTCTTATTAGAAACTTATTTTGAGAGCTATGGCACCAAACGTGATTTATTTGTATGGGAAAAGGCATAAAAAATAGTGTAGCTTCCGATTTTCTTCGTGTTTCGATAAAGGTCCCAAATTTCATATTTCCTCTATTTTCAGGAAAACTATACAAGCTAGGACAAAATGGTCAAGGACTAAATTATTTGTCAATAAATTACCTACAAATAAGTATTACATTCATTTTGACACGAGTTATAGTTTTTAAGCTATGGAGCATCAAAGAGTACTAAAAATGATCGCTTAGCAGAAATACAACATTTAACACAAAATAAACAATATAATTTATAAATTTTCACAAGAAATGCGTTTCTGTAGTACATACCTATCTAAAACAAATCAGTATCGTCATTGTTATCTTCTAAGGTTTGACGAAACTACTAAGGCCCCAATGTCTGCATATGGTGGAACAACGGAATGCACCTTTAACACATATTTTTCTGTAGCCATTTTTGCAGCTGCATGATATTGTTTTCAGTATCAACTGTAGAGTTTGATCAAAGTATGCATTGAATGCTGACAAGCTGAAGAAGGTGGTCTTTTCATAATAACACCGTATTGTTCTTGAGAGTTGGTCAAGAAGTGAAGTTGAAGTACCTAAATGTTTCGTAACACGATTATACTTTTTTAGGTTTGCTTAGCCCCATACTATGCAAGAATATATTTTTCTCCTGCCTTTTTACCTCCTCGCGTTAGGCATCAGGAGTTATTGTATCTTGCAAGTCGATGTTATATGTTATTGAATAGACTGAACCTTTCCTGTGCCTTAGAATGCCGATATTATGTAGTATGTCAAAAAGACATTGTCGTAGTGGTTGGGCAAGACATTGATCTGTTGGTTCTTTTACTGGGACTGACTCCACCACGTAAGAATATATTCTACTACATCTGCATTCTACAACAAAGGAAAGGTTTAGTCTTTCCTGTTTGGTAAAAAGACCTAGTTGAAAGATACAATAAACGTTTAAAATAAACCGGATGCCTCACGCAAGCAGTTAGAAGAGGCAGGAGAAATATATATTCTCAGATAATATCATAGTAGGTACCTAAAAAGTGTAAACGATATACGAGAGGTCCACTTTTACAAAAACATTGATCTGAAGAACAATACAGTGGTGATATTATCAAAGTTTCCATCTTCAGGAGCTGCTTGTCAGAATTCAACACATAGGTAAGTACTTTTCATCAAGTTCAATTATGGCGAGCAAATTCATTCAACCCAGAAAACTGAAGCTGGAAAAAAAAATGTAACTTCGTACCCTAAATACCACATAGGCACCAGCTCCACAGTAGATACTGAAAATAGTATCATGCAGCTGCAAAAAAGGCTACAGAAAAGTATGTGGATGATTATGTCAAAGCTGCATTCCGTTGTCCCACCATATGCGTACATTGGGGCCTTAGTAGATTCGACAAACCTTTAGAAGATAACAATGACGATATTGATTTGTTTTAGATCGGTAAGTACTACAGAAACGCATTTCTTGTAAAAATTTATAAATTATATTGTTTATTTTGTGTTAAATGTTGTATTTCTGGTAAGCGCACATTTTTGGTACTCTTTGATGCTCCATAGCTAATAAACTATAACTCGTATCAAAATGAATGTTAATACTTATTTGTAGGTAATTTATTGACAAAAAATTTAGTACTTGACCATTTTGTCCTAGCTTGTATAGTTTTCCTGAAAATAAAGGAAATATGAAATTTGGGACCTTTATCAAGGGGGGGAGGGGTGAAGCGGCGGGTTGGGGGGGGTGGGAGAGTTGTGTTCTATAATGTACTCACTTAGAGCTATAACACAGCAGCAACAAACTAAAATTATAAAGGAGGCGGTCGGCGCGCCATACATTGCTTGCCCCAAAAGTAAAAATCCATGCGTCACGACCAAAACTAATTTTATGGGTTCGTTTCTTCGCCTTTTAAAATAATATAAAGTAATATAAGCCGTAAATAGCGGGGTTTTCACATAAAACGAAATAAATTGTGTGGGTTCAATCTCTTGCACAGGTCTTTCTAGATCATAGCGCCATCTGTGTCGAAAACCCGCAATCTAGGCCACCAAAACTCAAACATAGAAAATTGCCCCGCTAGGGTGCGTGACGCGTGAAAATTACGATACAAACAATAGCCAACGAAAAGAAGTTCCTTGTCACAGTTTTTTTTTCAAGTTTTAGGAAGAGGTTGGTAGGTTTAAAGGTTAGTACCCATGGGAGGCAAACGTCATCTTCCTTCTTAAAATAGCGATTGCGAGCGCTTACTTATTTAACTAACTGCCACATGACACAGTATGACACAATATGCCATTTCGTTAAGCGGTCGTCAGTTTGCTTATAAGTGCTCGAAACCGCTATTTTCTGCCAAACAACAATTGTTGGGGACAGGAAATTGTATTCAATAGTTGTCCTATTTTTTTTTGTAGATTTATATGCCGCTAGATAAAAGCAAAGTAAATTAACAATATTGTATTAAAAATTCAATATATTTTTTGCAAAATGATATAGTCAAGTCTCTTAATGCTTTTCTTTAATCAAACATTAAACGACTCTGGGGCAATTTACGAACGTGTCCTTTTGCCGCCAAAAAATCTAGAATGAATATACTAAACGGAAACAGGCCAACATTGCCTAAACTTACTTTGATTGAATTTGATGGTCAAATCGAAAATTGGACTACGTTTTATGACACGTTTGTCTCACTAGTTCACAACCGTGATTTCGATAATATTGACAAGTTTCACTATCTTTTGTCATGTGTAAAAGGTCCAGCTCTTAATATTGTAAAATCCCTTTCAATCACTGCCGCTAATTACGCTGTTGTTTGGCAAAGTCTAGTGGATAAATACCAAGATCCTAGAGCATTGACTGGTAGGTATTTGGACAAAATGCTGAGTTTTACACCACTGACTAATGATACTGTTAACAATCTGACACTATTCATTGAAACTTTCGATCACTCTCTCAAAGCGATTAAGGCGCTTTGAGAGAGTGATCGAAAGGAGAGGATGATAGATTAGACGACTATTTATTTTGTCATATTGCACTGCGTGGTCTCGATAGTCATACTCGTAGACTTTTTGAGGAAAGTCGTAATCAAAAGTTATTGCTTAGGTACTTTTTCCGAGTTAATGGCATTCGTAAACAGACAGATAAAAGTTATCGAACACAGTACATTTTCAACTCCTAGTTCTTGCTCTACAAACTCACAAAGTAAAGCTAAGCTTCAGCAAAACCTCTTGCAAGCAAATCTTAAAAACAATAATAGGTATTCGCATCCAAATCAATCATCTTCAAAAGTCAATTTAAATACGTCACGTAATGACAATCAAAATAAATTCCTTTGTGCTCACTGTAATCAAAATCATTTGATCTATCGTTGCGATCAGTTTCGTAAACTAAATACTCAAGAAAGGGTTAACCGTGTTAACTCATTAGCTCTTTGTATTAACTGTTTGAAAAGTGGTCATGATTCAAGTCACTGCAAAAGTGAAATGACCTGCGGAGTTTGCTCTTCTAAACATCATCACCTGCTACATCGTGATTCTAGTGCTGATTCACTGCGAGTGGCCGTGCCCTCACAGTCTTCTCATTCCAACGCGCTTTTCTCAGATACGTCCATCCCGCACTCCGTGAGTGTCGAGGAGTCTGATAAGTGTCAAAATCATCATTCCGTGAATGAAAACTGTAGCTATGGTGTGGTGTTAGGAACTACGCGTACTAACGTAATTGATAATAAGGGTCAGTATCAAGACTGCCGTGCAGTTCTTGATTCCGGCGCCCAAAGTTCTTTCATGACTTTGGATTGTGCTCAACGTTTGGGCTTACATCGTAGCACATGTCCCTTTACAGTGTCAGGCCTCGGTGGCGAAGCTGTAAGGAACTATGGCATGGTTACGTGCGAAATAAAACCGTGCAAATCGGACGTTCCGACGTTCACGGTAGATATGGTCGTCGTATCTAAGGTCTCGTCAGAGATGCCTAACATTTCTTTCCCTCCTGACGTTATCAGCAAGTATCAACGTTATGATTTAGCTGATCCGTTATTTCATAAAAGGTCGCCGGTTGATATCTTATTAGGGAATGATGTTGTCTCAGAACTAATTATAGACAAACCTATTTGTATCAATCCTGACATTCCTAATATCATTAAAACTGTATTTGGTTTTGTCGTCAGTGGCAAATTATCATTCAGAAATCAAACATATTCTCAAAACTTTCATTCGTCTATTAGTCATGATCAAAGCTCAGATGAGGTGTTGTGGGATTTCTGTTAAATCAATGAATTGCCGTGCAATTCTGCACCAAACCCGCTCAAACAGATAGCCAATGAGGTTCTCACGAACGTACACAGTCGCGACGTTCGCGAGCGTAACCATAATCCATCGCCATCAGTACCTGACGCACAAGCTTTAAGTAACTCGTGTACATTCGTCGAACAACTACTGCTCACATCTGACTCCGAGCGCAAACTAGCTCACGCTCCTGTGCTTCGTCAAGCATCTAACTATTCTATGCTTGAATATGAAGATCTTGTCCTCATGGAGTGGTATGACGGTAGTGAGCCTAGTAAACATTTGATGCCACTTACTAGTGCATCCAATAGCTTAACAACGCCATTGCGTGTATTATTTCAAACACTAGCCAATATTAATACTATTGTATCATCGTACGACCAACCCATTAAAATCTTTAAACTTAAGAGAACTACTTACGGAATAAGTAGTTCTTACTATCTCCCTCTTACATTTCACACACTGCAAGCAGCCTTGGGTGAACGTTTCCCCATCAGTCTCTCGCGTGATTTTTATATCTTTAATTCAATTCCTCCTGATATTTCTTATTATGTCAATAGTGAAGATAATGTCACTAATATTAGTTTCCGTGGAGCTATTCTATCTCAGTCAGTGGCTTTCGGCTCTCAGTGGTTAGAAGCCCCTAGCTGGCCTGACTATGCATTTGATAAGTAAGGTAAATCTTACGTCCCTTCTTCAGAGACACTAACACATTTTCTTAATATTCACTATTTCCTCAGGGTTGGTAGTTTATTCTATGATGATTTACTCTATAACGTGAAACATTCGTTGCTACTTCCTTAAACTTGTAGATTTCTTATACTTTAGATTGATTACATACATATAGATTTAATTTTCAAAACAATTTAAATGAATACTATTGGATTTTATCCTCCTATATTCATGTTTTAATCCGAAAGTTGTTAAATTACTTCTATATCATCTCAGGAGTGCTGTCGATGATGAAACGCGTACTCTCGCGGAACTATCTACAATCTTCTGTCAAATCGAAACTATAGTGAATTCGCGATTGCTGCTAGCAAGCGATTTTCTTAGTAATTAGAAAATGTTATGTCAATATTAAATTTCTTATCGGAAAGAGAATGAGACCTGTATCTGAACACGAGTAATGTCAATGTTTGTCAAAACCATTCTCTACAATGTTAACGAAGTCATTTCTATTTATTTTGTAATCTAGTTATCATATAGCTACTTTATTCTCGGTGTTCAATATGAACGGACAAGCCCATCCATTCAATTGGCCACTTGCTATTATTGAACATTCATCCTGGCTCTGATGGAATAATATTTCAATAATTCATTAAATGTAAACTCAAGTTTGAAACCGCAAGTTTAGAAGGCCTTTTATCAAACTTAGTTTTTCTTTTTGTACAATATTTTATGTACTTTCTTTCCCTTATGTAAATTTTCCTTTGATTTTCACATATTGTGTGTCGTACACAATTTATATTATTTTGTTTTGTTTTATTTTAATCTTCGATCTCAGAAGTTGAATTTTAAGTTTATTCTCTGTTAGCTAGAAAGCTTCATATCGCTTTCGGTGGGGGGTGTTGCGTATTACATGTAAATATTATATGGTAATTTTCTTAATGCAACCTCCTCGCCGCGCGTGCTGGCCACTAAGAGCGCAGCTCGATGAAAAAAGAAAACTGACTGAAAAAAAAAGCACTCTTTTGTTTTTTTTTTGTGTATGCGAATGGATCAATATTCTCTCTTGGAATCTCAGCAACGTTGCAGAAACAATTTCACATAGTTATAATTAAACAATTACGAAGTCTATGAAGAGCTTAACTATTATATCAACAACTGGTGCAATCTTTGGTAAGTTATCATATATTTTTTATATGTATTTCGCAACTCTCACATCGAAATAATTTAAAGAATAATATTTTTACAGTCCACTCGTTTTTTGTTTATTTTCTTAGTGCGTTGTGTGCACATTACATTTTTTACTACTATAATCTTATGAATTAAATTCAATAACAATTCACCTGCGCAAATTTACATCAATATTAACGAAATCAAATCAAATATTCAACTCCATAAGTACTAAGTAAATCTTAGGTATAGACTCAAATTGCGTTCCAAGTATATTATAGATTCATCGGCATAGATTCGGTGCGTTAAGCACACGTAACTATTAACTACTAGGCCCAAAGTTAAAGTTAATATTGGACTTGGCAGTTATATTATACAATGTAACTAAGGAATGCCATTCGGGTGGGACCTTCATTCGATATTATGTCATCCACTCAAAGGATATTAAGTTCGGGTGACGACGGATTAATGTTCTATTGAGAGATTTGTTCGGAAGATAGGGGTTTTACTAAGGAAAGGCAGTTTGTCGCTGACGTAGGTAACTGCAACCTATTAGAGGTTGCGATGCAACTAGTCTTCGACGAGTTGTTAGAGTATCGGCAGCCACCTTTCAACAGTGTCGTTCGTGTCGTCACCACAAGTCTTTAACGTTGAGTATTGACGTATAGACTACATCTCGACATAGTGGTGGCTATAGCTGGCATTTAACATACATCCTAAACAACATTGTCACTCATAGCTGAGCGTGACAAAAGAGTGAGCGAAAATGTAAAACAGTGACACCATGGTAAAACCCGACGATCTACATTTTTTAAAAGCGGCAGTTATAAAGCTAGTCAAACCAAGACTTGCGTCCAATGGACTTTAGTTCTGATTAAATTGTAGTAAGTAAATAGCCTTCAGTACCCTTTAACTCGATGATTTACTTGACATAGGTATTCAAACCTCATAAATACTGTCTGGTTCAAAGATCCAAACTAATCACAATAGCTGGCAATTATTTGAATGTATTTTTTTTTTAGATTTATATCTAAAGGTTTATATTAATAAATCTGAGTATCTTGGAGCACCTCTTACAATAGGAGTGCCTCAGGGATCGATATTGGTATCGTTGTGGTTTCTGGAATACATAAATGACCTTCTGTTTTATCGCTTATATAGGTATATGTGAGATCGTACTCTTTGCAGATTATAAGTCCCTAATTTTTAAGACTCTTAAGGGACAGTTTTTGATCCGCAGTAATGGTAAAGTTACGTTACCAGCAGTTGAATGTTTACGATTGTGTGTTTTGGAGACAAAATACCTTAACCAATAGTCATATAAATAGGCATTCTAAGATTTGATTAAATTATTTTTTCTTCAAAATACACACAATCGTAAATATTTAAGATAAAAAAGTCATTTTTATTCTTAAGTAAAGCACAATAAATACCAAGTTTTTTCTCTCAAATATTGAGTGTTCATTAAACTTTCATACCATTATTGTAATGTGACATTTGCTAAATTGTATTTTTATAAAGAATCAACAAATTCACAACTGTCTTCGCTCATAAAAATATCTAAATCTAAATTCGTCCTCTCAAATCCAAATTAACGTAATAAAAATCTCGAGAAGGCACTCAAAGAATATTATTAAGAAAACCTACTGTATTAGAGATATCATTATATCTATAATACAGTAGGTTTTCTTAAACCAACACACGACAATTTAATAATTATTTACACTTTACCACACTTCCATCATTGTTTTAATCTGTTAGACACTCTTAAACAGGCATGACTTTGAAAACATTGGCAATATTTTAACTAAGAAACTACTCATGATTAAAAGTCCCTTCCTTAAAAATGAAAAATCAATTGATTTCATGAAGAAAAATTATAAAGTATCATACCGATTTCCAGGATCAGTTTTGGTGCAGCAATTTTTTTGATAAGTACGAAAATATTATTTTTGCTAATTTTAGAAAATCTTGAACTGTAATTTATAAGTTTAATTTGAAGCAGTGATCAATTCTAAAGTGTTTAATATGATTATTTTCGTTTTCTTAAAATGATGTTTAAGTATTACAATTGATTTTCATTTAAAAATGTGGAAGAGACTATGAATCTTGAGTAGGTTCTTAGTTTAAAATATTGCCAGTAATTTCAGTCATTCTGTCTACTTACATTTTGGGCAAACGTTGACTGTAACATTATAACTATTTAGTTTAAGTAAAATATTATTTAATGATTCGGTAAAAAAACATTTGTGTATAAATAAAAGGACCGGTCGTGATCCACAATAGTCAGGATTACTCCAACTGAAAATAACTGTCTTTAAGATGACATGTATAGTTCATTTTATTTTGTTAACAATAGTTTATTTTAGTTTGATATGTAATTTTTATGTTATGTAAGGTATGTTATTAAATTTATAGTTATCCTATGTGTATTCAATTTGTATTGCATTCAGTAATTGTAATCTATTGCCTGATTTAACTCGTCAAGTATGTGTGAACGAGACACAATAGAAATTCCATTATTGTGCGACTCCCGGCAGCTGTTTGATACCTGACTGATTAAATAAATAAAAACTCTTAACTAGGGCCTAAGATTACATATAAAAACTCGGATTTAAGCAGTGTCTAGAACCACTGACCATGTTTCCATTACACATAACACTTATAGCTTTACGGAGGCCGCCCTTCGGCCTTTGAAATAAAGTTAATTACCGCCTAACTTCTGTTTGGGTTTCCAAAAGCACGGGTTTGTCTATGCCACGATTGATTGAGTGACCATTTTGTAAGAGAATGGTTTGAGAACCGTCCCATTGTTGATTTTAGCCTGAATCATTAAAAGTTTATCAAATAAATTATCTTTTTCAATTAATCTTTACTAGTTATCATCATCATGAGGTGCTCGTAGCGCAGTGGTGGCAGTGATTTGGTTGTAATACCGAAGTTAAGCAACTTGCGGCTTGAAAAAATCTGACAGCAAGGATAGTCGCTTGCCTTACAAACACCCCTCCGCCAATCCGCACTAACCGCGCGCGTGGTGCAGAATGGCTCATACTAGTACCTCACATTTGAATTAAGTAGAAGAAGAAAGTAAGGCCTTTGCCCAGCAGTGAGATGCTTACAGGCTAACTTTACTTTTTACTTTATACTTTTATTTAAATCATCATAATTGTAAAAATAACGCCGATTGTATAAGCCAGAATCAGTGGGACTGTTATTTCTACGATAAATAAAAATCTAAGGCAATGGAGGAATACACATACCTACACCTTTTAAGAAAAAATATTGTTGTTTTTAGGTAATAGTCATAAGGAGTTTTTTTTGGTACACTAAGTATTCGTGAAATGTACCGTCTACCTATGTTGCGCTTTTTAAGTCAAAATAAATTTTCATCTTCAAAAATACATTTTTCTCAATATTCGCCACACCGTCGTTAAATAGTTACCAAATATAACTTTACTACAAAATTATTGGAAACTTAATTTTCACCAACCCTTACAACTAAGCCTAAAGTACCTACCAAATCAATTGTAAAGAGCCAAATGTCAACTAAGCCGGTACAAACAGGATGTAAAATAAGTTATTAATTTTGAACGAATATACCTATCTAAAGATTGTTTTTTGATGATTACAATTAACACAATCTTATATTATAAAAATGAGGGTTGATTATTTTAATTAAAACGAAATAAAAGATTATCTTACCGAGAATTCGCTCTAACATGTTAAAACAGTGCTAAAAATAATTAAACATGATAGCTTATCATTAAGGCCAGTTGCTATCACACTCTTAAACATAAAAACACGTCAATTTAGTTATATTTTAATGCAACTTAGATGGAAAAAAATACTAATCCCCTATATCAACGGTTTAGAGCTGAATTTTACGAGCCCAACAAATCAAAACAATTTATGAAGCACTTAATAAGGTTATATAATTAAACTTAATTAAGAAATACTTTCACTGGAGTTCGATTAAATGTTGACTTTCCGAAGTGGCTTTAATCTACAAGAATGAGCATTAAGGCGCCTACACGCTTGCGATTTGATTGATTGTTTATGTAATGCTAATGGTGTTTCTGCCAATACTGCCTCCTGTTTGAAGCCCTTCAAAAACGCAATTATCAACGTCGATCGAGCTGTAATTATTTCGCGATTAAAGGATTTCACGGCTTTAAGTTTGCGGGAAATTAGATTTGATTCAGTTGGATCGCGGCGAGAGGGTTTCTCTTGATGTAAGTGTTTTCATTGGACGCCGAACTACACGAGTAAATGAAAAAAAAAGAATTTATTATCGTCAAAATCGTAAAAGCTGGATGATAGCTTCGCTATCATTAGTATAATTGTTATTTCGGCTGGCTAACTGAGTAAGAAAGGCAAAGGTAAACGTTTCGTACCGACCGGGTGCTATGCCTTCAACATTTTTTTGTCTTGGTTTACTTATATGTCTCTTCTCGCAGCGATTTTCATACAATCTCACGTTGTCTGAACAATCATACCTACACTTTCTAAAACGTATCAGTCAACGTTTTAAAAGTGGGTGATTGATAAGACGATTTGTACCATTTTAATGTGTTCTGATTAAGTTTGGAAAAAAGTTATTATCCTTGTGCATTTCATTCCCAACTTATATTAGAATTATTCGTTGCGCTTAACAATTATTTTGTGCTAAAATCGATCAACATTATTGCATTCAACTGCAAGTCTGCACCCGCCCTAATTCTCAGAAACTCGAGTAAAGTCAAGAATCCGAACGATTTATTATCGTAACTGGATTGTTATCGGGCGGCATTTTTTAACGAAACTATGCAATAACTCACGGGAACCGTTATTCGATTGCCAAGATAAAGAATATCTACATTCCGCTTCGACGGAACATAAATTCGTACATTTACTACATTTCGCACTTCAAGTAATAACTGGGAAGTTTTATTTTATACGGATAACTTGGCTTGGTCCACTCATAAGGGAATTTATCAAATTGAGTATAAATATTTCTTCAAATAAAGTATTGTTATTAACGCGTAAAATGTTATTTAAACTATCTATGAATACTTAAAACTATCCTTTGCCTTTTTCCTATATTCAAATATTACTACATTTCCTTCAAGCGTGACAATCAAATAAGCAACAGCTACATACTTACTAGTTTTTTTTTTAACGCTATACAACTTTAGAACAAAGAAGATATAAGAATAATAAAACAATTTTGATAAAAACTTTTGACAACCAAACAATAATTAGGTAGACCGCGAAATTGAGAACTCGCCTACGGGGGCAAACGGGTGCGGGGGGAGACGAGAGCGCGGTTAGTGAGCGGCGCAGACGGTTGTTTCTGCGCCGCCCGCACCCCTTGTGCTACCCGCTATCGCCTCCCCCAACGCCCCGCAGGTGAAGTCTCAATGAAGCGGTGTACCTACAGTGAGTTGTTACTACTATGTATTAGAGAAGCTATGCCAAGCAAAAAATGTGTCGCAAAAACGACGGCAAGATTGTGACGTTTTGTTTGAAAATTTGAATTTCGAATCATGATTTGTACTACGAGTTGATGACCGGGCCATCAATTTAGGGAGCACGAAATTTGTTCCTGATGTCAGTTCCATACGCTAGTTATAGTAGTTCAATGTTTACCTATAATTTTGAGAGTGCATGGTTAAACAAAACTATAATGTTTTCCACAAACTATTTTTCTGAGCTTTATCTGTAATTGTTATTCTAGAAATATAAGTAAAAGCGTTACTGCAAAGGTAATACTCAAATGGTGATATAAAAATCATAAAATACAAATGATAACTATGTAATAACACCATTATTTTCTTCGTTGGAATAAAATAAAACAAAAGTTGTTGCAACAAGATAATTTTTAAATACTTATGAAGCAAAAGTTAATCAAAATCACTACACCTATTTTTATTGAATACAGTTTAAGATCCTGAGGGGTAATTGTGTAAAGCAATCGTATTAATTTGACAGTTCAAAACGTACGATATGATCTGTCAAATATTTTGTTCTTTGCCGGTCGACAGATCATATCGTACGTTTTAAACTGTCAAATGAACGTATCCATTCGACAGTTTAAAACGTACGAGCAATCGTAATTGCTTTACACAATTCCATACCTGTTTCACAATGTCCTAGTTCGTTTCGGTTACTTCATATAAAAGGACGTTGTCAGTTAAATAATTCTTTAGATAGTGCTTAGGTACTTGAACTTTGTGAATCAGGCCCTAAGTATCTTAGATCATGTTAAATGCAAAAGTTTATTTTCTAGTTACCTACCTATGTACGTACTATTTTCTAAGCTTAATGGAACAAACATCGGCCTTCAATTAAAACCTAATTTTAAGTGCGGTCGCTTCGTTTTAGGGGCAAATTAATGTATTTTCTTGGGTCGGGTATGCGATCAAATATTCAATTTAGTGCTAAAATTAAAAGGGCTGGTAAATCGTAGAAGCAACTTAAAAAACTTCGTTCTCGGCAGCTAAAATAGGAAACTTCGTGTAACTAATTAGCCTGTATCTCTTCGTATATAAAAAAAAAACCGGCCACGTGCGAGTCTGACTCGCGCACCGAGGGTTTCGTACAAACTTGCAAGGTTTACAAAGTTTTTTCACGGGTTAAAGGCAATTAGATCTAAGTATTTGATATGAATTTCAACTTGATAGCTCTACGCGTTCATGAGGAAAAAAGTGATAAGTTTATATTTATTAAAAAATATATATTTTGTAATGTAACTAAAAATTTAAAGTTTTCGGAATTTTTCCTTTATGTGTGCTATAAAACGTTGCTTCATGCCAAATTTCAAGATTCTAGGTCGACTGGAAGTACCCTTTAGGTTTTGATTCCCTTGCGAGTACTTGCGAGTTTCAAAATATGCAGCTTAAATTGCTGTTTCTTTTGATTGCGTTGACATAGAAGTTTGATTTTGTTACAGCTTAAAGGTATTATAGACCTGAGTATTTGGTGTGAATTTCAATTTCATACCTCTACGCGTTTATGAGGAAATGGGTAGTAAGTTTAAAATTATTAAAAATATATATATTATGTGATGTAACTATAAAATTTATGGTTTTCGTAATTTTTCCTTTATCTATGCTATAAGACGTTGCTTTGAACCAAATTTCAAGATTCTGAGTTCACGGGAAGCACCCTGTAGGTTTTGATTCCCTTGCAAGTGTCGAAAATTTGCGGCATAAACGGCTGTATCTTTTGATTGCGTTGGCTTAGAAGTTTGATTTATTCACAGCTTCAAGGGACAGTAGACCTGAGTAATTGATATAAATTTCAGCTTCATACCTCCACGCGTTCCTGAGAAAAAGGGTCTTGACAGACGGACGGACGGACGGACAGACGGACAATTTTTTCCTTTTGAGGTACAGGGTTCCGTACCTCAAAAGGAACAAATATCTTCAGATTTATTTATAAAAACGCAATTGTATCATTATATATAAATAAATAGAGCTCAATCCGTCATAAAATCTATAAACGTCGATCAAAAATAAAATATTTTTTATTTTAAAAAGAAACGCAACTAATTTTAAATAATAATTTTTCTTCATTGCTTTTAATATTTTTATTGTATGATCACGCAATCGTTTAACGTCATTGCTCATGATTTTTATCATGAAAAGAAAGAAATAAAATACATTTATTCGACCGAGAAAAAAAAACATTTAAAAACATGCAGAACTCGAGTCGAAAAGGCATATACGTAAGGACGTACCTACTTCTATGCTTATTTTGTGACTTTTAGACTGTAACGGGTAGATAAGAGCCTACAACAAAATAGTAGCTCTACGATATCACCGCGAGCCTTTATGCAAATTCGGCAACTTTCATTGTTATCGCGCTAATTGTTGTAGATAATATTTGCGCAATTTGTAAAGGTAAAGGTTTGAATTTCATAAATTTGTTAAGGTCAAAGAACTTTCAGATAAAATCTTTTTATACGAAAGTGCTTTAACTGAACGGGTCAAGTTATTAAATTACACACCACGATTGACGAAATTTTAGAAGCTTAATATCATCCTTTTTTTTCTGCCACAAAGTGATGAATTTTACTTAAAAACTATGCCTAATGTTTGATACAAATATTCAGGTTTACAAAAGTGTGACGGTTACAGCTTCTTTCCCATTAATAACAAGGATATTTTGCTATAAAAACTGGTATTTTTTATAAAAATATTTTAAGTTAAAATGTAATCCACCCAAATAAAATGGATAATATAGATAATATTAACGAGGCGTTTATTCTAAGAACGTTATACCTAGCAATAAAGTAAACAGATATTTTCGTGATATTGAAGAAAGATAACGTCTTTCAATATAAGACGCTAAAGTGTCTAGTCACCGCACGAGTTTCAGTCCTTACAAAAAAGTTATTTCAGACACCAAACCCTATAATGCTCTCCATTATGGAAACGATTGCCTAAGTAAGATAAGACAAAAGATAGCTCTTCAAAATGCCGCGACAAGTTTTGAAGTTAGGAGGATTAGGTCATACTTATTCTAAAAAAAAAATACCTTGAATATTATTTCAAAGCAGATGTGTATTTCGCTGGAAACCTTAGTAACTGTACACCTTATGTAGGTACTTGTTTTTCCTTTCTGGGGCTTACAATAAAGAATAGGTAAATTTGTTTAGCGTAACACGTTTCGGGACAGTGAACGCCTACAGGCGTGAAAACAATCTAAAACATCTATTGTGTCTGGAATAGTGTCCCGGAACGTGTTAAGCAAAGTGTGTTTACCTTTGTAATGCAATACACCTGATACACCAAACAAAGACAAACCTGGTAGAAAGAGTGACAATGCAATATTAATATTTACATTAAATTATTCGTTTCAGCAATTTCGAGAGTGACTTAAGTATCTTAATCAAAATCTCAATCAACAGGAGTCAAAATATCGCACTTACTTTATCACAAAACTGCGTCTTCATCTCAAGTGCGCCCTCACCCTTAGAGAATATGAATTAAATCCACCTCAGTATCAATTTGTGAACTTCGCATTGTCTTTCGAAACAAGGCATTTTGACCTCTATTCTGAACGTGGCAGGGGTCAAAAGCAAGGGTTGTAAAGCCGGAGCTACGGTTATGCTGCTATTATGCTAATAAAGCTCCATTATACCAGATATCATTATCGAATCTCCATTGCGATGTTAGGAATGATAATTTCAAGTGCCATTGTCATTTTACATTGCAAATGATTTGAGAGTAGACCTGATTTTCAGCCGAAGAATGACTTATTACATGCTACGGGAGAAACAAGCGTCTAGATGAATCTCACTATCCATGTCAAGGTTTCTGAATGATCACAACACAAACATTTTTAAAGACAGTATGAATGAAGACATCAGAAAGGTAAGCCTTTTGATTATAACACTTTACTAAGTATTTATTCAGCGCACATTTATTTGAAATCCTATGAAGTAAAATCGTAAAATGTTTTAATCAATGAATAGTATTTGCGAAAACTTCAGAATCAAAAATAGGTAAGCTTTGTCTGTGAAAATTGTTCCATCATTACCGATGGACTCAACTAGGTCTCTGCTATTGCTTTCTTAGTCTGAAGTCAAGAATGGGCCAAGTCCTAGCAAAGTTCTACTAAAAACACTTGGTTTATCCGTAACTTACAGCCACAGTTACAATATTTCTCTATTAGTAGTATGCAAATGTGAGTCCTACCAGCAGTATTTGCGATAAATCGAATCCAGGACCCCGGCTTAACTACACCACAAAGGCCAGCCCGGCTTAACTAAACTCCAAACAAAAACAGCGATTTCCATTAACATTTTTTCTTTTGTCCGCAGCTGTTATGCCGTTTGGCAACGAAATCGCTGTGATACCTTTGAATAGGCGATCTCTTTTTTTTTATTTTTTGCTCCACTATATTTTGCTATTGGCATTGGCAAGCATACTATCACAGTAACATACAGAATACCTCTGAATATACCTACATAAAAGTTTAGTCACATACTTTCCAACACATGAAACACAATAGTCTTACCCCAACCGACTTTAGTATATACGGAAAAATTTGCGAATTAATTTAAGCCAAAAACACCTCTAGTAAGGAGCTTAAAGTCCAACGTTTACATTAGTGCTGACCACTTAAATATCGATATTGTCCTGAGTGATGATTTCAAATAACGAGTAGTAACGATATATATTTTACCATTAATACTCACTCAGATGGCTTCCTTGATGACAATAAAAACAAAAATACATAACTTTCTCTGTAATTTGATTATTTTAAACCGTACCATTATATTTTAACATCGACATTGCATTATTTTTGGGTACTTACTAAGAGTGTAAAGTAAAATATATTCTTTATTGCACATAAGATGTGAAGAAGTCACAATGTGAATAAAGAAGGGCTTATCCCTAAAAGAAGTAAGAATTTTTTAAGACTGTAACAATTTTAAAATTTAAATAAATATTTCCTTATAAATTATTTTGTAAAAAGTAAAGTAAAGTAAGCCTGTAACGTCTCTGACTAGGCTCAAGGACTAATATTAACCGACATTAGCTAGAAGCAACGTCTTAGCGAAACACGGAGATGCTCGTGATTATACATCACTTACAAAATATAGAAAGACATCCAAAGAAAAAAATCTAAATTATTTTGTAAAGACTATAAAATTCGATATAGTACGATCTAAAAAACTCGATATAAACAAGCAATATGTGGAGATAAGAAAGACATCACTAGTCGGTACAATGTCCCCAGCCTGCACACTGACGACGGTCGACAGCGCCCGCTACAATATTGTAACAGAATGTAACATTAAGGTTTTTATGCCTGTCAACGTCAAGTGTCCGACTTCCTAAAAACCTTTTTAATTTGTACTCAACTAGTGACGCACGCCTTTGTCTGAAGACTATTTTCTAAAAGTGTATTTTTCAGGATGGTTGCAATACAAAGTTGTTATAAACACCAAAGATTGAGTAAATTGAAGAACCTACAAAATAAACATGTCGTCGTTTGTGATTCAAATCTTTCTTATAACTTTTGTGACAGAGTTAATAGATAGCATTGTAAAGCATGGTATTATTTTTATAGCCTTTCTCCACAACTGATGTTTTCAGTACTCAGAACATCATTTTGTATGACCAGTCACATCTATAGAACACAAATAATAAGATATCAATAACTCTGGTCGCATATTATCTGCTAATGGATCTTTGATAGCCTCTCATAAACACTTACTCTATGTTATTGAACACCCGTAAATATTGTTTTGGTAAAATAAAGATATTAGTTTTAGTATCAGTCTTTTCACATTTTTTTAAATGATATGGGTTTGCTCTTGTCTCTAGACTATTTCAAAGGCATAGCCAGCGACGTAGATGAAGCGAGCTCATCCAGAAGAAGCCTGTTCACTTTTTTTTTGAAAACTTACTACATACTTCATAACATCCATACATTTTAGAGCTTTTGTATTACTCGGGTCAATTTCGGGTTTTTTTTAATTATTAAAAAAAACCTGAATATATACACAGTTTAAATACCTTTGATATTTTATTACCTACTTATTTACGACTTAATGAGTGAATCAAACTTGCACTAATCTAGCTGGAAATAATAGAGAATAACATTCTCAATATCCAGAAAATTTAATAAAGAATACACTTAAAACGCTGAAGAGAACATCTGAAATAAGAATTACCATATCTGAAGCGCTCGTTGGCATCTTCGCAGTTTTTGAGATAGAAATATCCACTCAAGTATCTTCTTAACATACTGAGATTCAATTTGGTAATATCTGGAGCACCGAAGAGAGAAATATTTTTAGTAATAAAATCACCATAATTACGTCTTTGCTTTAATAAATCGTCTGTTTTACTTATCTTACTAGTAGCTTAGTGCATTGTGCTATTCATAGCAAAATAGAAAATAAATCATAGTATCTCAAAATTTAAAAAAAAATATCCAAAATACTAAACTTCTTCCGATGCAAATATAAACCTAGTATATGCCTTCAGTTCGGCCTGGTTTCGTGTTCAATAGTGTACTCAACTAATAGTTAAAAGTTACCAGAGCTGCAGCGGTTAAATAATTTCGAACAAGGGTACTTCGATCAATTGAGTACCCAAAAGGCTGACTTAATGCTAAAAGCAGTTCTAAACCATATATCCCATCACAATCTCTCTAAATGACCTAAAAAGGTATAACTGGAAGAAAATGTTCTTCGCATTATGTAAACGATTAGCCAAGGATAGGTGGTATGATCAATACTTATCTGCTGTTTATTCCAGAACGTTCATACATTAACTTTTAACACATTATCTTAGTTAAAATACTATAAAACACACTGTCAAAAGTCTAAGTTTTGTCTTTTAATTTGTGCAGTAAGTTTTTAAATAAAATAATGTTTTTTATTTTTATTTTTAGAAATGAGCTGCTTGTTCTAGTTGACTTTAATCTGGAGATATATTTTTGCACGGAATATATTCGAGACGTCAACGACCCCTCATATTGTCTAGACTGACCGACAGCCATTCCGATATTATTAGTCTGTCTGTATGCAGCGAGAACGCTTTGCCAATCACCATAATGATCGGATCTCTTTATTTGTGGTATTATGTCTAGACCAATCAGGAATAGCAAAGGTAGCAGAAAACGCAGGGTTCGGTACCCCACCTCAGACGAATTAATTTTAAAAGCGTGACTAGCACCATAATTCATTTATATCAATAAGGGGATACTTTTAGACCTACTATTTGGCTACCTATATTAAATAAATCGCGATGATTTGAGAAACCATCGAAAGGTAGACTAAAATGCGCCTATCAATTACCTATTCGTACAATTTATACTTTATGTACAAAGATTAGGTTTAGGTATTTAGTTATAGAAAGAAATAGAGAGAGAGAGAAAATAAAAAATAAGACTATGAATAGACCAAAATAGAATGTAAGACTATCCTATTGTTAGACCTCAACATATCAAACAAACAACAACTCAAACGTCTCTTCTCTAATCCCAATGCACCCGTCATACGAATAGCATTTAACCCCTTCATTGTCTCGGCTATCTCCCGGGCGTCCGGTTGTCCGGCTGTCCGGCCCGCTCTGTCCCCGGACGAGATAAAACACATTTGTTACAGACTAAGCTCTCAATGTGAGGTTTTCTTTTAGTAACTAGAGCGAACGTGATATTAAATTTAAAATGATTCATTTGGTGGTAGTATTCTGTGTAAAAGTTTTCTACCTAGGGAACACAGTAAGACTTGTCTGATCTTTCAAATCTTATACAAAATACGTAAATTCTGATGTTTAGTTTTAGATTTGAAGTAAGTTTTTATATTTTATGTGATGACAAAATATTTGAATTAGCACATCATTGTAATTTTTAGGAAGTTGATCTTAATTAAAGAAAAAACGACAAATTGTACCCATATAGGCAATACATATGCAGACGAGACTTAAGAACCGTTGGGTGTGGATAATTATAACAGCCTAGGACAAAAGCCGAAAACTGGCAATCAAAGAGATGGATATTGCCTAAAAGTGGAAGACGACAGAATATTGTAAAGCATAAAAGAATTCAGCATTAATTTTACATCAATTTTTTCGGTGTCAATATTGGGCTCATGGCACGACTTATTTATTAAAAATAAAATTTATCTATTGTATGATAGGAATTAACTGAAATAGCATAAGCCTGGGCTGTATTTCTAATGTTTGATTGGAATCAATTTCAATCGTAAGCTAACCGTTGAGTACACCTCTTACCGGGGCCGAATGTTGAATAGTATGAATTTGACATTTGTCGTTTAGTTACAACATTTATAATTCGAGAGAGTTTACGGGCTGAACCGATTTTCACTTTGACGTTCGCCGGGTCAGCTAGTTAATGATATGTACCTAATTGCTATATGAATTCAACCAAAAGTAAGATACCATAATTCGTTGGGCTCAAATTATTTTATTTTACATATTATTCGTCACTCATAAATAATAGCGTATAATTAAGTACCTCAGTCTACATTAAATAAACAAGAACACTAAAAAATAAAATAAAAATAAAATAAAATAAAACACATGGCTGTTTCAGCACTAACGATTCAGCAGTCACCACCTAATAAATAAATAAATTGTAGGAACTTGCCGCCTTATCAGGGCGACAACGACATCGAATGAAACAAAGAAACATCGAATGAGTACCTAAAATGTTTGTATAATTAAATTACATTTTGTTCGAACTAAACCCCTAAAGAACCTAAAAACCACGATGATACAACAATAATAAATAACTTATCAAAAATTCAAGCACACAAATTAAAGAACTAGAATTAAAACACAAGAAAAAGTATGCACACAAATAAAATAAGGTAAAAATACGTAAATCCGTCAACAACAAGGTCAGCTTAATCTTGTGGTTAAAATTGCTGAAAACGTTTTCTGCCTACATTTTCTACTCATCCTAAGCTCAAACTGCAGCTCATCTAAACTAATAATATAAGCTAAAGTGTTTTGTTTTGATGCAAATTTTAGGAACTAATAGTTTGATATAAAGTATACAACTTCACGTTACGACCGCGTCCTATAGAAACAGAAAACCTAAAGCAAAACGCGCAGACTGCTTTTAACAAAAAACTACATACATTGTTTATAAGTTAAAGCGTTCATGTGGGAAAATACCTACTAATAAACGAAAAAAGATAAAGTTGTTGTTTACCTAAACAAGTAGGTTAGGTCAGCCTCAGGATATAACTAAGTACTCATCTGAAAAAAGCTTTACACTTAGCTTACAGCTTAAAAATACCTCAGCTTTAACCTACCTACATTGGTTATCTAACTAAAATAGTTTCGAAGCTAAAATACTCCTAAACTATACTATATACTAACCAACTACGTAACATACTGCCCTAGTTAGTCCTTAAATGATTCTAAAACAAAGTCAAAAAAAGTGGCTGACCTTTCTGTTGTTACAAAAGCATGCTACGTACTTGCAACAAAACAAAACATATATTAGTGAGATATTTAATGCTTGTAATTAATAAGTAATAATATTTGATGCTTTTCATATACACGAGTAGATTTTTATTTTATTAAAAAAGACAAAGCGTAGCATAAAATTATTACTTTTTGAAATTACTTTAAGTTTCTGTACAAACAAATCATCATCTTTAAATCAGTTCACTTATTTAAGTTTCTATATCAACAAATCATAAACTTTGAATCAATTCACTTATGTATGTGGACAACATTTAATAGTAAAAAAAAGAGTTTACATTATTATAGAAACTAATGAAAAAGGAAATTTAGAAATGCCATTTAGACTTTTAGGACAAAAGGGCTCCTCACCTTTTAATCTTCAGACGATATCTACCGCTGGCAGCCCCAGCAACGATGTCTCGAACACAAGCATGCCCTTACCTACAACAAACAACATTTTTTTATACAAACAGCCCCTGCACTAATAGAAATAATAATATAACTAGAACATTGGCATGTTTCTGGAGTGACTAACGGTGAATGCTTTTGAGATAGCGGCGTGAGATATTCATAAAACTGAAGAGTTTGAAATAAATTAAGACAGAAAGATACGTTTATTGATTAAGTTTGTGTGGTTTAAATAATGACTGAAATCTAGACTGGAAAACGCGGCAAGAGCAGATTCCTTTTCATAAAAAACACTGCCGCCTACACGCCGCTGGTGCCGTTTACAGTATGAAATTATCAGCAGCATGACCTTCGTGTGATCGTGTTTAAGTCGCCTCAATGTGAAAGCGCTCTAAGATTACTCTGCCTGTTGTGGTACTTACCTTATCGAAGCTGTAGCCGCGCCTCCCCGCCCGCAGCCGCAACAGACGCAGCCTTCTTGGTAGTTGATCCGTCTGGAAAATAATAAATAATCATAGTTATAACACTTGCACTCAACAATCTAATACAGCCCTTTCAGTTGAGTTCCGAGCTCGCTCAACACTAACAAACCTTAATTTGAGGCTAAATAAGCCTGGTCTAGAAAGTACAAAACAAAAATGTATTTCAAATAAATAAACCGCTAAATAGACTTCAAATCCAGACATCAAATGCGAAAGTCACTAAAAATAACGGTAAAGTTTTGATAATATCGATAAAAATTCTAAATTGAAGTGAATAACCATGCAATAATACATAATTTAGTTGGCAGTTTAGTAGAAATTAACCTTTATTTGATACTAACCTTGCTGCAATGTAATCTAGGAGGTATCTTTACATATCAGCCCTGCCTGGGCAGCTGTAGCTGCTGTAACAAAATAAATAATAATTAAAATATGTAACGACGCACCTATGGTTTAGTTTAATACCGAAATGATAAAAGTTTCTGCTGATTAAACCTAGATATG
Source organism: Pyrausta aurata (assembly GCA_963584085.1). Classification (NCBI taxonomy): domain Eukaryota; kingdom Metazoa; phylum Arthropoda; class Insecta; order Lepidoptera; family Crambidae; genus Pyrausta; species Pyrausta aurata. The sequence goes on from OY757278.1 coordinate 216,456, forward strand.
GACAGGAAAGTGATTTCAGGTAGGAACCGTAAGGTAGTGTAAGCGATAAAAAAATAAGCACTGCATATTATTATTGTCATAGGCTAGTGGTACGAGTATAACCACGTTAGTTGACCTAAAGTTACCTAGGTACTTCACTAAATTTTTATGAAGTAACTTTGATTTGTATGACAGGTAATTGGGAATTTGTACAAGCAAAAAGTAAGAAAAAGCAATAAAAGTTTAAAACTGACCTGGATATTGGAAGCAGCTGTCTGTGCACAACACGAATCACACAATCGTTAGTGCGAAATATTATAAAGATAGCTTAGTACCTAAAACATAACAAAAAAAAAATACTATAACCGAGTGCTATAAAACTACAAGACTTTGCAAGTAAGAAGTAACATATTTAATTTAGTTTCACCACAAAACACACAAATATCACAAATCAATACCAAGTAACGAAAGATTACACGAAATTTTGAGCAACGGAAATGTCTAAAAAGGTAAAAATGTACTGTTATTTACCACTAACCAATTTTGATTTACCTTGCACTTATCACGATCGCGGGGTAAATAAAAGCTGGGCGTTGCCGCGTCGTCTGCGCCGCGCACGAAATAGTTTTCTTCCACCCGCACATTAACAATATCTGTTGCTTCGTTAGGGAATGCAACTACAATAGTAGATTGTTATACAAGGGGAGAAAGCGACCCATTTCACTCGAGATGTTTCTGGCGCTCGAACGAAGAGAGAGCGCCAAAAATATGAGAGTGAAATGGGTGCTTTCACCCGAGTTAAACATACTATTTTTCATTTCGACTGTGAGGAAAACATTAAATTTACAAAAGTGGTTGTAGATGTCTTGGCGAGGTATTATGTAGTTCAGCGAGAAAGGAAAACTCAAGTTTTGAACAAAATATGACAGACTTTGATTTACAGTTATAACAACACCTAACACGATTAGAAAGAATAACGGCACGAATACAAAAAAACAGAAAATATCAAATAATTAAAATCTTTGTAAAGAATATCGATCGATTTTGTTCCACAGATAATAACAGAAACCGAAAATAATTTATTTTTTTTAAATAAAAGTTTAAACGGCTTTGGACGAATCCTTCCTGAAGTGACACTGACAATATAAAATTAAAAAAAAAACATCTTGGCACTATGGCGGGCAGCCAAATATTTAATTGTTAATTGAATTAAAATTAGAAAATGTATATTTTTTTATCAACGATTATACATAATACCTACACAATATGATTTTCAATTTATAGCTAAGCAAAAATGTTTCTTATTTTAATAACATGATGTGACTCAATTATCTTTGGTCCAAGCTTTGACTGCAGGCCTTGACTCTATGCCATGTCAATTAACTCGTCAAGTATGTGTAAACGAGACACAATAAAAATTCCATTGTTATGCGACTCTCGGCATTCGTTTGATACCTGACTGATTAAAACTAAATTCCTTTCCACCCTAGGGATGGATAAGCTATTTTCCACCCGGCTATCTACACAGGAAAGTTATATTTTCCGAACAGGAGAGATGAAAAATATAAAACACTTCGATGGAGGGATAGTACATGCGGTAGACACGAAATAACAGTCTGGTTAGGTAGTACTAACGTCTATTTTCACAATGGATAGAAAATCACCACGAAATTAAGCACGATCAGATAGATGACTTCTGATTACTGTGTTTAGAAACGCGGCAAGTTCGGTACAGCGACACACCCGATTAAGTCGGCGTTCAGGAAGAGAATACTTTATATTTTTTACCCGTACTTTGTCGCGCCACGAACGAACGAACGAGTGCACGAATGCACGAATGGTTTATCAAACTGATGCTAGTGTTGCCCTCGCTGTATTGACCGTACGCAAATGAGCTACTTTTCATTCTCGACAAACTCGATAGTTCTAATTCCGGCAAATTATAAGACTTAACAGACATTTTGAATTCAAAGCTTATTTTTGGTTCGCCATAAAGGAATGCAAACGAATAAAATTACCACATGAGAAAAAAAATATATAAATAAATATTTTATTATATTTTTATTTGGGAAAGCAAACAATTGTACAATCTTCCTAATAAGATATCCTAATAAAGATGTTTAACATTATTGCACAACCAACAACTGAAATAAAATATGATTAAAACAATAATTTGACAAAAGTTATGAACAAAGGACATTGTTCCAAGTCCATATTTCGTTCGGCTAAGAACCAACAGTAATGAAAAGTACCTTTCTAGGTTTAAAATGACATGTTTTTTTTATGTAGGAACAATAATTTTTACCGGACACTTCTACAAGAACATAATAATAACTTTATCATAGCGAATTTTAGGTTGTATTTTATTACTATGAAACATAATTCTGATCGTCATACTAAGTACTAGCAGCTTGTTGTACCAACTTCTTTATTTCACAAACATGATGTTTAGTTTATCCGTTGTTTGAGCCGAGTCGTAATTAATAAAAACTCATCACAAAACAATTTAAACATTTGCATAGATATGACAGATGTTGTATGTTTATTTTCGTACGGCTTTTTATACGTCCTGTCACTCACTCACTCTGTCATCTGTGAATTTTTTTTTCGTGGAACAAAGCTGATTTAGCCAATGACGGTACAATATTTTTTTTTTGTAAATGAAAAACGTTGAATTTACAGTTTTCCATTTTCCAGAGGCACATAATAACAACAGTGAAAACAACCCAACAACTGATGGACTTGTGGTGTGACAAATATCTGTGTGGACCGATTGTTTTCATGATATCAAGCTCATTGGGGCGGCTGAATAAGTCCCCAAAGACTTATCGAAAACAGACGTAGACTTAGACTTTTTTGATGTGTGTATATCATTAACCACTTTTATTTGGCTAAAAAGTGAGTCTCTCAGACTACACAACTTTACCAAACTCAACAAAATTTCATCCTCCAACTAAATAGATTTTTCATTACTGTCCGGTATCCGTCCGGACAGTATCCGACCCGGTCCCGGACGAGATAACATACATTTGTTATTGTCGGACATACTTAAAGGATTTAGTGCTGTATGCCACACTCTCTTAGTTCGTGATTAAATCTTGAAGCAGGTGAGTACGTAAGTTTGCTTTTAAATAATATTGTGGTGGAATTAAATGTGGAAATGTTAGGGCCGGGTAAGCTTGTTATCAAGTTCTTAGCTACGGATTCGGTGGTTATATTTGAAAGTAGGTAGTAATAGTAGAAAGTAACTTTGTAAAGGTATTATGAAATGCTTCGCTTCATAAGGTCGAAATGCACGGCTATGGAGTATCTCTGGTTTAGATCATTACTGTCTAATATCTGTCTATCTGTCACTATAGGTTTCTTTGTATTGAAAACTTTGAACTTTCTGAATTTCTGTAATATTTATAATAGCCACTTTAAGTTTAATTTCACTATACAAGATTAGAAGAAAGAAAGAAAGACAGAAAGAAACATTTATTTGACACACAACAATACTAATAAAATTTATAATATAAAAAACATGATTGTGTATCAATCCCACTAGTCGTGATAATAATAGTATTATTTAGCTCAGTCAGTTTCAGAGATATATAAAAACTACACTAAGTATTTTATGAACCTGACCATATTTTTTAACTCTGACATTAACATAGACTCAGCTGAGTTAAGCATTTTTTGTAATAATTTTGATACTTAATTTAGATCATCATCATCGAAGCTATCTCTATAGAATTCAAAATACTCTATGTTTCAGATAATTTTTATCAGCTACATTGTTTTAAACTTGTGTTTCTTTATATAACATAGCATATAGATAGTGCCATTCACGAAGGCGCGCGCTGTTCATTTTTGATTAAGGGAAGCGCGGGGTGCGGGGTGTGTGGCAAATATTTTAATATCATATAATGAATAATAATTAATTATATTAATTGCAGCATTATTAAATATTGTCAAAAAGTTGCACACATGTACTTAAGAAGAAACGATTAGAATGAAGCTTTTAGGTGTAAACCGTCTGAACAAGAGCTTAACTTCAAATACAACCACAATCCTCAGAACGGATTAACGCGGTCCACATGCAATTTCCTCTCAAACAAGGAAATCTCAACAAACATCTGAACCACTAATATTCAAGTTTAACCAAAGTGACCCCCAAACTAGGTTACACGAAACATTTTAAAACTATCTCGAATAAGTCACTATCTGCTCCACTGAAAATACCACCTATTTACTTTAATATCACAGTTGAAAATTGTGTAAAACAACTTCTTACTATCCTGCCAGTAAATTATCAACCGTAAATCATGGTAGATAGAGTTGAAATTCAAATGCAAGTGAAGTTAACCCTCTGAAAACGCGCGGTCATTTCTGCCCCCGTAAATCAGGAGAGCACAAGTGACACCTATTACGTCACATCCTCGCACTTTGTTCACATAATGTCGCGTATGACTGTACTCTGGGAATGATGGCAGGTTTGCACAGTGGAGTGTTGTGATAATTTTGTGACTGAGAGAATGGTCGTGTGTTAGATCATTCATCATCGCTTAAAATCTGAGAACTTTTGACGAGTGTAGGCCTTAACTATTTATTTGTAGGCAATAAGCAGCTGCCGGTCAGTTCAATAATTTTGATAAAATACTTAAATGTTTATTTTATTTATTTATTTTTTGAGAAAATCAACAGTACATATATTGCTATAACTAAAATAAAATTGAACTCCGAACCTATTGAGTATTCTATTCCAATCAATCTTACAACTGAAGGCGTACCTATAAAGTATCATTTTTTTCAATATTTACTGATACAAGTGTCAGTACTAATTTGAAGGCCCTTAGAAATAACTATAATAAGTGGATACTCAAATTGTAATAGCTTTATTGTGAGTAAAATTTAAAATTGTGAGTTGTGACAAAGGTGCTACAAATTAACAATGCTGTCAAACAATATTCCTTTATTTTATTAGTTCTACAGCAGTAAAGTCATATTCAAATGTGGCCCATAAAGTGTTTATGACCGAATTTATTGCTTTGTTTGATTGCAGTCTGTGAGTATATTCAATGTATGACTATCAACTACTTAGCTGTACTAGATGTTCCCTTTACACATACAACATTGATAGTAGCAAGTCTCACATGGGGTATAATTAGTACCTTGATTTATAAGACAGCGTGAAACAATTAATTTTACAGACAACGTATTTACAGCATGATATCATGGGGTATAATTATCACAACCACAACATTTTCATTTTCATTTCACGCACGTATGTGAAAAGCTACATTATGAAGGAAAAGTCACAAATACTAAATAATAATTTGGCTGTTACACAAGCTGTTAACGATTTTTACTGACTATTTAGCACTTTCTTAAGAAAATATAATTTATAGATACCTAGGATTAGGAGACTACATGCAAATAAAAAGCTTGAATGGTGAAGCTTTTGATATTCTAAACATGCAATATGAATCCACACGATGGTTCTAAATACGTTTTCTCTTAAAACCGTTGAAGTGTAGTCGAGCGAGTAACAAAAAAAGGAACAAAATTTAAATAATCCCCAATTAATAAAGGAGACGGGCGCACACGACCCAACTTTTAATTTAGAACGGGCAGACGCATCACAGCAAATATTTCAGTGGCCGTCGAACGGCCGAGAATCGCAATTTTTATCGAAAATCCAATTTCGCACTCGCCCCGTATCGAGAGGCATCCGCCCGGGGCGTACCCTTGCTCGTATTTAAAAAAAAATAGGACAAGTTTGAGATGGACTCGCGCAATGATGGTTCCGCACAAACTTGAAGAAGAAATCTTTATTTTATTATATTTATACATGAAAAGAAAAGCGTGTTAGCTACACCATAACCCATAAGAACGGGTGGAATGATTTTAATTATTTCAACTTTTTTGGACTCAGGGCCGAGAGCTATGAAGTTCACCGTGTCCACTTGTAGCACAGTTAATTAAGGGTTGAGAAAAAAATGTATGTATATGTTAGACGTTATTTATTCTTGACGTTTATGATTGTCGATCACTTGACACCCTCGCTTGCTTAATTACAAAATTGATCAATAGATTTAGCCTGCTTTTTTTTTTTTATAACTGATGGGGTTAAAAGGTTTTCTATTCAATGTACGTAACCCAAAAGAGCCCATATACATTACTTTTTTATCTGCAAGTTGTCATCAGGGAAGAAAATCGACCCTCGTCGTTTCATGGCAAAACCTTTTTATTGTTCTGAGCCTAAATCCTCCCATTGGAATTTTCTAAATTTTATTATTAGACTAATTAAATTATTCCTTAACTAATGGCATAATTTAGAGTGCGTTAATTATTTACATAAAGGTATGATAATGTCACAGTCCCAAAGGGCTTTCTAAATAGTTTATTTAATGTATTCAGACGCATTTTACCACAATGCCTGAACGCTTACATTTAAGGCTGATAATCGACTGATTGTTTTATTTAAGATGCTTTTGTTAACAAATTAGCATGTCCTTAGAAAAGGTGAACCTCTGTGCTTAACTATAGGTATTGGATGCTAATGTTAGCGAAATCTTTTTAAGCTAGATCTTAAGTAAACTTTAATCTCAAAGGACTATGTAAGTATACAAAATATATTTAAAACAAGGTATAGCACTCAATTATCATTATGGTATTTATTTAGTGAAGAAAGACAGTATTACATTCCTTATTACTTTTTTGATAAAATTCGAATTTTGAATATCGTTCTCCATTCTTCTTCATGTAGGTAAATTGATGTTTGATCGTTATATTCCACTCTTATACCAAAAACGAATACCAATGGTATTTGATTACACCATTACTAAAGAAATTTGGTATACGTTACGATATTATAAGTGTAATCAAATACCAAAAACTAATGCGGTATTTGATTACACTCATTATATCTTAACAAATACTTAATTCATTTAAGAATGGTAGATTTTAAGAATATAACGATTATATAAGTGAAATCAAATACCGCTGGTAAGTATTAGTTTTTGGTATTGGAATCGAATAGATCGTCTCAAATAGGGTTTGAAAAGTACCTAATACATAAGCACTTAACGATGAAAGTATTTAAGTAGCGAGACCTTAGTAAAGACTGATAAAAAACTAAGTAACGTAATATTCAATATTATCTAGAATCATGAATTTAATATCAAACAACTTTGACGATATTTTTACGAAGAAAAACAATTATCGTCTGGGAACTTCGTCTCAATTTTACATAAAAGAAATAGAAGCGAGGCCAAATTATTTGAATCGCTCAATACACTCCACTTCGTAATATCGACATTTAAATCGTGAAGACAATTTGCCGGGAGGAAATGAAATTGAAGAACCGAAACGCATTTTGAGACATAACCTTTTTTGAGGAGAAGTAAATCATAAGGCTCCTATCGTCTTCCATACACTTTCCGTTTTAATACAATATTTATAATGAATGAGCAAAGCCTTTTAAATAAGCTGTACCTTCTAAGAGAACATCATAGGATATGTATTAGGAGAAAAAAATCCTAAAAGCTATTTTGATCAGTTGAAAGAAAGATTTGTGCAGCTAGTCCAATCAATGAAGCTTTTGTGACCCGAATAATTCTCCCGTCGTTGAAACTTGGCACATAGTGAAAATAAGTAATACAGATTATAGATATACAATAATCCAATGATTTTTTTTACGAGAAGTTAGGTATTTATACCTAAACATGGAAATCGTTTATAACTCTCTGTGAAAAAATTCTCAGTCTGAAATTGTTCGTGTATACGTATGTATGTATAAGTTAGAATAGGTAAGAATAAGAATCCAATATTTTTTCGATTTCCGAGATACTCAAAATTAAACTTTTTGCATTTTGCTCTATAACTTCTACCGAAAAAATTCTCTGCTCACTTTTGTTTTTTAATATGGTTTTATTTACGTATATAAGTAGCTTTAATAAGTTATCCAAAACATTTTTCGTTACAATATTACAATTCTTATTATTACTTAATTATGGCTCGTGAATAATTGCTCGGGCAAATTAAATGCGTTTCTTAGTTAGGGGTCGCTCTATTGCAGTAGATTTTTCAATAATCCAATTAAAATTCCACTAAATACCAAGTTTTTAGGGTTCCGTAGCCGAATGGCAAAAAACGGAACCCTTATAGTTTCGTCAAGTCTGTCTGTCTGTCTGTCTGTCTGTCTGTCTGTCTGTCTGTCTGTCTATCTGTCTGTCTGTCTGTCTGTCCGTCCGTATGTCACAGCCACTTTATTCTGAAACTATAAGCATCACATAGCTGAAACTTGGTAGGTAGGTGTATTTTGTTCACCGCTTTCCGATTCAGATACAAAAAGTAAGAAAAAATAATATTTAAGGGGGGCTCCCATACATGAAACTAAAACCTAAAAATTTTTTTTTACTCAAACCTATGCGTGTGGGGTGTCTATGGATAGGTCTTTTAAAATGATGTTGAGGCTTCTAAAACCATTTTTTCTAAAAGTCTAAGGTTTGAGATATAGACGCTTCCAAAGTGGTAAAATGGGCGTCCCCCCCCATCTAACTTTTGAACTAAAAAAGTGAAAATTTTGAAAAAAATATATGATGTAGATCTCAACAAAAACTTGCAACGAAAATTGGTTTGAAGGAGATCGAACCAGTAGTTTTTGAGATATTGCACATTTTTATCAACCGCAAATATAACTTTGTCTTTCATACAAAAACTATGAAAAACAAAGTTATTTTTGTTGTCGCAATATATTGTGATGTTTTCGTTAAGTGAAAGTAAGTGGACCCAGAATTCAGTTAAGGGTGGCACGGAACCCTCAGTGCGCGGGTCCGACACGCACTTAACCGGTTTTTAAAATATCAATAACGGGTAATAGTGAATATTACCGCCACTTAGAACCGACCGGGCGCGCGGCAGTGCAGTGGTGCGTGTGCTCATATCTAAAACGTACTGCAGTCAGTCTATCTATATAAAAAAATGATACAAGTGTTTGTAGGTAATGGCTGTCACCCGCGATAGCCCAGCAGCTAACTTAAGTGGTCTTGGAACTTGGGCACACGGGTTCTAATCCCAGTGCATCACATCGTATGTTATTTATTTGTATGTATGTTCTAATGAGTTCTTTTTACTTTTTTTTAACAAAATATTGTGTTTTTGCAGTGATTATTTACCAGTCGAATTCAGTCCTTATATGTTATACGGACGTAAGGCTTATTTTGGCGGACGACTGACAGCGGAGTCTGGAACGCGGCGTGTGTTTATTGCGATTTCTGTCGGGTGAAAGTAGTTCTTATTTTCATAAGCGGAAGGCTTGTAGTCGGCTGTGATGGATGATTGAGGATTCTAGAATGCCGTCTATTGTATTTCGGCGCCCGCGCACTCCATAGCTATCGTATAACTATAGTATACTATTATTCAATTATTGTGACGGTATTTAGCGCGCGGTCCTTAAAAGTCATTCTGTACAAAGAAAGACATTTCAGTTTTCGTTCATCTCAGTTACCTACTTGACCAATCAGAGGACAACGACTCAACGCAATATAATAATTACGTGAAGAGTTTAACGAGAAATGAAATGAAAAGATGGACCAAGAAATAAGTAAACGACGGTGGAAAAGCAAAAGGCTTAAGCGACACTTTGACAGATATTGGTCTTAACTTAGTTGTATTCAGCAAGATTTTCTGCGTCGTTTAAGCTGGGTTTGGTGTAAATCAGGATTGTTGTAAAATATGTTCATAGAATTTATCGGAGCATATTGAATGAATGAATGGCTTTCTTTATATCGGACAATGGCATCCATAATAATAAATAAACAATTAAAATTACAAATAATGAATATCAATTAAAAATTACATTTGATAAAATAAAATTAAAGCACGATTTTTAGGGTTCCGTAGCCGAATGGCAAAAAACGGAACCCTTATAGTTTCGTCAAGTCTGTCTGTCTGTCTGTCTGTCTGTCTGTCTGTCTGTCTGTCTGTCTGTCTGTCTGTCCGTCCGTATGTCACAGCCACTTTATTCTGAAACTATAAGCATCACATAGATGAAACTTGGTAGATAGGTGTATTTTGTTTACCGCTTTCCGATTCAGATACAAAAAGTAAGAAAAAATAATATTTAAGGGGGGGCTCTCATACATGAAACTAAAACCTAAAATTTTTTTTTTACTCAAACCTATGCGTGTGGGGTGTCTATGGATAGGTCTTTGAAAATGATGTGGAGGTTTCTAAAACCATTTTTTCTAAAAGTGTAAGGTTTGAGATATAGACGCTTCCAAAGTGGTAAAATGGGCGTCCCCCCCCCCCCCCCCCCCCCCTCTAACTTTTGAACTAAGAAAGTGAAAATTTTGAAAAAAATATATGATGTAGATCTCAACAAAAACTTGCAACGAAAATTGGTTTGAAGGAGATCGAACTAGTAGTTTTTGAGATATTGCACATTTTTATCAACCGCAAATATAACTTTGTCTTTCATACAAACACTATGAAAAACAAAGTTATGTTTGCTGTCGCAATATATTGTGATGTTTTCGTTAAGTGAAAGTAAGTGGACCCTGAATTTAGTTAAGGGTGGCACGGAACCCTCAGTGCGCGGGTCCGACACGCACTTAACCGGTTTTTTTCTAGTAAAATCTAGGTAGAACATACATTAACGATCTGATTAATGAAAAATATGACTGCCCCATTACCTATAGATTCAATGGAAATCAAAATACTGTTGGTTCCTCCCCCGCAATCTGCATAAGCAAGAAGCCTTTGTACTTTAGGCGTTGCAGAAACAGCATTCTAAAGGCTTTATTGAATGTCACTTTAAGTGCCTTTAGCGCCTTTTGCGTATAGCTGACCCAGAGGGAGCCCGATTAGAACAACTGGCAGTGTTGGAGGTTAAGACCTCCGTATGTGTTTTTGACATTTAGAATAGATTTGAAATTCTTTTAGAGAAGAAGAAATGACAGAAAAAACATTCATAGTTAGATTGATTCCCGATTTCCGATTAGTTATCTGTTTACATTGTTTCTTAATAAAGTGAATATTTTATCAGTACCTTCCTATTTTTAATACCAAATTATTTAATCTGCAAGTAAGAACAGGCAGTATGCTTTAAGGAGAGTTAACTTAACTTCATTACTACATCGAGCAAACCGCCGGGCCAGCATATTACTCCGGAATGCCAAGGCGTATTTAAAAAAATAGAATAAGCGACACCAAAAGTCTACTAATTAATAATAAATATTGTTGGTTTTCTAATTTTGTTGTTGTATTTATAATTAAATTTATTTTATATCTGGTTCAAGTGATTAAACTAGACTGGTTGCACCCGCAATCAATTAAAAACGAATAAATCATTGTCTATGTTTGTTTAGTTTACAGTTCTCATATTATTTTCTTTGTTACTTAAACACCTCACAAAATATTAAAGTAAACAAATTAAACGTAACACAATGAACGGATTTTTGCGTTTTTTGTCTATAATCTGGCAAAGGTTGGGTGGGCATATTTGTTGCACCCGCGACAGCAGTTTGAATTTTCTTTCCTCTTGGCTATTGAAATTATGTTTTAAAATCCTTGTTAACTAATATAATATAGAAAACATGTAAAATGTAGTCTGTCATACATTTATTTCATTAAATAAGTTTTTTAGCTTTATTCACCGCTAAAAATTCCATAACTCAAAGTCTGAATCAAAAGTTCCATTACTAAAATTTTATGGGATATCGATATCTGAATAGTTAATATGTTTTTCAGCTCAGGGTGATTCCATTTTTGCGGGTGCACCATTTAGAGGCATGTTTTAATTTCGTGTAGTGAAATAAAAAAACTTATTCAATGAAATTAGTCTATGAAAGACTACATTTTATATGTTCTCTATGTATTAGTTAACAAGAAATTTAAAATATAATTTCTATAGCCAAGAGAAAAATTCAAACTGCTATCGCGGGTGCAACAAATATGACCGAACCTTTGCCCGATTATAGACAAAAAAACGCAAAATTTGTTCATTGTGTTACGTTTAACACGTTCGCTGCAATATAAGGCTTAAAAACCCGATGCATGTACTCCCACTCTGTGCGGAAGCAAGAAACAGTAAACTTCCCCTGGTGCGGCGGCTGTGTAAGGAGCATTTTTGTATGTTCAAAAGAGACAAGTATAGGTTTGAGTTTACTATCTTAAGAGCTACTCAAAAAAGCAAGAAAATGGTGCTAAGGCCTTTCGGCCTGATACCGCACTAAAAGATTTTTTTCTCGATTCCTTGCGGGTAACGGGCTGAAAGGCCCGTCATAGAATACAAGGTCATTTCACCCGTTCCCGCACTGTTATAGGTAATTGAATTGTTTACTTAATTTTATTATAGCGGGAACCGACGTAAATACGATAATTCGAGTGTTTGTTTACGTTTTTACATGGTTTATCGAAGTTTAATTGTTTAATATTTCTCGGCCAAGATGTATGATGTAGAAATATCGTCCCCATCGTGTCAAAATTAAATAACTGACACGTTTGCCGAAATTCACTTTTTGTTATTTTTAAATAATATAAAGTGTAAGCTACATTTTGGTCTATTTTTCGTTGCAATATGTATGATATTCGCGAAGATATCATTATTTTAGTAACTCTATTGACCACATATTACAACAAGGTTTGTTAAAAAAGTTTCGTGGAAAAACTGAATAAATGTCAAAAAAATTAAATAACTACAATTGAGGGTTTTGACATACCTACCAACAAAATCAATAAGTGACTTTGTTGAATTCTGCCACAACTGACTCGGAAACATTGTTACAAAAATTGGATGTGGCAAAATTGAATAAGTGCTCTTGTTTAATTTTTCATTAAAACATTGTATTATATATTTTTATCATAATCAGCCAAAGGACTAGTCCACTGCTGAACTTAGGCCTCCCCCACGATTTCCCACAAAGACTGCAATCTTTACAAGGTCTTCTAAGGGTCTCCAATGTAGAACTCTTCTGCCCCAACGACCATCAGGCCTAATCCGGATGGCCTAATGTTAGGGAGACTGGAACTTATTAAACCTACGTGCGAGACGATTTGTGATAACTCTTGAATCAGCTTGTTGACATGGCTCAGGGCTGAGGTGGTAAGTTTTGTTTATTTATTTATTTATACTGTATTGCACAACCAGAGTTTGTACAAAAGGTGTACTTAACGCCATATGGCGTTCTCTACCAGTCATACCTTTTGTCTCCTTTTTTGAAAAATAACACCACCAAACTCCTGTTCCATGACTCAGGCAGCCCTCAAGCAGCACGGAATTAAAGAGTCTCTGAAGGACTTTGAGTACCGGTGTTCCCCCCCTTTTGAAGGCTCTGCTGTGATTCCGACCTCACCAGGTGCCTTGTTGTTTTTAAGCTGTTTCAGGGCCATCCTTATCTCGTAGAGGCTGATGTCCGGGATGTCTTCGGTGTAGTGTCGGGTCGGGTCGCTACACTGCCGCCCTCCGTCTTAAGCTTCGTCAACAGGCTTTGCCCAATAGACATGTCTCTTGCTTGGGAGCCTTGTTTTCACTCTATCTATCGGTTCTTTAACACTGTTCGTGTTAAAAGAAGAAATGTCGTGTCGTAGGGACTTCCATATTCGTCTTTTCACCTACTGTAGTTTTCAACATTAAAGGAGGTCTTCAATGCTATAGATCGACGTTCTGCTAAGGTCGAGAGTGTGGATCGAGAGTCTTAGAGGACGATTTTTACGGCCAGGACTAAAAATCTTAGACCCCACCGTTTGAATAGTTTCCATAAACTCGTTGTTTATTTCGTCCACTGAAACGCGAAAGCACTCAAAGCGGTTTGACAACTCGAGTTGAAAGCTCTCGGGATTTTGGATATGGGCACGAGTAGGTCGGAGCTTGGACCTCATCAAGCGAGACCTTTCCAATTTGACATTAAATTCCATGTGCCTCGAACCATCCGGTAAACACTACCTACCGGTCTTTATTCGGTTGATCACGGAGACATCATTAAATAACCGTTTCTTGGTAGTCATGATGAAGTCTATCTCATTTCTCGTCGTGCCATCCGGATTCAACCAGGTCCATTTCCTTTGAGGTGGCTTCTGGAAGACATGTACCCTGGCGTTCCTTTCACCATATTAAAAGGATCGATAAGATCCGGAATACCATAATACGCTCCAGAACTGGAATAGCAGATGTAGGCGAAAAGACAGCAAAGCTTAAGTGGGAGTAGGCGGGGCATGTGTGTAGAATGCACCCGAATAGATGGGCCCAAATCGTCACGCGATGGATACCACCAGACGAGGTGGAGTGACGATTGGGTGTTGTTGGCCGCTGACAGAGACAAGTGGATAGAATTGGGGCAGACCTTTGCCCAACAGTGGGATGATGTAGGTAATATAAAAAAAAAGTATTACTTGGTTGTGTGCCAAAACTTGCAAAAGTGACGTACAAAAACTTGATAATTGCAATTTTGTTATAAAATACGTTTGTGGCAAAACTAAATAATTACTTTTTTATTTTTATATATAAAATAATATAAAGTAGCATTATGATAGACTATTTAAATTATGAAGTTGAAGCAGCTTCATAACATATCAAAATCTCGACGGTAAATTTCCTTCGGCTTGGAATGTTATCGCCATTTTTGTTTAAAAAAATCACAAAAACTCAAATATCTCGGAACTTTGGTTTTGTTGGTTATTTAATTTTGCCACGACGGGGACGATATGTTAAAAGTGAATGTTCTGATACAGACAAATCAAAGTGGTTCTCCACTTTTGAGGTGTTTGTGTAAAATATTTTAAAAATCTTTTTTTCTGTGTAGTATGTATGAACTGCCTCGGTGGCGCAGCGGTAAGAGGGTCGCATTTTTAAGCGACGGCTGCGCCAGAGGTAGCGGGTTCGATTCCCGGGTCGGGCCAAAAATATGTACCTGGGTTTTTCTGTTCAGAAATACTCAGGGAAGCCCGGAGTTTGGAAGTTGGCGGTGTTTCACCCCCGTGCCTCGGAAAGCAGGTAAAGCCGTTGGTCCTGCGCCTGATCTCTCTCCGGTCGTGTCAGATTGCTGTCTCATCGGGCTATGAGAGTGAAAGGAATAGAGAGTGCACTTGTGTTTGCGCACACACTTGTGCACTATAATTTGTCCCGCGCAGTCGGTTAGTCTTTGTGACTGGCCACCGTAGTCGAAATCGGCTAGGGGGATTATTATTATTATGTAAGAAATTATAATTACTGCGTTGTATGCTTTTATTAAAAAACTTATCTTTTTGTTTTTTAAATATATTACACTAAAAATATTATTTCGATAACTTATACTTATTTCCCAACACTAATACTTATTGAAATAAACCAATAATTCGGTGCGGTTTCGGGTTATAAGAAATTATCGCGGGTGCAACCAGTCTAGTTTAATCACTTGAACCAAATATAAAATAAATTTAATTATAAATACAACAACAAAATTAGAAAATCAACAATATTTATTATTAATTAGTCGACTTTTGGTGTCGCTTATTCTATTTTTTTTTAAATACGCCTTGGCGTTCCGGAGTAATATGCTGGCCCGGAGGTTTGCTCGATGTAGTAATGAAGTTAAGTTAACTCTCCTTAAAGCATACTGCCTGTTCTTACTTGCAGATTAAATAATTTGGTATTAAAAATAGGTAGGTACTGATTAAATATTCACTTTATTAAGAAACAATGTAAACAGATAACTAATCGGAAATCGGGAATCAATCTAACTATGAATGTTTTTCTGTCATTTCTTCTTCTCTAAAAGAATTTCAAATCTATTCTAAATGTCAAAAACACATACGGAGGTCTTAACCTCCAACACTGCCAGTTGTTCTAATCGGGCTCCCTCTGGGTCAGCTATACGCAAAAGGCGCTAAAGGCACTTAAAGTGACATTCAATAAAGCCTTTAGAATGCTGTTTCTGCAACGCCTAAAGTACAAAGGCTTCTTGCTTATGCAGATTGCGGGGGAGGAACCAACAGTATTTTGATTTCCATTGAATCTATAGGTAATGGGGCAGTCATATTTTTCATTAATCAGATCGTTAATGTATGTTCTACCTAGATTTTACTAGAAAAAAATCGTGCTTTAATTTTATTTTATCAAATGTAATTTTTAATTGATATTCATTATTTGTAATTTTAATTGTTTATTTATTATTATGGATGCCATTGTCCGATATAAAGAAAGCCGTTCATTCATTCAATATGCTCCGATAAATTCTATGAACATATTTTACAACAATCAAGATTTTCTGCGTCGTTTAAGCTGGGTTTGGTGTACAAACCCAGCTTAAACGACGCAGAAAATCTTGCTGAATACAACTAAGTTAAGACCAATATCTGTCAAAGTGTCGCTTAAGCCTTTTGCTTTTCCACCGTCGTTTACTTATTTCTTGGTCCATCTTTTCATTTCATTTCTCGTTAAACTCTTCACGTAATTATTATATTGCGTTGAGTCGTTGTCCTCTGATTGGTCAAGTAGGTAACTGAGATGAACGAAAACTGAAATGTCTTTCTTTGTACAGAATGACTTTTAAGGACCGCGCGCTAAATACCGTCACAATAATTGAATAATAGTATACTATAGTTATACGATAGCTATGGAGTGCGCGGGCGCCGAAATACAATAGACGGCATTCTAGAATCCTCAATCATCCATCACAGCCGACTACAAGCCTTCCGCTTATGAAAATAAGAACTACTTTCACCCGACAGAAATCGCAATAAACACACGCCGCGTTCCAGACTCCGCTGTCAGTCGTCCGCCAAAATAAGCCTTACGTCCGTATAACATATAAGGACTGAATTCGACTGGCAAATAATCACTGCAAAAACACAATATTTTGTTAAAAAAAAGTAAAAAGAACTCATTAGAACATACATACAAATAAATAACATACGATGTGATGCACTGGGATTAGAACCCGTGTGCCCAAGTTCCAAGACCACTTAAGTTAGCTGCTGGGCTATCGCGGGTGACAGCCATTACCTACAAACACTTGCATCATTTTTTTATATAGATAGACTGACTGCAGTACGTTTTAGATATGAGCACACGCACCACTGCACTGCCGCGCGCCCGGTCGGTTCTAAGTGGCGGTATTATTCACTATTACCCGTTATTGATATTTTAAAAACTTGGTATTTAGTGGAATTTTAATTGGATTATTGAAAAATCTACTGCAATAGAGCGACCCCTAACTAAGAAACGCATTTAATTTGCCCGAGCAATTATTCACGAGCCATAATTAAGTAATAATAAGAATTGTAATATTGTAACGAAAAATGTTTTGGATAACTTATTAAAGCTACTTATATACGTAAATAAAACCATATTAAAAAACAAAAGTGAGCAGAGAATTTTTTCGGTAGAAGTTATAGAGCAAAATGCAAAAAGTTTAATTTTGAGTATCTCGGAAATCGAAAAAATATTGGATTCTTATTCTTACCTATTCTAACTTATACATACATACGTATACACGAACAATTTCAGACTGAGAATTTTTTCACAGAGAGTTATAAACGATTTCCATGTTTAGGTATAAATACCTAACTTCTCGTAAAAAAAATCATTGGATTATTGTATATCTATAATCTGTATTACTTATTTTCACTATGTGCCAAGTTTCAACGACGGGAGAATTATTTGGATGTCTCCATACAACGAAACTCCTCGTTGATTGGACTAAGCATCAAATTCGGAAATGCGATCTCTTCAAGGTCGTTTGTCCATCTTGTCAGTGGACGTCCTACGCTAAGTCTTTTGTCAAGAGTCTTTAATCTAGAAATCTAATACCCCAACGGCCATCTGTTCTTTGTGCTATGTGACCTGCTTATTGTAATGTTGCAAATCAGAGGCGAGGCAATTTTTTTAAAAAGAGAAAACATTGTTACAGCCTAAACCTTTTATTTATCAAGAAAATTACAGAAATACTCGCAAATTATTAAGTTAGTTAGTTAGGCTGGGGTGTTTCCGCACTTAGCCTCACGATTGGGCCATTGTACGTATATCCCTCTTTTTTCATTCTAACCACCCCAGGCTCTCCCAGAAGGCTAGCAAGCTGCCTAGATTGCTAAAGACCTCTGGGAATGTTGCCGGGGATTTGAGAAAGTTTGCCCGTTGTTCCACCACACCCATACACTCCATGAGCACATGCTGTGGTGTTTCTTCTGCCCCCATGCAACCTCTGCATAGGGGACTGTCTGTTACACCTATTGTGAATAGATGTTTGTTTAAGAGACAATGGCCAGTTGTAGTGCCTATAACCATGCGCAGTTTGTCTCTTGGTAGCCGGATGAGGTTGCGGGCAAGCCTTTTCGAAGCTTCCGGAATTGCGTTCTTTGTTTGCCTGCAACCTTCACCATTTCTCCACTCTGCTTGGTGTGCTGCTTCGGTTTCTGCACGTAGCCAAGTTCTTATTTGGGCCTGCGGTATAGGTAGTAATGGTTCCGGGCCATATACTGTTGTCGCCGAGCCTCTCTTGGCTAGTTCGTCGGCAGCGTCGTTGCCTAGTGAGTTGCTGTGTCCTTTGATCCATTGCAAGGTTACCTTATTTGTGCTTGCTATGGATTGGAGTGCTTTATGGCACTCCCAAATAAGGACAGATTTGATGCTATTGTTTTGTAGGGCCTGGAGCACCGATGCGCTGTCCGAGACGATTTTAAAGTGTTGGTCTTTTACGTCTCTGGCTGCAACCGCCTGTGCTGCCCTGGTGATGCCGATACATTCTGCTTGAAAGATTGTATTAAGCTTGTCAAGAGTAGTTGATATATTAATATTTAGGTCATTCGAGAAGACTCCAGCTCCTGTACCCTGTGAGGTTTTGGAACCGTCTGTGTATATCCGAACCTCCTTTATGCCTGAGCTGTCCCTGGGCTCTTCAGTGAGTTGGATATTGTATTTTCTGTCGAAGACATGTTGGCCTAGTATTCTGTCCATAGGTGCGTCCAAAAGCGGTTTTGCTTTCAGAGTCCTATCTAGGATTTTTGAATGTGTAGTCACTGTGTTTTGTTTCCATAATCCGTTCGCTCTGAGTCTAAGGGCAGCTGCCCTTGCTTCCTCCTGGATTACCAGATGAAGCGGTCTTAAATTCAGGAGAAACTCTAGCGCGGCTGATGGAGTGGTTCTCATACAACCTGTGGCTGCGACGCTTGCTAAACGTTGTAGGCTTTGAAGTTTTGATTTGATCGTGGTCAGTTGCGTTCTGGGCCACCATACAACCGATCCATAGGTAAGCGAAGGCCTGATAACTGATGTGTATAGCCACAGTGTGATCTTTGGGTTAAGACCCCATTTCTTGCCAACAAGTCGCTTACATTGATAGAAAGCTATACAGGCCTTCTGCATTTTATCATCGATATGGCTCCCCCAATTCAATCCACTATCCAAAGCGATGCCCAGATATTTCACTTGTGGTGAGAGAGCTAATTCGGTGTCAAACAGTTTTGGTAGCTGTAGTTCTGGTAACTTCCTTTTGTTGGTGAAAAGGATGAGTTCCGCCTTTTTCGGGTCCACTGACAGCTGGTGCTCGTCACACCATTTTTCTACTATCTGGAAAGCGGCACGCATTATGCTGCATAGGAGGTTTTCCGCGTTTCCGTTTATCAGTATGGCTAAGTCATCCGCATATCCAATAGTAGTATATCCTCTTTCATTTAGTTTGCTCAGGAGGCTATCTACTACTATGTTCCATAGGAGCGGAGATAGGATGCCACCTTGTGGGCATCCCCTGACTACTGTTGCACGCGTGGTGGTGTGTGTGGTTATTTGGACTGCCTTTTTGCTGACCAGCTCGTTTATCCATTTTGTTATTACTGGTTCTACCTTTAGTTTTCTTAGGGCATGGTTGATGCTGTTGTGCATGGTTTTGTCAAAAGCCCCTTCTTATCAATGAAAGCGGCCAGTGTTGATGATTTGTTGTTGATGGCTGACTCGATTTTGTGCACTACCATGTGTAGTGCTGATTCTGTCGATCTGCCTTTCCTGTATGCGTGTTGCTGTGGGTGAAGTGTTATGTTTCTAAGCACCTCATCTCTTAGCTATCTGTCCACCAGTCTTTCTAGCGTTTTCAGAAGAAATGAGGTTAGGCTGATTGGCCTGAAGGATTTAGCCAGCGTGTAGTCTCCCTTACCGGGCTTAGGTAGGAAGACTATCTTTGCCTCTCTCCATAGCTTTGGTATGTATTTGAATGCTATACAGGCTCTGTATATTGGTAATAGGTAGGTGATGATATCTTGCGAGTTCCATTGCAGAAGGGCTGGGAAAATCCCGTCTAGTCCCGCAGATTTGTATGGTTGGAAGCTTTTTAGGGCCCAGGTGATTTTGTCCGCTGTCACGATTTTGGTTGCAACTTCCCATTCCTGTGATGTTGGTGTCTCTAGGAGTTCTTCTGGCCATTCTGGATCTGGCGCGATTTCACACCCTGGGAAGTGGATTTCTAGTAAAACCGTGCAGGTTTCTTGGTCCGTGTTTGTAAATGTACCGTCTTCTTTTCTTAGGGATCCCAGAAAATTGAGATCACCTTTCGACAGTATTTTCTTTACCCTCGCGGCTTGATTTGTTGAGTCAATGCTGCTACAGAAGTTGTGCCAGGCTTCCGTTCTCCGGTACCTGATACGTTTCTTGTAGTGTTTTTGTGCTGTCTTATACTTTTCCCAATCTTCAGTGGTTCGGGTGATTTTGGCTCGGTTAAACAGTGTCCTGAGAGCCTTTCTTAGCCTTTCTAGTTCTGGCCCCCACCATTGACTTTTGCCTGAGTTATTCGGTGTAACGGTGGGACAGGCCTGCTCATAACTGTTAAGTAGGGTTGTGGTTAGGGATTGCACGGTATGTTCTATGTTAGTCGTATTGAGTGTTACATCGGCTGTTTTGAGGCCGTTTAATGCTTTTGTTAGTATGTTGCTGTATTTTTTCACGTCTGTTTTCCGAGGATTACGGTATGGAACAGGGTCTGTTAGTTTAAAGTTTAATTGAAAGCATACACGCCTGTGGTCGGCGAAGGATGGTTCTTTGGACACATGCCATCCATCGATGAGGTCCGCCGCCTTGTGTGTAGCTAACGTGATATCTATAGTGGTTTGGCACCTTGAGGTCACGAACGTTGGTTCCGTGCCCCTGTTCATGATGTTAAGGTTAGTTTGTAATAGGTATTCAGTAAGAAGCTCACCCCTCTTGTTGGTATCCTTACTTCCCCACAGAGGATGATGCGCATTGCAGTCCGCGGCGATGACCAGGTCCCAGTCCATTGCCTCACAGTACAGTACCAGCTCGGCTAGTTCCTTGGCTGGAATGTCGCCTTCGCTCGGCATGTACACCGAAGCCAGGACCAGGGTGGTCTGATTCTCTGCGAGGACCTTTACTGCGGTATGATCTCTGGAACAGAATTGGTTAAGCAAGGTGGTATTTGTGGTTTTGGGCATTATAATGCAGGTTCTCGGTTTTTCTACTGGTGTCTTGAGTAATATCTTACCACTGATGTTGTTGAGGCCGCATATTGTGTTGTTCCTGATCCAGGGTTCCTGGATCAGCGCGACGATTCTGTTGTCTACCTCCAGCACTCTGCGTAGTGTGGCCGTCGCGATCTGTTTGTGCTGGAGGTTGGTTTGGAGGATTTTGAGACTAGGGGGGGGTGGGGCTACGCAAGACGCCATCTTCGTCGCTCGTATCCCCCGCACTCTCTGTCGGCGAACTCATCATTTCCAGCCAGCTCGGACCCGGTTGGGGAGCTGCTGAGGTAGATGGTCCCGGTGTCTCACTCGGTCCTGCGACGCTGGGTTCGGCCGGCGCAGTTGCCTCCTCATGTGCGAAGAAGCGAATATATCCGCTTCCCGACATGTGGGCAATGCGACGTTCGCGATCCAGGATGGTCTGCCGCTGGTCTTCCGGGATTCCCAGTATGAGGTGGACTACCCTCTCGCTGGACCCTGGTTCGCCTGGTTTGTCGTCGTCCGTCATGTCATACAGCAGCCAGGAGTCAACTCTGTACCAAGGGTTCTGGGCACTGAGGACTCTCTGAAGCATGCTGGAGTCAGTAATACGGGTGTGCAGTAGAAGCCCTGCCTTGAGCCTCTTCTTCATGTCTGACTGTCTAATGACAGTCAGAGTGGTCTGTGGTATCGGTGAGGGTATGTTTCTAACCTCCCTCTCCAGCCAGTTGAGGGCGTTAGCATTCTCACACCACATCGCCAGCACCCCATCCAGAAGGAAGGGGCGTCCGCGGAAAGATGGAGCCTGCGTGCCCGGGGACGGTGGAGACAGAACAGCTTGAAGGATTCTATCGTCGATAGCCTCCCTAAGCTGCACTGCCTGTTCCTGCGAGAGGTCGCGCGGCGGGACGGTGATAACCGCTACCCTCAGATGCGATTGACTCGCATCTGCGTAGCTCTCCGCCCGCCTCTGCCTACCGTCGGTTTTCGGACGTTTGGCTTCCCCCCTGGGGGACCGAGTATCGTCCAGGCGAGCTCGCTTCGTGGAAGCGCGGTCGTCCGGACCATTCCCGGCCCCAGGTTGCTCACCTTCGGGAGCAGTGGGAGCCTCCGTCTCCAACCTTCGGTTGCGGCTACCTTTCGGCTTCCGTCTCCTCTGGCGAAGTTTGGGTGGTCGTGTTGGTCGGTTTGGTTGTGGTAGAGTCGCCGTTCCATGCCGCCCCACTCCCGCAGGGGTCACCCCTGCCGAAGTGGAGGGCACGGGCTCGCTGGGCGTTGCTGCCACTGCGGCCGGCGTCTGCGTTTGGTTGGTAATAGGTTGGTCCGCTTCCCTTCCCGCGTGCCCCCGAGAGACATTCCGTTTGGCTTCCCAACCCTTGGTTGTTGTGTAGATCAGTGTGCCGCGAGTCTGCGGGCTGGTGGGCCATCCTCGACGCACACGCGGTGGGGTGAACACGTTGGGTATGACCCACCATCCCTCGGTTTGTCGTTGCAGCTTCGGGCTTTCGGGTTCCACTGTAGCACGGCCGGTATGGCGGTTGCGGTCGGGTCGGCCGTCTTGCCCTCTGCTGCTGGTAGTTGCCGCCGGTTTGGCGGTCCCTTTGCAGGGGCGCTTCCGAGCGACAACAGTCCATTCCGACACCGTTGCAGTGTCGGCGGTGGATGGTATGGCCTCCGCCAGACCTGAAAGGTCAAGGCTCGGGCCGTGTTCTGTGGACAGGGTACTCCCTGTCGGTGTGTCTCGACCAGTAATATTTACCGAAGGAGGGGCCTGGGTCTCCACCCGTCCTTGGTCGTCGGTAGCATTACATCTCCCAGACCTGGGTATCTGGGAGAGCCGGGCGCTAGCCGGATCGCATGGCAAAACTCTTTCATTAGGCTCGGTACTCATTTTACGATGAAAAAAAAAAGGTTGGGTAATAGTTACAGGGGTTCCCCATGTCCCTGCACCCAGACTTTTTGAGGTTATTTAGGCCTCACGGTTCCTGGTAACCGGGTTTTGATTGGGTTATTTACTGCCGCCCAATATTCGGCATTGACAACTCTTTACGGATGGTCGGTGTGCGGGTGATGGTGCGCACCGATAGCGTTGTCCGTCAGCCAACCCTCCTCTTTTCGCATCTGGGCTTGGGACCAGCAAGGGCAGAGTTCAAGTTTTAATACAATATTTATAATGAATGAGCAAAGCCTTTTAAATAAGCTGTACCTTCTTAGAGAACATCATAGGATATGTATTAGGAGAAAAAAATCCTAAAAGCTATTTTGATCAGTTGAAAGAAAGATTTGTGCAGCATCAAATTCGAAAATGCGATCTCTTCAAGGTCGTTTGTCCATCTTGTCAGTGGACGTCCTACGCTAAGTCTTTTGTCAAGAGTCTTTAATCTAGAAATCTAATACCCCAACGGCCATCTGTTCTTTGTGCTATGTGACCTGCTTATTGTAATGTTGCAAATCAGAGGCGAGGCAATTTTTTTAAAAAGAGAAAACAATGTTACAGCCTAAACCTTTTATTTATCAAGAAAATTACAGAAATACCCGCAAATTATTAAACCTAACGATGTGACACGGTCGACGATCGGAAACGGAATGAACCCGCTCCTAATCGAGCGCTGCCTTATATAGTCTTTGGGGTGGGTGAATATCGGTGTTTGCAACACGGCCTCTCCTGACAGGAGGCCGTCCACGGGCTCCTTCCTCTTCATTCTTTTACAGCAACGGCATGGAGAGTCCAGGTTCCGACGAGGACGTGAATGGGGCGCCAACGTCTTCTTCTGCCGCCTCGTCTGAATCTGGTCGTCCGGTTGGTGGCTCGATGAACCTCCCTGTACCAGAAGTACTCGGTTGCTGTCCATCATCAACGGATGATTCTTGAGGGGGTCTTGTACCATCGTCAGTCTCCTGAACTTCATCTTCATCTTCATCTTCTTCACTACGTGTATTTCTCTCGTCTTCGTCTGTATCAGTATCTGCATGGAAACAAAATTCACAGTTTTAGAATAATTTCTTAGTAGATACTTAAGGCCCTTTTAGGACGCTTCATATTACATACGTGGTACCCCTATGATAAGCGCCTACAAGTGCCAACGAAGAGGCACGACGTTAGCATTCGCTAGACACTTATATCACTTAACTCAAGGGTAACATAATATCGCGAATGGAAACCTTAAACTATTACGATTACTAGCGCATAGGCACGTCGTTAGCGTACACTAGCGATCATAATATTCATGGGAACCAAACAAACAGACACACTAAAAATATGGTCGTTAAGGGTCTGCAATTGCCTGCGCATAGGCACTACGTTAGCGTACGCTTACAATTGCTGCCCGGAGCAAGTATCACTGCTCGCAACTGCTGGAGCAGAGGCACGACGTTAGCGTACGCCAACATTGCGACACAGAACTTGGAAACTCGACACAAAACTAGTACCCACGATCGGTAGGTGCATAGGCACGACGTTAGCTTACACCCACATTCGCAGCACTCAAAAACATTCTACCCAATGTAGTTTCGCACTTGCAGCTGTAGTTATCAATGCATAGGCACGACGTTAGCGTACACTGACAACCACAGTGCCCGAAAGTCACACAACCAGACCAAATGCTCGTAACATCGAATTACGAAGAAAAATATAACAATCAAGCGTTCACAATTGCCAGAGCATAGGCACGACGTTAGCATACTCTTAACAATTGTAACGCCCAACAGTAACACATTTTAATCAAATCTCATTCAAATGAAAATAAAATAACTCACCCTCGAAATAAGCTGCGCACACCTCGGGGGTCCATTCCCCGTGCCAAGGGAACATGTATTCTGCGGACGCTTGCGTTAGCTTCCCATATGACCCAGCTACCAACTGCAGCTCGTACCGCCCATGAGGTAGGATCTTCGTGATGCGGTATGGCCCACGCATACCGGAGTCCAACTTTCCGGTTGACTGTGCCTGTTTCCTGACGAAGACTAAAGAATTAAGTGCATACGTTCGGGGCGGCCTCCGTCCTTGATTGACGTAGGTATCCTGGTCTTGTTGGTTTTGCCTGAGCCGCTCGGACGTCCTTTGCCTACTCATCTCTCGCAGGGCTTCCCTGTTGGGGCTAGAGCCTTCTAAGGCTACGTCGCGGATCAAGCCACGAATGAGGGGTGTTGCAGCGTCGATACCTACCAGCAAGTTAAGGGCAGAGTATTGAGTAGTTCGGTGCTTCGTGATATTTATTATCAATTGAAGCTTCCACATGACACTGGGCCACTTGTGCTCTCGATAGTTTGACTCAACGCGTATCATATTAAGCACCGTTCGGCAGTAGCGCTCGACCTGTCCATTGGACTGGTGCATCTCGGGTGTGATAAGATGCGTGTCACAACCTAGCCCACTAACAAAATTGAGGAACTCGGTGCTCTGAAACATACGGCCTCTATCGGCCACAATCAACTTCGGGGTGCCAAACAAAGATATCATATTAGTGACATGAAGTTTTAACTCAGTCGCATCTTGGCGATACATAGGGTAGAGAAGACAAAACTTCGAAAAAGCATCAACAACTATGAGGACGTAGCGATAGCCATCTGCCTCTGGAAGAGGTCCTAAAGCGTCCATATGGACAGTTTGGAAAGGCAGGTCGGGTTTTTCCCAAGAGCTAATAGGTTGAAGTGGGGCCCGGGGTACTTTCTTTTGTGAGATACACACTAAACAATGGGAGACATATTTTTGAACAAAGGTTCGTAAACCTGGAAACCAGAAATGCTTGGTGATTAGGTCAACGGTCTTGTCGACTCCGAGATGGTCGTGTTCATCATGGAATATGCGAAGCAAACTCAACCTATGCCCCTTGGGTATGAAGCAAAGATATCGGGAAGGTTCACCAGTAGGTGTATGTTTGACGTAAAGGAGGTCGTTCTTAACGACGTAACGAGTCGCATCCAGTTGCCCGTCAGCAAGCTTCTGGATGAGAGTCCGGGTTTCTTCATCGGAAGCCTGAGCAATCTGTGCCCACGTCTGTGGTTTTTGGACAGTGCACACATTGATCGGGTTCCAGCTGAAATAATCGGCATGCGACATAAGCGTACCTTTACGGTAGTCCAAACCGAAGTCAAAGTCCTGGAGGTATACCCACCATCTGGCCACTCTAGGTAGCAGGTCTCTCTTGCGTTGTGTAAGCTTCAATGCGTTACAATCTGTAACGACAGTGAAATGTACACCCACAAGATAGTGCCGAAAATGCTGCAAGGCTTTAACCACGGCTAGGGTTTCGAGCTCATACGAGTGGTAGTTACTCTCAGCTCCCTGTGTCAGCTTGCTGTAGTAAGCTACCACCCGCTTGCGGCCACCCTCGTGAACTTGCATCAAAACAGCCCCGTAACCAATAGAACTGGCATCAGTGTGGACCTCAATAGGCAAAGACGGATCATAGATTGCCAGCACGGGCTCGCTAGTAAGGGATTCAATAATACTTTGACGGGCAGCTTGCTGCTCCCTTCCCCATTCAAATGCAACGCCTTTCCGAGTTAAAGCTGCAATGCAAGCAGTATTCTGTGCAAAGCCAGCTATATATCGTCGAAAATAACTGGCCAAGCCCATGAATTGACGAACTTGCTTTACATTTTTAGGCTCGGCAGCATCTACCAAGGCCTTGACTTTCTCGTGACTCGGCCGCACCTGACCTTCACTAATACTGCGACCTAGATACTCTATTTCTGTCGCCAAAAAGGAACACTTTTTTAAGTTAATGGAAAAACCCGCATCCGTAAGTGTTTTGAGAACGTCACGCAACAGGACAAAACCGCGATCCAACGTCTTACTTAAGATCAGAACATCATCTATGTACACGAGGATTTCACCAGATTCCATGAAGTCTCGAAGTGTCTTCGTGATTATCCGTTGGTAAACCACTGGGGCATTTGCTAAGCCGTAAGGCATTTTCAGATACTCAAAGTGCCCCTCGGGCGTCACGAAGCCAGTAAGCGGAACAGACTCCGACTCCAATGGGATCTGGTGGAACCCTGTAGCCATGTCAAGGCTTGTGAAATACTTGTTATGTCCTAGGCGGTCTATGTGATCGTCAATTCGCGGTAACGGGAACCTATCCTTAACGGTTACTTCGTTTAGTTTACGGTAATCGACGCACATTCTATCTGACCCGTCCTTCTTTTTAACAAGGAGGATAGGACTAGCGTAGTCAGATTCTGACTACTGAATGATACCTTTACCTAACAAGTCCTTCACAATTTCACGAACACGCAAGGTCTCAACATAAGAGAGTCGGTATGGTCGATAATAAATAGGTGTGTTACTGTTCAGTTTGATACACATTCTACCTGTGTTGACGGTAGATGTAGCAGTACCCGATATAAGGTGTTGAGAAAACTCATTAATTATTTCCATTAAACGTTGCAAATCGTCATCTACAAGAGACGTGTTAATCGGTATGGACGTATCAGACTGAACAGTCATCACTCGCGCCGAATCGCATGTTTCTCTAGTAAGTAACTGACAATCACGCGTACGAACATATCGAATGCCTTCCCTATTCAGGACATCCGTGCCCACTATCACTGGTGTGTTCATGAACTCCGAAGCTACCACGAATAAATCTACCTCAAGGGTAACACCGTCAAACTCAATGGGTAAAGTAACGTAGGAAGTACTTTCAAGTTCCTGACTACCGAGACCCTTTAACACGCGGAACGCCGGCTTATGCGGGCAATTAAAATGTCTCAATAATGACGACAAAACGAGGGATATGGTTGACCCGCTGTCTATTAAAACATCCGTTGGTATACCCTGAATAACTGCGGCGACTACATCACTATTGCGGGTATTTCGATTTTCGCGACAAAAGTTGACATCGTTTTTGTTACGCGACTCAGTCCGTTGCTTTGCAAAGCACGTATCTTCCTTATGCCCTACCTTCTTGCAAAAGGAACAAGTTTCAGATCGCGTAGGAACAAAAGCAGGTTTGGTATTCGAGCTACCGGCGGAAGAACCTATGTCCAAATCAATTCTAGGCTTTTTATTACCACATGTAGCTTGTTTGTGGCCCGTCTGACCGCACGTAAAACAACGCCTATCATCAAAATAGCGCTTCCGGGACGTCGTATCGTTTTTATCCTTTGCACCTGATATATTTTGGAACGCGGCACGAGAGGCGTTACTTTTAGATGTATTCGGCTTGACATAGATCGAAAGAAACTCTACTAAATTGTTCGGCAAAAGTTTAGCATTTGTAGCTGACGCTCGAATATGTGGATCGGTAATTCCTCGTACTATAATCGCGGACATCAATTCATCACTAAGGCCCTGTACTATGCGGAGGCGAAGTAGTGAGCGACGAGCGTAGTCGGCGTATGTAGGGTAGCTATCAGAATTCTTACACATTACTTCGAACAAAATGTTCGCTACGTCAGGCGTCCTTGGACACAAAGGTTTAAATTCCTTTTTGAAATTACTCCAAGTTCGCTCGCTCGTCACCCACTCATTCAACCACGATTGAGCCTCACCCTTGAGACAATTCCCTATCCGCGAAAAGCACTCAAAATCACTCCAATCATTTAAATTTTTCGCACGATCTACCTCCTCGCACCAATCATCAATATTGTGTAAGCTAGGGTCGAAATTGGAAATATAAAACCTGTAAGGGCTAGGCCTCTTACATTTAGGTAAGTTGAAGTAGTAAGTTGTAAAAGTTCAAGGTTAAAGTTACGTAGTTATTGTTACACGGGAGCGGAATGTAATTAAAAGTGTCCGTCACCGAGGAGAGCGTTTATTGCACTAAAATTACAGTATAAAATAATGAAATAAAAGACATGTGACGCAAGCATTTCTTCGCCGTCATCAAAATGTCGAGCGTGCTCGTACATGCTGCCAACTTTTTAAAAGAAAAAGAAAAAATGAAAGAAATAAAAGGAATGTTTAAGGTGATGACGCCTTATCTAGTTTGCGGGCAGCAGTTACGATCACCTCGTCTACACTGTCGCTATCCGGGCGCCGCTCGTGACCCGACGCCGTGCATCCGTATCTCGGCTGCTCGTTGCTGTTCTCGGAGTCGGGTTTGTTGTGTAGTTTCACACTGCATCCTTGAAGTCTTCTTCTTAGTCGCAAAATCATCCATACAATGCCGATTGTAGTGAGTATCCCGACTATAGTGTACAACACGTAGTTGTGTGTCTCATATGTCAGTGTTTGTACACTAAGCGTTTGTTGTTGCTCCTTAACCTTTTCGATTCGGTTTTTCAGTTCCTTTAGGGCCTCCTTGTGATCTTCGATGACAAATGTATGATTCACGTCGGCAAGTATGTGGTTGATGTTGGACTCACGTATATACATTCGTTCTTCATTTGACGTAATTTTCAGCTCGCTGTGATAGTCATTTCGAGCGTGAATGATGAAGCTTTCCCCTTTAAGCATGCAGCCAAGGTCCAATGTAATGACCCCTGTGCCGCGTAAGTTTTGTGACGTTACGCCAGCTGGGCAGAAAATGCGCGCGGTGCAGTCTTCGCAACAGGAGAACAGCCACGCGCCGCGCATGTGTAATCGCACCCACTTGTCGCTGCAATCCGATACTCTTGTTCGGCATGGAGATAAGTCGCCGTTGTTTAATAATTGCGCCTCACAAGATGATTTCGCTCCTTTTATGTCGTAAATAGGTTGATTGATGACGCACAATAGATTATTTTCTTGAAGTTTGATGCATGACGTTACATCTCGGTCATCTAAAGGAATGATCATGTCTCTCTTTAGGTTGACAGCGAGGTATTCAGAGGTCACCGCTATACTGTGTTCGGAGTTGCCTCTTATTTTCGGAATAGGTATCATGCGGTTTAGCTCATATTGCTCGTTGTTTATAAGTGGTAGCTTCACTTCGAATATAAGATATTCGTTGGCTAGGCGCACGTGCACTCGCGCTAGCTTATAGAGACTTAGCGTGCAGTGACGTGTGTTCACACAATATGGTAATGAGAGTTCACTTGGTAACTGCCCAGATATGATGTTCAGATGTTCTTCAAATTCGTCAGGCTTGATAAGATGAGTGTCGATTCGTCCATCCTTTACGTCAGTTACTAAGTCAAGTAGTTGTAGTTGGATTTGCCTTATGTTGGAAACTAATAAGTTCACGGCGAGGGCAGTGGCGGTTATATACATCGCATTGTCATGACTCACTTGCAAGCGTTCTTGAATTTTATCAAGATGGTTTTCTATGATGTGAAATTGGCTATTCATCACTTCCTCGTTGCGTTTCAGTATATTGTATTCACCTTCAATGATTGACGTATGGTTTTTGTATAGGTTCAACAAATGATTCTCATTATATTGAATTGTTTTGATGTCCTTCACATACTGGTCGGCGAAACGTTCATCGAGAGTGCCAAAAAGAGAGTTAGCTAGGTAACCAATTCCGTTTATTAGCCCTCTTCGTCTTCTACTTGATCCGTGTTCAGAGTGTAGAATGTTATTGTGGAGTTGGATTTCATTAAGTTCATGTTTGAATTGCGATGCTATTGTCAAGAAAGCTGTTTCCGTCTTGCATAATGTAGTTAAGTGGTTGACATAGTTCTGAATGTTGTCTAGGCTTCGCCAGTAGGTCGTCATGTTGTAATATACAACCATCTTCCACTCGTCTTGAATTATCTTCATGTCGGCCACCTTGTCAAAATACACAATTCGTGAAGGGCTCAGATGAGTAACGTTGATCATTTGTTGTGAAGTAGGCCCAACACACATGGAAAACATCATAAGTAGCGTGTAAATGAGGTTGAGGCAAACGTTTCTTGCTTTGCTTCGCCGTTTTTCGTGTGACCTTGATGCACTCGTCGCATCTGCTCTGTCATCACACGACGAAGTTTTTATGTTGATTGTTGGTGACGGCTCCAGAGGTAGGCGTGATAATTTGGTAACCGGTCGTTTTATGTTGGTTGTTTTAGTTTTTAGGGTCACGACGCGTACTCGACCGTC
This sequence comes from Pyrausta aurata, assembly GCA_963584085.1. Taxonomy (NCBI): domain Eukaryota; kingdom Metazoa; phylum Arthropoda; class Insecta; order Lepidoptera; family Crambidae; genus Pyrausta; species Pyrausta aurata. The sequence goes on from OY757278.1 coordinate 247,786, forward strand.
CGTGCCAGGGTGTGTCTCCAGTACCCGCCCCAAAATCCACTTGGCTGGCGGTATGTTGTCTTCCTTAACGAGAACAACGTCACCAACTTCCAAATTAGTTGTGGGGTAGTGCCACTTGCTTCGTGTTTGTAATGTATGGAGATATTCATTCGACCACCTCTTCCAGAAGTCCTTGAACATTTTCTCCGTTAGTTGCCATCTTGTGGTGTAGGTCAGGTCATTACCCTCAGCGGAAAGTGGCGGTTCTAATGTTGGTTCGCCGATAAGGAAATGTGCAGGAGTGAGACAGTCTATGTCGTCTGTGCTCTCAGTCAAGGCTACCAGTGGGCGAGAGTTTAGGCATCCTTCGATCTGTGTCAAGAGGGTCGAGAACTCTTCAAACGTGAGTTTTTGGTCCCCGAGCACCCGTTTTAGATGATGTTTAAGGCTCTTGACAGCAGCTTCCCAAAGGCCCCCCGCCGACGGCCATGCAGGAGCATTAAAATGCCATTCTATACCCCAGTCTGACAAGGTAGTGATGACATCGTTATCCACGTATTGTTGCAGGGCCTCCCTTCGTTGTTTTTCCAGTATCCTTGCCGCGCCCACAAAGTTGGTACCATTGTCGCTATAGAGATGCTGTGGTTTTCCTCTGCGAGCGCAAAGTCGTTTCAAGGCGTTTAGATAAGCAGCTGTGCTAAGGTCGGACACAAGTTCGAGGTGGAGAGCTTTAGTGCAAAGGCACACGAACACCGCTACGTAGGCCTTCATGGTTTTTATCCCTCGGCCTTTATTTGCCTTCACTTCCACATGACCGGTGAAATCCACACCGGTGTGAGTAAACGGTCGTGATGGTGTGACACGTTGTGGTGGTAAGTCTGCCATAAGTTGGTTGTTGTTGGCTGTTTTGAAGCGATGACACGTGATGCACCTTCGAAGTTGTTTCTTCACTGCTCTCAGGCCACTTATCGGCCAATATTTGGATCGCAGTTGTGACAAGGTCAACCTGACACCACCGTGCAGAGTCTCCTTGTGCGCCTGATCAATCAATAACTCCGTTAACTTGTCGTTGTATGGCAAAATAATTGGATGTTTTTGTTCTTGATTTAAGTTCGCATGTAGTAGACGTCCCCCAACGCGCAGGATTTGGTGTTCGTCAAGGACGGGGTTTAAGTTTAAAATGTTGCTGGTCGAACGAACCTTGTTGTGTTTTTTAAGTTGTGCAATATCGTCAGCGAAGTGATTTAATTGTGTCGCCTTGATTATTGCAATATGAGCCTTTCTCAGGTCACCCGTTGTTAAGTGCGATGTTCGCTTAGCATTCTTGAAGTCGCGTGCATTGTTTACGAATCGCAATATCCAACTTAGGATTCGTGTTACACGAGTCATTGAGCTATGTTTATTTATAAGTTCCTCAATGAGTGGTATAGTTTTTAGTGACGTGCAGACTTGTTTTATCCTTTTCAGTTCAGCATCGGTATTGAAGGTTTCATGAGTTGGTAATTCACTGCCTTTCAGCCAGTCGGGGCCTTCCCACCATAGTGGATGTGATAGGAGTTGCGATGGTGTCAGCCCTCTACTAGCACAGTCTACCGGGTTGTCTTCAGATTTCACATGTCTCCAACAGGTAGCTGGCATGGTTTCTGTTATCTTCACAACACGATTGGAAACAAAAGTTTTCCATCGAGTAGGGTCGCCTTGTAACCACCCCAGCACCACCATTGAGTCAGTCCATCCATACACAGTAACATTGGATCCATTTATTGATTCTGTTGTTTTCATCATTAGTTTTGATAACAGATGCGCGCCACAGAGTTCCAGCTTAGGTAGAGAGATAGGTTGTCGTTGTGGCGCGAGTTTGGTTTTTCCCGCCACAAGCTTGATGACGTAATTCCCTCGGTTATCTACGGATTTGCAGTAGATAGCGCACGCATAAGCCTTCTCCGATGCGTCGCTAAATCCGTGAAGTTCAACAGGCTGTGTCGTGTCTCCCAACCACCGCTGTATTTTTAAGTTGTCAATTTGAGGTAGTTCTTGCCGAAATTGCTCCCATTCCTTTTGTAGATAGTCAGGAATGGGCTGGTCCCAAGTTAGCGCTGCCGTCCATGTTTGTTGGAAGATAAGTTTGGCCTTCACAGTTATAGGCGACAGCCATCCAAGCGGATCGTACAATTTCGATATATCAGATAGCAGTTTACGTTTTGTTATTGAAGTGACGTCAGGCGTGTCGTCAAGTGCATTGTGTTTAAATGAAAACTGATCTGTGCTCGGGTTCCAATTAATTCCGAGAGTCTTGTTTGTTTCAGCATTTTTAAAGTTTATCATGTTTTGATTGACAAGGTCTTCATTTAGATTTTCGAGTAGTGTTGAGTTATTACTGGCCCATTTGCGAAGGTTGAAACCGCCGCCCCTCATCATGTCGATAAGTTGACCTTGTGTATTTTGTGCGTCTTCAATGGTGTGGCTGCCTCCCAATAAATCATCTACGTACAGCTGATGCCTTAAAATGCTTGCAGCCAGTGGATATTTATCGCCGTCGTCCTTGACAAGTTGTTGAATCGTGCGAATAGCCAGGAACGGGGCGGCCTTGGTGCCATATGTGACGGTACACAACTGATACTCTCTTATCGGGTCCGTCTCAGTTTCCCGCCAAACTATTTTTTGTAAATGTTGATCTTCCTCGCATACAAGTATTTGTCTGTAGAATTTTTCAATATCAGCTGTGTAGACAAATTGGAATGTTCTCCATCGTAAAATGATAGCCTGTAGGTCTTGTTGTATGTTAGGGCCACATTCCATCAATGCGTTGAGGCTGTGTCCTGAAGATGTATTGGCAGAGGCGTTGAAGACGACACGAAGTTTGGTCGTGGTGGAATCGGGTTTGATGACTCCATGATGAGGTAAAATACAGCTGGGCTCACGTGTTATCGTACACTGCTTCATGTGACCAAGCTTCAGGTATTCATTGATGAATTCCTTATAGTTTTTTGATAGCTCCTCTTGTTTAGCGAACTTTCGTTCCAAAGAGTAAAACTGCGCAATCGCTTGAGGTTTTGAGGCACCCAAATTTTGTTCAAAGTTTGGTTTCATCGGAATTTTGACCTTGTACCGTCCATCTTCATTCCGAGAAGTAGTTGTGCTGTATAATGTTTCACAGTACTTGTTTTCAGATGTCTCAGTGTATGATTCAGCGATATCTTCCATTTCCCAGAAACGCGAAATGTCTTCGATGTTGTTAAGTATGGCGTGGCAGTTAAATGTTTTAACGTTACCAAGTAAGACCCACCCGAGTTTAGTTTGTTGTGCAATTGGTGCCTCAGGTGGTCCTCTTAGTACCCCGGCCATGACAATGTCAGCATATATTCCAGCATCCAACAACAAATCAACTGGCCGCGAAACATTATACTCAGGATCCGCCAAGTTGATATTTTGCAAGTGTGACCACTGTCGTGTTTCAAATGTGTAATTTGGTAAGTTGCTAAGCATTTTCGACATGATAAGAGCTGGAGTAGTGAATGTGTAGTCGCCGAAGAGTGATTCACATACAAGTTGAACGGCGCCATTGCTCTGATTTGCCGAAACTCCGATGCCAGAGATAGTTGCGCTTTGTCGTTGACGTTGCAGGCCAAGGCGTTGTGCAGCTGATTCTGTTATCAAGTTAATTTGCGATCCTTGGTCAAGTAAACATCTTAAAGTTAGGTAGGTTCCATCAGCTGACCTAATTCTCAGTAACGCTGTCGCAAGTAGAACTTCATTGAAATTGCCGGTAACATGATTCGCCTTACGCTGCGTTTGTTGCCTGTTGGATGTCGCCGGCTGGGTTGAAGTTGACTCCGTCGGCATGTTCAATGAATCCGATTCTCGCAATACGTCATGTAATGAAGTATGATGTTGACGGTTGCAAACGCGGCATCGTTTTGTTGATGTGCACCTTTTGCCATCGTGGGAATACATGCAATTCTTGCACACGTTTAGTTGCGAAATTGTTTGTAACTTCGCGTCAGGTTGCATTTGTTTGAATGATTGGCAATAAAGTAAGAAATGGTCGCCTTTGCACAAGGGACAATTCTTTTCAATGTTGACATGATAAGTTTTGCCAAAATAGTTTTTAGGTTTGTTTGGCTGAGTTGCTCTTGCAGGTGTTGGCGTGTTGTCTTTGTTTGATGAAACAGGCTTTGTTGCAGGAACATATTGTTGCTTCTTTTTATTGATTGGCTCCAATGCAGTGAACTTGCGTTGCAGGAATTCCATAAGTTCGTCGAATGATGGTAATTCTCGAGGATGTTTTCTGGTTTCCATGTACGAAGCGTATGTTTCGGAGTCCAGTTTGCCAGCCAAAATATGAACGAGAATGGGGTCCCAAGATGTTGTTTCGATGCCCAAGTTGTGGATCGCGTGTATAGTTTCCAGACTAGTGTCGTAGAGTCGTTTGAGCTCGAATGATGTTTGATGTTGTATGAGTGGTTGATTCATGAAAGTTTGAATCTGCCTTGTAAAAAGAAGTTGTTTGTTGTTGTAACGATGTATGAGAATGTCCCAACAGGCTTCATAATTTTCGGCTGACACAGTTAGATGCTGAACAATGCGTTCTGCTTCACCCCTCAGCTTTCCCTTGAGATGTTGCATTTTTTGGCCCGAACTTAGAGTTGGATTGTTGTGAATTGCTTCGCAGTACAAGTCCATGAATGTAGGCCATTGCGCGTAGTTACCAGCAAAGGTCGGTATCTCGATGGGAGGCAGAGACCGTTGTTGGTGAGTTGTCGCGTTAAGTTTTCGATGCAATTCTCGTTTGGCGTTCTCGAACTCGGCTTCATGTTTTGTAAAAAGTTCTTCGTAGTCTAAGTTAGTGCCGATCATAAGATTGTCGATGTGCCAGTGAGTTTCATCGATGATCTTCCAACGAGTTTGTAGCATTTGTAGTTTGTCTTCGAGTTCCCACTTCTCGGTAATTGTATCGACGTTAATGTTGCGTAGCATACGAGAGAAGGCTCGAAAGTTGGTAGTTTGACGGCTGATGAGCTCGTCAGTTTTGGAAAGTCCTCCAGTCTCTGTTGTTTGTGCGACGACCGTCTTTTCTTCGATAATGGTTTGAAGGGCGTCTTGTACAGGAAGAACCTTCTTGCGTAAAGTTTCATAAGCGTTGGTAGTAAAATAGTCGTCTGATTGATCTTCAAACGCTAAAAGTTGCTTATGGTTAGTTTCAAACTCACTCCACAAGACTTCAAGAGCCTCCAGGCGTTTTTGAGCGTATTCTGGTGTTTTTCTAGCTGGTGGATCCTTTTTGAAGTTAATCACGATTTTTTGGATCCCTTCGCTGATGATCTGCTGCCTTTGAAGTAAGTTTTCCATGTTGAAGAATGTAGTTGATGTTTCAGTGAGTGTAGAACTGTATCTTCGTGCAGTGCGTGACAGCAATTCCTCTACGATATGTGCGCACTCTCAATTGCCCTGGTGATTCCCGCTTCTGGGAGGCCAGATCAACCGATTCGCTACCGCAGATTTATCACTAATCACACACATTCACAAGTAGTTTCACTGATGTAGATCCGGCTCGAAGAAATGTAAGGGCTAGGCCTCTTACATTTAGGTAAGTTGAAGTAGTAAGTTGTAAAAGTTCAAGGTTAAAGTTACGTAGTTATTGTTACACGGGAGCGGAATGTAATTAAAAGTGTCCGTCACCGAGGAGAGCGTTTATTGCACTAAAATAACAGTATAAAATAATGAAATAAAAGACATGTGACGCAAGCATTTCTTCGCCGTCATCAAAATGTCGAGCGTGCTCGTACAAAACCGTTGGTTAGATTTTACAACACTATTAATTGAGCGAATAGCATCTACGATTCGATCCGTCATAGCAGACGGCGCGGCGGCTTCACTATTTGCACGTTCGGACACGGCACTCGCAGTTAAATCGACACGTAACTCACTCGGTGGTGGCGCCGGCGCCGGTGGCGGCGGGGTAAACGTCTCGGGGGGCACTATACGCTGAGTGCGCAATTCGGACCGGCGACGCGGCGACGGCGTAAACACGCGATGGCGCCTAGATCGAGACCGTGATCGCGCACGCGACACGTGAGGACGCGGCATTGTTACGGGACGCGCGTGAAGTTGGCCCGACGGCGGTGCACTACCACGAGTCACTTGATTTTCTAATGTCCTAAGTCGCACTAACATCGCTTCCATTTCACGTCTTAGTTCACCGTCTGGAGTACGATCGCGGTACCTACTGTAACGACGCTCGCGGCTACTAAGGCGGCTACGACTACGACTATGTTTGCGATCCGACATAATTTTCTCCTCTTTAGCACTCGCCACAAATCAACAAAATACAGAACGGCCAGCAAGATAGGATCGCGTTGATCCTATCCCACTTCTGATGTTGCAAATCAGAGGCGAGGCAACTTTTTTAAAAAGAGAAAACAATGTTACAGCCTTAACCTTTTATTTATCAAGAAAATTACAGAAATACCCGCAAATTATTAAACCTAACGATGTGACACGGTCGACGATCGGAAACGGAATGAACCCGCTCCTAATCGAGCGCTGCCTTATATAGTCTTTGGGGTGGGTGAATATCGGTGTTTGCAACAGTAATTAAATTTGTAAATACATAAATATAGCTCATAAAGCGAATAACATCTATCCCTAATCCAATAAATACCTAGTTTGATTTGTTTATTGTTGTTTTTGTATATTATTCGTATTTTAGTACAAATAAATAGGTACTCACTTGAGATGTGTCATTTCCAAATTCCAATGCTTTTATTACTCATTTACGATTTTATCAATACTCGTAAATTAAGCCGCTTAGTAAATCTTTAAAGGTATTCGAATGTTTTTAATCAACAACAATTCTCTTAATGGCTTTCCATCCGGATATTATATTGGTCCCGGAGTTCTATTACCTATCTTGATCGCTTTCGTATTCCTATCGTTAATGACAATAATGACAGTATTTTGTAAGTTTCAAAGTAATCACTTACAAATCGACGCACACAATTTTTTTTAATTACAAGATGTATTCTCGACCAAGGCACTAACGGAATGTAATGGAATGTTAATCGCCAACTAATTTCGTAATAATAATCCTATTGTTTATCTTAAAATACACAGAAACGAGCTGTATTGGATTGCACATTTTTTGGGTTCTTACCTAATTTTTTTTTAAACAATGAACCTTACCTACTACCCACTTTCAGTTCTTTACCGAGTATCCAAAACAGTATATTTCACCAAACAAAATAGTAAAAGAAGTTTTTCGATTTAAGTTATCGTATCAAACGCGGCCCCATCTAATCGATCAAATAAAAACTTCATACAAACAAGGCCAAAGTGTGTCTGTTCAATAAAATTAGTCAAAAGCAATAAACTAGTGTTGTTGGAATAATTGATAATATCGAAGTTTCTTAAATAACAACAAATAAGTATTTATGCTTCTATCTAAAAGCAATTTTTATTATCAAAATACCTATTAATTTAGTGTCAAATAAATACTAGTTCATTGATACATTATTATTATTTTATTCTTTATTGCACAGACAAAAGAAAGTACAAAAAGCGGACTTAATGCTTAAAGCATTCTCTCTCAGTCAACAATTAGATCAGTCAGTCATTTATTCAATAATAAATTATTCGTTCAGTATCGATCAATAAACATAAACTCATCAAAATAAGTCACCACTATGACCTAAAACAGTTATATTGTCGTATTTGATAGTTAGAGAGTCCTTTGACAATTCAATTTGTTATGTCAACATCTACCCCCCTAAACAGATATCTATCGATTGCTTGTAACTCAACTATCGCAACTTTACATCACTACTCGTTCGCGCACGGAAGCTACCGAACTTGCCTTAACTCCGGCACCGTTATCTCAACGTTATTGCAACGTAACAGTAACGTTACTGATACGTTGCGAAGTTCGATGTTTTGATCGGCGCGTAAGTTCTGTTATTGTTCTGGATGATATGGTGTAACTGTAATGGGAATAGGAAGAGTTTAGTTAAACTTCACCTGGATAAGTACTTTTAGATAGGTACTTTTGATACCTGATCTCTGTCGTTTGTGTTGGATTGACGTCTCATCGGGATATAAGAGGGAGAAGTAGTAATGGGTAAAAAAGATTGTCGTAACCAAAATCAGGAAATTCATTACCATTGCCAACCACCAATTACCATTGCCAACTCTGTTTTATGAAATCCTGACCCTTGTTTTATTAATTGAACCCAATTTATTAACTTAATTGACTGCTTTTTTACCTTCCAACTTCACAATTAGTAAATAAATATTTAACGTAAATGTGGTTTTATCCTAACTTAATGTTTATTTTGACCGCTAACCTATGAGAATTTCATTCGAACGGTATAAGTTTTTTTAACGAAGATTTGAAATATATTTTTATACTTAACAATATTATATCCAAGCAAGAGCCGACAAGCAATATTCCAGTAATCCCGGGCGAAGCTAATATGTCCGCTGTCGTAGCCGATCAGGCGCCGCGTCGTCGCGCTTGTAACGATGTCTGACACCCTGTATATTGTACAAATACACTATGAGCACGCAATGTGAAGTAGTTAATCAGTAGTATTTCACTGAAATTGTTGCGATTTTACGATAATGTATGTAATACGTAATGTTATTTTATGTACACTATTCATAGGTTATAGTCTAGTTCCTTAAATGTTTCATTTCCATGTTTTGTAAGTCACTGTCTGTAACCTGTCTGTGTACTGATTAAATAAAATAAAAAAATAAAATAAAAAAAATAAGTAGTGTTTATTAGGAGCCGCCTGACTAGATATGTACAGACCTGCTTTTTATTAAATGCTTGTACAAGAATGAACTTTATGTAATTTAATAGATTTTGATATGCTATTCTGAAGACACAAGGTAACAAAAGAATCAACAAAGCAAGCAAAAAAAAATATATAAAAACTACGCTTGATCAAGGTATTTTCCGGCTGGTAACCACTCATAAATGTTATTTTGACGTATAAATTAAACGATTAACGTATACAGTTACCCCCTTATTCATAATAACTCAAACGGTCTTTTAAACATATTTCAGCTATTACACTGTTTTGTCACTTTCTGTAAAATGATGAAAGAAAGAAAGAAGGAATGAGACAAAACTAACTTTAAAAAACCGTTTGAGTTATTATGAATACGGGGGTTAGAGTTTTGGTGCAATACATATTAGGACTTCAAATTAGGGGCAGAGTGCAAAAATGTGATTGTTACACTTTTGCCGTACCAGAAGTAAACAAAACGCACCTGTTTTTCTTTTCTTCTATTTATTTTATCTACACAGTGTAGAAACGTTCTGATTTACAGTACCTTTTATAACTATTACGCAGGTCCCTAAACTTTCTTACGCGCAGGAATTTAGGGATGAGCATAAATCGGCGGAGCAGCCCTTTCAGGGTTGTTTTTGCCTGAAAAAGGCTGAATATCAGACAATCGAGTAAAGTTAGGGATGAACGTGATACACCCGCGAACTCGCCGCTCAACAAACAAAGAATGTTGCGTAACTCAGACTTAAGACCTAGTGTTGAGCTTGGATACAGGGCTGACAGGTTACGTTATTTTTATAAATGTATAAAAACCTCATATAATATGATGTTTCCAATATGCTTGTACGAGTATATCCAGACGGTTTTTTTTTCAAATCGCAAGAATAGACTTTACCTAGACAAACTCTAACATAGTCCATGTCTTAGCCTATTTGTATCAGATTAAGACAGTGATCAAGAACAGACCCGAAAACATTGGTTTAATTCAGGAAAAATACAAATCCTTAGAGATATTATAAAAAAATACCTATGTCTATTTGCAAATGCTTAGGTACCATTAAAAGTCATGCATGATTCCGTTAAATATTTTTTCAAAGACTCTAACACAACAAATGTTTGGAAATTTTATTTCAATACAAGAACTACTTTCATACTTTATTAAGAAAGTTTCTTTAACACGTTCCGGGACACTACTCCAGACACAATAGATGTTTTATTGTCTTCACGCCTGTAGGCGGGCACTGTCCCGGAACGTGTTAAGATTTTTTCTTTGCCCAATGACGCAGCGATATCTTCGAAAAAACTTAAAGGCGGCAACCCTTCTCAATCCTAACCCAGTCGCTTATCTAGATCCGTTTAGTTTTTATGTGTCTGTTGTACTGATATTAGACGTGCGTTAGAGCGAGGCCTTCTGCGTATACTTAATAATAAATTCAACGCTAAATGGTGGTTCAAGCTATAAAAAGGAAATAAGTATGTCAGGACTACATTTAAGGCCGTAGTAAATTGTTGGCGAGGCTAGTTATGGCATTGGAAACGGTTTTCATAGTCGTTTATTGGTAATTGAATCTTGTCACTTAAAACATTCACTAGAGGGTTAGGCATTTAAAACAATTATACAATTTATTTTACCTAATACAGTTATAAATATAGTGTCATTAGGAATGGTCTTATTAATTATACGCATATTGATTGTACGGTCTAGGTCTCTGGCGCCTAACCACTTTTCAATGAAAATTGCATGCTCACACGAAACAATAACGGGTGTCACTTCATACAAGAGATGACACAATTTTGGCTCTTAAGATGATTAGGCACCTCTACCGTACGTTCCTACCAACCAATAGTAAGTAGAAAGTTGGCTCTTAAACAAATCGCAAGAATTGTTGGATAGAACCTTCTCCGCACAAGTCGTCTCGTACTTGACCGATTTTTTTTCGTCGCCAATTTCTCGACCGCATTTAATTTGGTCGCTCGCCAAACTTGTTCTAAACTTAATCAAATGCAACCATCAAAGTGATATAAACTATTTAACAAACTGCATTCTGCTTTAGTAAAATGTTAGTGTTGTGAAAGACAGAAGTGTAGATGAACAATTAATATCTGTCGTCAAAGAATTCAATTCCTTAGCTGTATGCAACAGAAATATACAGCGAAAACGGAATGAATGTCGTAAGTAACTGAAAAATAATATATATATTTTTTTACCAGTGTATACCAGTGTATAAAAGTTTTTATTTACGCTGTTATTTACCCAGGCGGGCGAAGCTGAGGTGTGAGTGTTCATTACCATCTTTTAAATTTTGGACGTTTTAGTATCATAAGATAAGATAAATTATCTTAAAACTATCGATCCATCTTTGACTCGGTCACTGCCTTGCTTGAGTAATTTAAGCATTATTGCAAACCCATTAAAAAACAGATATCACTGCACACCTGCATCAATATGATGGTTTAGTTAAAACTGCATATACATATCTCAAAAATCCTAGTTTTTGTTTTAATGAACCTCTAAACTAACTTTATTGTTTGACCTATTATTTTCAAAGTGCATGTGCATTAAATATGTGTACTGTTTAATTAGCAAAGGGTGATTCTACGCTTTATTTTCCCTTCTTACGCTTTCCCATCACTTATGTCCTATTTGGTTTGGCGCCAGCACAAGCAACTTTGCCTATTTTATACGTAAATCCGAGCTGATCTAATAACTGTAAATGGCGAAGTTGTGTGCTTTGTCTCGTGCGGGGTTAGGACTTTTGTATGTTTGCATAGCTGATGTTAGAAAAGTTTATGCACTGTTTAGGAAGGAAGAGACAATAACAAAGAGAAGTATCAGGGATATAACGTACGCTGCGAGCAACTGCGATACTGTCGCAATGTTGAAATCTGTGTGGGTGGCTTGTGGCTATAGTAAAGTATTTGTCACACTGGTTGGGGTCTGCGGTCCGGTCCACACAAAATAGCCCGGATGCAGACAATTTTGTATGAACCGTACCGCAGACAGCAACCAGTGTGACAAATCTGTAAGCCTTGTAAGTTTGAATAAATAAAAGTTGCAAAGTTCTGAGTGCGTATTGCGATGCAGTTTTGACAATTAAACAGCTCTTCTTCACTGTCAAATTAGCAATTCTTATTGCAATTTCGCATTATTGATAATATTACTATAATATAACAATATAAATATTAATATTCATACCAGTGTAGTATTATTATATTGATAATATTCGTTTACACTGAGTGGGAATTTAACTGCCTCGGAATTTAGCGGATTAAGTTGGATTGCAATACCTACGCCCCCTGGATGAAAACACCCTAAGGTATGATTATTATTATTATTAAGAGCCTGTGGTGTCCCACTGCAGGGCAAAGGCCTCCCTACCCTTTCTCTAGTCCTCACGATTTTGGGCATTTATTTCCCAGTCTTTGTCGAACATGTCTAACTCGTCACGCCAACGTCTTCTGGGTCTACCAAAAACAACAAAATATCCACATTTGTATTTTTTTTACGACGGAAAGTTTAATTTGATTTATAAGATTGAATACAGAACTGGGTACTTGTAAATGATGTCAATTTAAGCATAGGTAAATTTAATATCTTTAATCTTTTAAATGAGATTCAATATTTTACTAAATACAAAAGAGTTCAGCTACAAAAAAACACTACTATTATTATCATTTAAGCTATAACTTAACGTTCAAAAAGTTAAATCGTTTAAAAATGTCTTATCGCTCTTCGTTTATAACTTGGGAAGATTCGGTCCGCTCTTGGTCGCCTGCCAGGCCAGAACTTTGTCTTTATCGGGTGAAAAACTCAATTTGTGTCGGCATAATGACCAAACGGAAGATATAGTTTTCCCTTGGGCGTAGTGATGTGGCGATTACGTAATTAAAAAAATATGTATAGGACAACAACACTATTATTGGTCTATTAAGAAATTTCAAAGTACTTGTGTCAAGAAAATCAAGACCAATGGGTACAAAGTGTCAAGTTCAAATACATGACAAGTGGGTGTTTTAAGATTTATATTTTTGTGATTCTGTAACATCCTAGCAGATTATTTGGAATCAAATGAAAGGAATAGGCCCATTTCCAAATTAATTACAGCCACCCACAACTTTTAATTCCAGGTATTTTATTAATTAGAACTGAGAAACTAAAATTGGTTACTGAAAACAATTTCTAAGCAAGTAAATGATGAAATTTGAAAACACAGTGAGCTCCAACTCATAAAAGTAATCCTTATTCCTAGAAAATTATTAAATTATTATGAATTTTAAAAGGACATCGCTAGTTAATAGTGTTGGAACGCTCCCAGCTCCATATCGTTGGATCTGTTGATACGTTAATAAGTTTTGTTGGGGAATACGAAATAAGAAGCAAGTGTTATTGCATTTGGCACACTACCATTCAAAATTATGGGCAGTGAAGGACATGCATCAAAAGTGCGCTTGAAATGGATATTTTAATTCGTAAATGGAAGAAGCACCTTTTTAATGTAGTAGATTTTATACTCTTGTTTCCCTTACGAATCATATCCTTGATAAACTAAAAAATAATAAGCTTAAAATTTCGGGCTGAAAATTTGTAATATTTTTATTGAGTCTACTCTTAGCTGACACCAGGAAATTAGCGAATATGACATGTCAACTTGGAAAGCAAGTTTAATCCTTGTTCCTGCGTCTTATCTCACCCCAATAGTATCGGACTGGCTTTTCCATCAAACTATGAAGGTAAAAGAACAGAGAGTGCAAGCCTGTTTTGTGTATATCCATGTGCAATATAATCGGTTCAATAGTAGACAAGACGCGGACGGGTCAAAAGTTTTTATTCGCGTTTAGACCCGTCATGTCTAATAATTATTAATATCTTTGACATGTGCTCCATCTTTCTCTCTCTTCTTAGCCTTAGCTCCACCATTTGGCTCTTAACTCTTGGCTTGGCTCTCTTTGTTCTAACGTAGGTTTATAGAAATTTTATTCTCAAAAAGACAATGTGTCACTTACATGAGAACATTAATTACATAGGTACTTATGAATTCCATGCCGTCGTCCGTTGAACATAATTAGTACACCATACACACCCACTTAACACATTAAAAGTTATTAATAATACGTATTGGTAATATGTTGACGCAGTTTACGTTTAAATGTGTTAAATGAGTTTACACTTTTTATATCAGAGGGTATGTTGTTATAAAACTGTGCACCTTCAAACGCAAGACTTTTTTTGCCGTATGATTTTGTTCGTGTCTTGGGTAAAACAAGAAAACTGGCTCGACGCGTACTTCGCTTAGTTGTGCGTTTTGCAAAGGATAGGTTAGTATGGAGAGAGTTGTTTAATATTTTCCTAATGAGAATGCATGTGCTATAAATATACAATTGCTTTATGTTCATTAGTTTGGTTTCTCTATAGATTTTCAAAGTAGGCGTTAAATAATGATAATGAAAAAGCGCTTTAATAATCTTATTTTGAATTATTTGGAGTTCGGCTAACCTTGTCTTTGTGGCGCTGCCCCAGATTTCGATTAAGTATATTAAGTGCGATTTCACAAGGGAATTGTATAATGTAAAACGAAATTTACGCGGTATACAACGAACAATGTGTCGAAGTGATCCGATTATCGACGAAAGTTTAGTCCTTAAGTGCTCGATATGACTTTTCCACGTTAAAAACTTATCAACCCTTAGTCCAAGATATTTTTCGCAATCTTTTTCCTTTATAATTATATTGTTGATTTGCAGCGGCTCATGTGGTAGGATAACTTTATTTTTGGCCCTAAAGATAACATAGCAAGTCTTAGAAATGTTTATAGTGAGTAGATTAAACTTGAACCAGGAGAACAGTTTATCTAAGTCATCCTGAGCTTTTTCCATTACATCTTTTATGGTTGACCCAAAGTAGAACAAACACGTATCATCAGCATACAAAGTTATTTGACCATGTAGGCCTAGTTCATGCACGTTATTAATATATGTCGTGAATAAGAGAGGCCCTAGTATGGACCCCTGAGGGACGCCACACGTTATTCTACATTTAGAGCTTTGAGCGTTATCTATTTTGACTACTTGATTTCTGTTGGTTAGGTAAGATCGAAAAATGTTTAGTGCAGAACCTTTAATACCGATAGTTTCCAATTTTTTTAATAGTAGTTAACATGTTGTCATTAATTTAATTATATGATGGGACACAAAATATTGTATGACAATAAAATATTTTTTATGCAAATAAATGATTTATTTTGAATCTTTTGTGCAGAGTATTAGTTGAGATGTGTCGTCACTTTCAACATAGTTCAATCAATCAATCAATCAGCCTGTTGCAGTCCACTGCTGGACGTAGGCCTCCCCAAGGGCACGCCAAAGTGCACGATCCTCTGCTTTCCTCATCCAGTCACTACCAGCGACCTTCTTTAGGTCATCGATCCATCTGGCAGGGGGGCGTCCAACACTACGTTTGCCGAGACGTGGTCTCCATTCAAGAACCCGTCTACTCCAACGTTCATCGGTTCTGCGACAGATAAAGCCAGCCCACTGCCACTTCAGCTTGCTACACTTCTGGATAATATCCACAACTTTAGTCCTCTGCCGGATGATTTCGTTGCGGATTCTATCACGCAGTGAGACACCAAGCATAGACCTTTCCATAGCTCGCTGAGCGACATGAAGTCGGTGGGCGAGCCTGACCTTCATATTCCACGTTTCGGCTCCGTATGTCATGACAGGTAGGACGCACTGATTAAATACCCTACGCTTTAGGCATTGTGGTAGTGACGACGAGAAGATATGACGCAGCTTCCCAAATGCTGCCCAGCCCAGCTGCACTCTTCTTGTGATTTCACGTTCAAAGTTGTCTCTACCTAGCTGCAATGTTTGCCCGAGGTAGACATATTCTTGAACAACTTCGAGCGCTTCACCATTGATCAAGATCGGCTCCGGAATGATAAAGTCGTTAAACATGACCTTGGTCTTGTCCAAATTCATCCGGAGACCGACCGACATTGAAGCAGCATTAAGGCTGTGCAGCACTTTCTGCAAATCCTGAAGCAATTCTGCCATCAGTACAATGTCGTCGGAAAAGCGAAGATGGCTGAGATACACGCCATTAACGTTGATGCCCAGTCCGTTCCAGTCCAAAGTTTTGAAAACATCCTCTAGTGCATTGGAGAACAGTTTTGGAGAGATCAACATAGTTGGGAGGCTATTAATATTAGCATGGCAACGACAGCGCAAATCTTTTTTACTCGTTCAATTTTACCTATTCATACCAATTGCAAATTCTATTCAATCATTTTTCGCGTTTGTTTCTCATTCAATGGAAATTGATTCATTTTAGGATTCAAAACAAATTTGTTAAATTGCATTATTCAATATTTCCTTTACTACTAGGCCACCGTTTTCAAAACATTGACTTTATTCACCGTTTTAGATGTCTTGATATGATGAATTAAATAGGTACCTGGTAAATTATACCTACATAAATTATTTTTGAATTGTATTTAGACATTGAACTTTTTAAACAAAATGAGTTATAATAATGGAACATCTCTAAAAAGTTGTGTCTATTATAATTCATGTTAAGGCTGATTTTTCAATAGTCAGATAAGAAATGAAGATGTTCTGAGGATTGTAGGCGAGGAGCGAAATATACTCCAAACAATAAAAAACTGGAGAGGGAAGATGCTTGGACACTTGGTACGGCACGATAGCTTGATTAGGATCATCATAGAGGGAAAGATTGAAGGGAAAAGGAAAAAAGGAAGACCTAGAAGAGCGTATATGACCCAAATAAAGGAAAAGTTGGACGTCGAGTCGTACCAAGAGGTCAAGGAGATGGCTCTGAATAGAGATGGAGAAAACTCCACCGACAAGAGCAAAGCTCTTAAATAAAAAAAAAACAAGAAAATAAATATTATTATAGGTAATAATATAATTTGGCTAGCTTGAAAACGTCACCTTATTGTCAGGAATCATACGTAACTGCATTTTTTTATAATCTGTCACCTTATAAATCAGTCTGATAAGTTTTATCTTACCATTGCAAAATCGGCACTTAGTGTAATAAAACATGTCTTTAAAAGTTTCATTTCATGCATGTTTATCATGATCTGAATGCAATAAATTTTAATGATCTTAAACACGCAACCTGAAAATATCGCATAATTATTTATATAACAACTCGTTAATATTAACGCGGTTTTAACTGAATTTTATAAAATTAACAAATCATTATGAAACATCACTTTAATTAATATTTAAAGCATTGTTATTGTACTTATATTTTGCCAATGCTTGGAGCATTAAAATGAAATCAGGCGTTAATTTGCGGAAATCCATTAATAAGTGTTTTTTTATTACTATTTTGCTTTAAATTTTGACGCCGGCGCAGGTTTCTAACCACACGACCCGTTACCGCATTAAGTATTAGTTAATTAACCCTTAAATTATTTAACAATTTAACAGTGTCTTCTATAGCATAGTTTATGTCGTTTTTATAATTTGTATATTCATCCTTACACTGAACAAAAAAAGCCTGTCGTTGGCACCAAGTATCATCTGGGTGTTTAACTACATCATTAATTTAAATTATAAAAAGCAGTGGTCCTAACGCACTACCTTGTGGGACACGATACTTAAGCAGTTTCTTGAGATTTAACATGTATTTCTTTTGTACTTTATAGACAAATTTGAGTAAATTCTGTTTAATATCTGTCTTGGAGGTGGATGTCAAGTCAAGGAGGTGTCTAAGGTCCACCAAATTGTTTTAAAATCTAACCGCTAGTTTACATTTGCTATACAATTGGGTACAACCGACGATTTGTTGGTTTACCCCATCACCCAACTAAAATATACAGCCAATGGGGATTTGTTATGGGGCTGTAAATGGTTCTGTGGGGCTTTTTGTCGCTATTGAGTTTTTTTTTATTGTAAACATTAAAACGATTTTCAATTTTCGAAACAGTAAAAATAAATTGAGATTGTTTTATTCATTTATTCATCAAACTAATACTACAATTTCAGGATAATGCGACAGAAGATTTGGGGTGAATTAGTTCATCATTATAAAGGTGTAATCTTTATAATGATGAACTAATTCACCCCAAATCTTAAAGAAACTGGGGACTCTGTTTTTAATGATTAATATTGATGTTAAAGTCTTTGAACTGCAAGGCAGACATATTTAGTAAATTATAATCAAGTGCAGTCCTAATACAAATCTAGCTTACGTTGTTTTGTTGATAAAAACCGCTCCATCACCCCCAACCAAACCAACAAAATTACATCGTCCAATTCGAACGCATTAAACTCAATAATTAACTCAAACTGCTTATAACCGAATGAGTACGCGTCAAATTGTTCATCACATCGCGGGCGCGTCATCACTGCAGTAATTAGCTAAACGGCCGATAATTAGCACTGACAACTGTCTCTCGTTCTCGTTAAAAGTAGCCAAGTTAGAACGGCTATCCTAATAGCCCTTATCGTTGTTTTTATTTATTTATGTAAACCTATTGTTATCTTATCTGTGAGTTGTCCAATTGGCGGACTTAATGCTTTGGGGTATTCTCTACCAGTCAACGTCTTGAGAATGCAGAAAGTTGAATTAGTGTCATATGTACACGTGTGATGGATTTCACATTATTACATATATTCAGTATTTGATACGTAATCGGTTCGTAAGCAAATCATACTTATCTTAACAAATCGGAAAGAACGAATGCAAACAACTACTAAGCTAGAAGTGGAATCATTTGTGGCATTCTTATTCAGCCATCCAAACTCGACAAATTGCCGAGTCGAATCCAATACGTATCGTGTGAGTGAAACCATTTCTGCACTGTTATAATAACCTTTTTTTACACCTAGTTGTCTTTTTTTACATATCACATCGTTATTTTTGTACAAGTTGAGATTAAAAGCAAATTAAAAGTGACTAAAGCTCTCTTATCTATGAGCTGGCTTGTCTTTTTGATACTATTTACTCTATAGTGCTGTATATTTATATACAGCAATGCAATGGTCCTATAAACTGTGATTATTGCTTTTCATAAACGAATGACGGTTTTAAACCAATCGTCCGACAGCGAATGATAAATATTTGATCGGTAATGAATGCGCAGTCAATATTCATTACCCACATGAAAGTTCATTAACAGTTTTAAAAGGGTGTGTTTTATAACCAGGTAGTTGAACCTGGTTAGGTGATGAGACCTTAAGTTGAATATGCTTTATATATGACGTCTAGAGTCATTTATTTTCAGTTCAATCTTGGGTGAGAAAACTTGCTATTGTAAAAAAACTTGTAGCTAATATTAGAGTTTTAGTTAAAAAGGAGTGGCCTGTATGGGTAAGTGAAAAAATTGATATTAAAAATACACTGTTTTCTCCTTGGAACCTTTTGTGCGAAGCTTACTTTAAGTGCTCAAATATAGAGCTCTATGAGTGATAAAAACGGAGAAGAAAAAAATATTGGACACTTATTTCTTAAATTTTTGATCCCAAAGTCAGTGCACTAGTGCTACAATCACAACTACCAAACCCGAGACAGTTTTATAGAAAATTATGATTTCTTTGACCCGACCGGGTAGTGAGCCCGGGGCCTCGGAGATGGCAACGCGACTGCTAAGAAACCCCCCTTGCTTAGCTACCACACTACGAAGGTCGTCTCAAAAGGAACAATTAGTGTGAATGAAAAGTACGATTAACATATCAAAATATTGGATATCAAATGAACACAATAGTTAAAATTCAAAAAGAATACACTTCCAAATAACGTACACTAGTTAACCCAATATGCTTTAACAGACAAGCTTTCAACAATCAATTTCACATTGATATTATTCCATTATACAAAATAATCCAGGCATTGGAGCGATTGTAGGAAATAATTAAAATTGGCACATTAAACGAATATCAGCAGTGCATTGGTGGAAATGAACGCGGAATCATTTTCGTTAATCGATCGATTTCATAAGGGTACGACTACACTGAAGTGGCAGATTGAATAATTCTGCTATAAAGTTGTCGGGTATCCTCCATTAATCAGTCAGGTATCAAACGAATGCCGGGAGTCGCATAACAATGGAATTTTTATTGTGTCTCGTTTACACATACTTGACGAGTTAAACTCGGCATGAATATTGTAAATGTTACAACATTTATAAACTGTGGCTACATTCATTTTAGTTTTATATCCTATAATTTTGTCTTTTGTGCTTTAATTTGGTCTTGTGCAAACTATGGTATTATAGATTACAATATTTAATCATTGTTTCGTTGATCCATTTTTTGTCTCCATACTGTTTTAGAGGTATATAATTCGTTAACGCTATAAAACGTTTTGTTTGAACTAAGTAATCTTCAATTTGATTCATTCATCTTAATTTTAAGAGCTGTGCTCTTGTCGGTGGAGTATCGCCATTCAGTGACACTGTCACTGTCACAAATTACTTCTCCTAGGCCTTCCTCTTCCTCTCTTTCCTTCATTTTAATTTGATTGATCCTTAATTACCAGCTTACACGATGCTTTATCTCAATAAAATTAAAACAAGCTGACTGTCTCAATCCGAATGCTTGCCACAGCACTATTTTTATCAGTTTCCCAAATGTAATCAAATCGTACAATAAGTAAGCAAATGCTGTCATGGGTCTTGTATTAAATCCAGTGTGGTCTTTAAGTGTGGTCCTACCTTTACAACAGTGGTAATGAAAGGCGAATGCATCACTTGCTGTCAGGTGTCACGCTGATAAAGTGTGATTAAATTACGGCCTGCCTGGGCTATTTAGTACGTCACGGCGTTATTATGATGATGAATTATATTTGTTTCGAATAAGGCCCATTATTTAACTTGAAAGGTGTTCTCATGCAGAGCGACAAACGATACTTGATAGGTTAGTTGTCAAAAAATTTTCTAATATTGAATTATTTTTGACTCATTAAATAAAAAAGCTGTTAAGATTCCAAAGAAGTCGCTAAAATTGGTACCATTTAAAATTACTTTTACCGGTGGCCTAGCTTTAAAATAAGAAATGATAAATTTAAATGAATATCTAACTATATGGTTAATTACTATATGGTTATTGTTTTAATGCAGTGCATCTGCTGCTGAATCCAAAGTAATAATACTTTTGAATATCATATGCTTAATATTTCAAGACTTGTTAAACTCCCAAACTTTTCACAACTAGATAATACTCATATAGGATCAAAAAGCAAAATAATATTTTACCCCCAACAAATGAAACTCTAAACCAACCGTGACAGCGGAACATCTCCAGACTTTCGTAACTAAAGAATTATTACTGAATGCATTCTGAAACTGTACTCCTTAATAAAGTAGTTTGAACATTTGACTCTACGTAAAAATATTTGAAGTGTTTTTTTTGTCGTTTTTATAAGTTTTATGACCGAAAATAGAGCGGATCACTGTGTACTAACAAACATTCGAAGTGATAGCTAAATATTGATGGACAAAGTGTTGATGAAAAAGCGCCATATCCCTGTATGTACTGTTGATACACGTTTTCAAACATATCGAAATAAAATTTTGTTTTTGCACGTATTTGTGTCTTAATCCCTCACGGCGATATTTACCAACAATGTTTTGTATAGCTGATATTATATTTAAATAGCAAAATCTCAAACACTGTGCTGCGTCATTAACATCTTAACTAAAATTTTCTTTAGCAAAAAATAAAAATCTTAGCGCATTACCAAAACAGGGTAGTTTTAGTCAAGTGATGCGCAAAGCGAGCGGAAACGGAATTGCACCTGGGACTCTCTGCAGGATTCACTGCATCTTGAAACTGATATAAAATTTTGAATGCATATATTTTCGAGACACGGTAAAAGATAAGGATATGGATTCGTTATAACTGGAACATAAAAGGGGTTTTAATGAAGACCTCCTTCGTATCTGAATACTGAATTCACTAGATCTTTGTAAATAACATTAGCGAGCTATCTGAGCTTTGCACAAGCGCAATTAAGATTTACTTTGACATTGGGAAAAGCCACGTGAAAATCGACGTACATTTTGCATTGCAAACACTCGGCGGTAGATTTTTTTTTCTAATATTAAGTGTTTTTTTTAAATATTCGGTGATTTCAAGTGAGTTAAGAGACACGCATTAAGATTTATCATAAAATATTAGTATAAGAACGTGTTCGGTTTACGTACGAAAGATCGATGAATGAATGTAGGTATGTATAGTCCACCATCTATTTACTTGTGATTCGTTTGTATCAAGTTAGTTCGCAATAAAATATCGAAGGAATAACACGCGTTTCTCCTTACTACACATCTACAAGCAAATTCCGCTGCCCTAAGGCCGACATCGAGCCGGATTCACAGCGATAACTCCGAGCCGCAGGTAGCGGACCCGACCGTGCGAGAACAATAGCGGACTGCATTCATTAGGCGTTTATGAATAAAGTGTGCATAAAACGACGTAAACAAGTGCTAGTGAAAGATTAATGAAATAATAAAGTTATTTTTAGACTTCATCAGTGTTCATGAACATTACAAACTATCATTATGAGTGTTACGGCGGAACAATTACTGAGTTTATTGGAAGATAATGCCAGTTTATTAAAGAAAACACAGATTAATTTGAGGAAATGTCCTAAACAGCGATTAACTCGAGGTTATATCGAAACACGTATCAGATGTATTGACGAATACTGGGAAGCTTTCAAGAATGCACATAGACATCTAGTACAAATCACGCCTAAGGAAGTACGTCGAGAGTTGGAATATTTTTCAAATGAAGATTATTATGCTATCGAGGAATTATACCTATGCATGTTGGCCGATTTAAAGGACATGATATAGGTAAATCAAGAAAGTCAAACAAGAATTCAAGCTGAATCGAGTTTAGTTACTGAGACACAACGAGATTTGTTAAGATTACCGAGAATACATTTACCTACTTTTACCGGTAACTACGAAGAATGGCCGACTTTTCACGATTTGTTTTCCTCGTTGGTACACACAAACTCCACGTTAAGCAAGGTTCAGAAGTTGCATTATTTGAAGTCAAGTGTTGGCGGCGAGGCTGAAACTCTTTTGAGACATGTGAATGTAACTGAAAACAATTACGACGAGGCATGGAACATCCTGAAACATCGTTATGGTAACAAAAGGATAATAGTGAACTCCTTACTCAAAAGATTGTATACACAAAGGAAGATTAGTACTCCGACGGCGAATCAAATCAAGAACTTATTAGATACTACGACTGAGTGTTTACATAACCTGAAAAACCTGAATATAACGACTGATTCGTGGGACCCGTTGATAATCTACTTGGTGGTGCAGAAGTTAGATCAGGACACACATAAGACATGGGAAGAACATATCTATAATGATGACTCAGAAGTATTACCTACTTGGGAAGATCTAAGAAAGTTTTTAGAATCGAAATACCGCACCCTGGAATTAATTCCATCGGTATCTAGTGCTGTGCATCCTGTGAAAGAAACAAGAGTTAGAGAAAAAATGTTCCATGCCACGACGGCCTCACCGACGACTACTAAGAGATGTTGTAGTATGTGCCAAGAAGAACACTCGCTATGTCATTGTAAAGACTTTGCGAAGTTACAACCTGAAGAACGAGTTGAGTTTGCGAGAAATAAGAATTTATGCTACAATTGTCTGATACCAGGACATGCAGTTTTTAAGTGCCGCCTACGTATGTCCTGCAGAGTGTGTAAGCGACGTCATCATACACTATTGCATCAAAATAGGAACGTCGTACTATCAGACAATGTACAAGCGCATCATACACAGGTTGACAATGACCAGGAGAATAATGAAGTACAGAATGAAGACCATAATACAGACGTCGCAATATCATCGCACCTAGCGACCAGAAAATCCACGGCTTTGCTTGCTACTGCCCTTATACCTGTGAAAGATGAACGTGGAAACTTGACCATATTGCGCGCCTTAATTGATCCAGGGTCACAAGCAAACTTCATCAGCGAACGAGCAGCACAATTGTTGAACGTGAAGAGAACACCTATCAAAGGGACAATCACTGGAGTAGGGACAACACAAACATCAGTGAATCACGTGGTACAACTAGAACTTCATTCAAGTTATGATAGACAATTTCAGCTTCTAGTTCAGGCATATGTTATAGCCACGCGTTTAACTACCGACTTACCGTCTCAGACTATTACAAACTCTGCACACACTTGGTTTCACTTAGAGGGCCTGCCTCTAGCCGACCCAAGCTTTCACAAACCAGGTAGGGTCGATATGTTGTTAGGTGTCAACGTGTATGCGAGAGTTTTGAAGGAAGATTTGCTCAAGGGTCCACCTGGCTCACCATGTGCTCAAAATACAAGCTTTGGATGGATTCTTTTTGGTGATATTGTAAGCAACCATTCTTCAGAGGAAATAATAGTCCTGCACCACAATGTCAATATGGATGATATGCTGCACACGTTGTGGGAAATAGACACAGATGGTAAGAAGAAATTAACCAGTGATGAAGAATTGTGTGAGAAGATTTACAGAGAAACACATATGAGAAATGAAGAGGGAAGATATGTTGTGAAACTACCCTTCAAGATAAGTGCTCCTGAATCGACCAAGGGTAACACAAGAGATATTGCAATGAAGAGATTATTACAATCAGAAAAACGTTTTGAGAAGAACACAGCCCTGAAAGAGGAATACATAAAGGTAATGAGAGAATACGAAGCCCTAAACCACATCGAAGAAGTTCCTCAAGACCAAGTAGAGAAACCAGCGGTGTATCTACCCCATCACGCAGTGGTTAAAGAAAGCAGCGAGACAACGAAGGTAAGAGTTGTTTTTAATGCATCATCCTCAGGGTCAAATAATGTATCCTTGAATGATGAACTTCTGGTGGGACCACAACTGCAAGAAGACATGCGATCGCTGGTGATGAGGTGGAGGATGAGGAAGGTTGGATATGTAGCGGACATCGAAAAGATGTACCGCCAGATTTTGGTAACTACCGAGGACTCAGACTTCCAAAGAATACTCTGGCGTGAACATCCAACCGAACCAGTTAAGGATTTGCGACTATTACGACTTACCTTTGGTACTGCATCTGCGCCGTATTTAGCTGTTAAGACCTTGCAGCAGGTCGCCGAAGACGAAGGAGAAGCTTATCCTATTGCAGCTGAAACGATACAAAGAGACTTTTTCATGGACGATTTGATGTCAGGTCAAGACACAAGTCAAAAAGCGATAGAAGTTGCTGAACAAGTCACAGAAATCCTTAAAAAAGGAGGATTTAGGCTTCAAAAATGGGCATCAAACAGCAAAGAGTTCATGAAAGGATTTAAACATAAAGATCAAAATGTAATTGTGAAACTAAACATTGATGATAGTGACACCATTCGAACACTGGGCTTATTCTGGAACACTGACCTAGACACATTAGAGTACAGCTTTAACTTACCACCGCAGCCAGAAGTTATCACGAAGAGAACAATACTAGCTGAAATACAAAGACTGTTTGATCCTCTCGGCTGGTTGGCTCCTGCGCTGCTACCTGCGAAGTTAATCATACAAAAATTATGGCTCCAAGGCGTCAGCTGGGACGATGAAGTTGAACCTGAAACAAAAAAAGAATGGTTAGATATTAGAGCAAGTTTAAAACACATCAAGGAAATAAAACTAAATAGATGGCTATATACGAATGTTGTAAACCTAGAAAATGCCACTATTCATGGTTATTGTGATGCATCTAATAAAGCATATGGAGCAGTTGCTTACCTGAGAGTCCGCACCGCTGATGGAAGATTCAAGGTTTCAATAATTGCAGCTAGAACACGCGTCGCACCTATCAAACCAGTTACCTTGCCGCGGCTCGAACTGTGCGGAGCTCTTCTGCTGTCACAACTCCTGAAACAAATATGCGATGCCACATGTTTTCCCCGTAGTAAAGCATTCGCATGGACGGACTCAATGATTGTTTTGTCATGGTTGCAAGGAGACCCAGGAAGATGGCATACTTTTGTACGCAATAGAGTGGTAACTATACTAGACAACATTGGAACTAAGTGGTATCACGTCCAGTCCAATGACAACCCTGCAGACATCGCATCCAGGGGAATGCTCTTAAACGATCTGAAGAACTTTGATTTAGGGTGGCACGGACCTGACGGGCTGAAAACAGAAAATATAGATTACACAAAACATGACACAGATACTACGCTAGAAAGGAAACTGTAAATTTCAGCAAACTTAGGAGTTACCAAGGAAGAAAGGACAATAATACAATTTGATGATTACAATACGTTGAATGAGCTATTGAAAACTATTGTAGTATGCATTAAATTTCTAAATTTCAAAAAGAATAAACAGAATACAGATAGAACAGCAAAAATTACTACTGAAGAATTGAAAGAAGCTTTAGAGAAATGTGTAAGAATAATACAGAAACAAGAATTTAAAGATGAAATAAATAACCTGAATGAAAATAGAGAATTAAGTAAAACAAGTAAAATAAGAAACTTATGTCCTTACCTTGATGAGAAACATATCCTCAGGGTGGGCGGCAGACTTAGACATTCCACCTTAGAAAACAATAGGAAACATCCTATTCTATTAGATCACAACAATGGATTGGTACCTCTAATCATCGCAGATGCTCACAAAAGAACCTTGCACGGAGGTGTACAGTTAATGATGAATTACATACGAGACAGGTTTTGGATTATTCGTGTCAAGAACTTAGTTACTGCACACATACGCAAATGCCTAGTATGTGCACGTCAAAGAGCAAACGATCGAACACAAATAATGGGTGATTTACCTTCTGTGCGTGTTACACCAGCTCGCCCATTTCTTCATGCTGGCGTGGACTACGCGGGCCCTTTTTCGATCCTTAGTTCACGAGGTAGAGGTGTGAGGTGCGAAAAGGGGTACATTTGTATTTTCATCTGTATGGCTACAAAGGCCATCCACCTAGAATTGGTGGGTGACATGACCACAAGTTCATTTTTAGCCGCCTTCCGAAGATTTGTGTCTCGTAGAGGAAAATGCAGTCACATTTGGAGTGATCGAGGTACAAATTTTATTGGAGCAAATAAAGAGCTAAACGACCTGTGGCTTCAAGCTGGTTTAGAGATACCAGGTGAACTTAGTGAAATCTTGGTGGATGAGGGCACTCAATGGCATCATGTTCCTCCTTATAGTCCTAATTTCGGCGGTTTCTGGGAGGCAGGTGTAAAATCTTTATTGTAGGTGTAAAATCCGTTAAATATCACCTGAAAAGGATTTTGAATACCAACCTGACATATGAAGAGATGTTCACCACACTGTGCCAGATCGAGGCCTGTTTAAATTCTAGGCCTTTGTGCCCATTAGATAGTTCTGACGCCGAAAACATGAATGTGTTAACACCAGGCCACTTCCTCATAGGAGAGACTCTGCTATCAGTTCCTGAACCAAGTCTTCTGGACATAAACACAAACAGATTGTCACGTTGGCAATATGCACAAAGGTTAGTTCAAGATTTTTGGAGACGATGGCAAACAGAGTATCTGTCAAGATTGCAGCAACGACCCAAGTGGCTCAAAAGGAATGAAGAATTTGAGATAGGAGAAATCGTTCTCGTAAAAGAAGACAATCTCCCTCCTGGTAAATGGGCATTGGGTCGGATTGTTCTTAAACATTGCGGTCGAGATAATATTTGCAGAGTTTATAGTCTGAGATGTGGCGGTAAAATTATAATGAGGTCTATTTCTAAATTGTGTAAACTTCCCGTTAACAGTAGTACTAGTGATCCTCGTACATAAATTCTTAGTACGAGTATTATTTAGCAGGTTACGAATGATTTGCTTAGTCTATTATTCTTTATTATTTCATTCTTTTATTTGTAAAAGTAAATGTAAATGGTATAATAAATATATAATATGTATTTTGTATGCAAGCTACATTATGTATTTGAAATAATTTGAACCTATATGAATGTACAATTTCGCATGTTTTATATTGGTTGCATGATAGACTAGGATACGAAGTGATTATTACGTACCTACTAATATGTGAAAGTCTAATTTAATGTAATTACTGTTAATGTAATTTGGAAAACTATGTTTTGGTGGGCGGTATGTTCGGTTTACGTACGAAAGATCGATGAATGAATGTAGGTATGTATAGTCCACCATCTATTTACTTGTGATTCGTTTGTATCAAGTTAGTTCGCAATAAAATATCGAAGGAATAACACGCGTTTCTCCTTACTACACATCTACAAGCAACTCTGAACCCTATTCCGCTAGCCTAAGGCCGACAGAACGTCACAAAAAATACTTTTCAATTTATCGACAAACATTTTATGTAATTCTTTTTACAATGTTTAGCAACTGTTAATCCAAATTAATACTTCCTATTATTTAAATCTTATACAAGTAAATGTTGTTAAAATTACAACAGAAACAATTTATTCAAACAGCTACAGTCTAAAGTGCATTGTTTCATCTTTTCAGGTACGTACAGCAGACTGCAGCTCGGTTGGGCGGGTTCGTTTTGAGAGCCAACGGAGCTCAACTAACATAATATCTCAGTCCTGGGACCTGGAACCCTATTTTTGAATCCCTCGCTTGGATATGGCGGGATATTTTCATTCGGAAACGAATTGAAAATCAACGTTTATCACAGAAAATACAGACGTGAGTACTTACATAATTGAGCTTTCATATCACCCTTGTGTATAGTTATACTGGTTTCCATTCGAAAATAGACTTTTTTCAATGAATATCACACACCATCATGACGGGAGTGATCTGAAAATAGGGACACTGGGACCCTATTCTGTAAGACGTTGCTCTAGTTTCGATATTTACTTTTTGTTTTTACTCAAGCTAGGGTAAATTTTTGAACAAACCTTTTGTATCGAGTAGACTGTGTGCCAGCTGTATTCATAAACAGCATGAAACTCACGATCATTAGACGCACACGAGCATCTTTTTCCAACATTTCCAGGCGGAGAATAGTTTATTTTCCAATTTTATTAATTGCGTGATCAAATGATTGCTTCCATCGTAAGACTGCCAACTGAACTTTTGTACATCTGATTTTCATTTTAACTGATGGCTGATGTGATGATACTTTAGAGTAAGTGACTCAGTTACAATGTGCAATATTTGTCTTTTTAGTATGGTTGCCTCTAAATAATACAAAGAAATAGGTAGATAACTTTCACAAAATATATTTAACACGACAAAAATATGAAACAAACCCAGCTTATTGTACTAGCGGCGCAACTCCAAAAGCCACAAGCACTAGAAACACTCAGCGAGATTGCAATCGGGTAAAACGCCACGATATTTTCGCAAATCGCCGCCCGCTGTTTGTCGATGACTATGATTAATTTGTTTGTGTTTACTTTATTTTGCGAAGCATATTTTATGCGTTGGAAATGGTATCTTTTCTGAAGGCTCTTTTTTATTTCATATTTACTTTACTGATCTGGCAGCTTCCCTTTAAATTTTAAAATGCACAAGGTTTTTAAGAACCGTGATCAACAGTCTATAATTACTTAGTAATATATGGCATTAGACGAACACACGTCAGCGCTAGGGCCTCCCGGGGACCTGGGGCCCTATTTTTAAATCACTCGCGTCATTATTTCGAGTGTTTTTTTTTTCGTTTACTTTTAATTCATATTCGAACGAAAATCACTCGCCATCTTGAAGCGGGTGATTCAAAAATAGAGCTCCTGGCCTGTGCTGAGTGAGGTCTTCTAGGCTTGGACATCACGGGCAATCGCACACGGCACACCGCGACACGCACAGTATTTTTATGTTGGTCCGCGGATTTACCGAAAACAAGAAGTCATATCGAAATGTTTCTGTTTTAGTTCAATCAGGTATATTGTAATTAAGGGTCAAGTGTAAGTTTCAGTAGTTATGAGTAGTATCTAAAAACTAAATGAAGAAATAAACGCGAATCGTGTGTATGTCCGTTATATTTACTTGACATAATGCACCAACTTCAAGTAAACTTGTTTCTTCTAAAAGAAGACAAATGCGTTATCTTAAGTTTTTTAGGGAGTTATTTGGAGGCAGTTAAATAATTTTGAAAATATTGTTTGTTTTTTTTATAATGGTTCAATGTATTTTTTTTCCTTAAACAATAAATTAAATACCTTAGATAAAAACCTACTTCTATTCCGAATCAAGTTTTGATTCATGTGGAATTATAGAGATTCAAACAAACATTTAGCGTCCGTTTAATTAACAAGCACTTCGTCGAATCCTCATCTATTGTACAGTTTAACCCTGAGCCCAGTTACACGCACCACCAATAAGTTTGTAACAAATTTCGTACAATTCAAAACAGCAATGAATTGGGACGACCACCGAACGTGTTGAACCAACTTCGAGGCGATAAAAACTAACTTTACGGGGCCCTAGCGAAAAACATCGGCCAGTAATGGACAAAAAGGACTTTACGTGTGACCCGTGGTGAAACAAAAAACGATCGGTTTCAGGTAAATGGAGCAAGATTACGGTGAATTGGTTCGGTTTAAGATTCGAGAATTGTTACTTATTGTAACGATTCGTTTTTTGCTCGGTTAAGTTGTTTTGGTGCAATAAAAAAGCAATTTATATTGTTGGTTTGCAATTTCTACTCCTAAAAGAGAAAAAAATACAGTTTTTTGATGTCAAACTTATAACTAGCATAACTACTGTGCATCATTGGGTTTCACCAAATCTTGTCTTGTTAAAATTTAGCTAAAATTTCTGCGATGATAATATCTATCGTAAGGTACGCATAAATAATATATACAATTTGAATACAATACAATTCCCTAGCATTAAACATGATACAATTCGTTAAATCTTTGTAAAATCCACCGAAAACGATTCACCCAGGCTATCTCGAAAATTGAATCCGCCCAATTTCAAATGCAAAGTAAGTTTCGATCTGTAACATTTTAGATAATAATAGATAAGTACCGTGCCATTCCTTATCAGTAGCACCGAAGTCGACCAAATTAATTCAAAACATCTAGTTCCAGATACGGGTTTTAAGCCAAAAAAGATTTTGTTAGTTTGGGATAGAGTCCAAAGTTCTGTGTGTGTTGTTTTAGGAGAATTTGGTTTTAAAATTCGCTTGATAATGTCGCCGGTTTTTCGCGGAGGTCGGTAAAGTTCGTTTTATGGCTTTTGGGGGAGTCTGTTTACATACGGGGACGTTTGCGAAACAAATATTAAATTTCCTTCTGCGATTTCAGCTACGGTTTGGGCGAAAAGAGATGCTTGAATAGTAGTGTTTTGATACTAACGAAAAATGTGCAAAAATGCTCACTGCTGCGGGGACGAAAAAAATGTTAATTATAATCTATCATAACGATGATAATTAACATTTTTTTTCGTCCCCGCAGCAGTGAGCATTTTTGCACATTTTTCGTTGGCATGCCCGTTGGCAGAGCCGGTATTGTCAACTCTTGTTAACTATAATGATTGGTTGATTGACAGCACTGAAAATATTTAAAAAAAAGAGGGAATAGGCTGTTACTAGTCAGAGATGATCTATCCTAGGCCACATCATCTTACCATCTGGTGAGATTGTTGCCAAATATCGGCCTATATGACATAAAAGGTAAAGGTAAGGTGTCGTATATCGTCGGTTTCGTGGACGGCTACCTGACACCAAGTTGCGCAACACTACGCCGACAAATTAGTGTTTATTTGAATTATATGTTTTTTGTGTTATTATTATAAATATTTATGTTAGCCTTTAAGGTATTTATTGTATGGGCCTTTGTTGCCTGAAGCAAATGATTAAATAAATAAATAAACTGAAGCGTCGTTAATTGCAATACGACCAACTTATAAGTATCCTGTAGTTATTTCATACCAGAATTCACCTGAGAACAAAACAGTAAAATATTCTAAAAAACATAGCTCTCTTCAACAAAACCTCAGCTTCCAAAAGGATAAATAGTTTACCACATTCACACTCTCGACCTTACGGAGATACGAGGAAATCAAAAAAGTCAAAGAAAGTTTCCGCCTGAAATACGTTTGTATATGCGGACTAGATTCCACTATAGTTATGAGATAATATATCGATAAACTGTCGATACTTAGCTTAGGTATCTAAGTATGAGTAGTTTCGATAACCTTAAAAAAGATGTTAGATTAAGCTGAGAGTGAGAATTTATACATAGCACAAAACGCTATTAAAAAAAGTTTTGTAATTGACTTTAACAAAAGTGTTATAATAGCTTCATAATAAATAAGACAAGATCCGCAAGACTCAAAAATACTACTACAGTAAATAGGTAACTAGGGCTCTTTTAGTATCAATAAATATAATTTAATTATTCACTCACATTTTTAATATTAAAGCTCATGTTATTCACAAGAAAACAAGTAATTGGCTATCTTATTGTTTTTCAAATATCAACAAACCACCCCCATCACACATTTTGCTCAACATCCACAGAGAGAAAATGATTGGAATTAAAATTCTGTCGGTGGCATGATTGATTTTACTGGCCCTGTTTTTCAGAATCCACGTTTAAAAAATATCTTTCCTCTTTTTGAAAATTAAATAGGATTATTTTTCCGACCCAAATATCGACCAATAGAATTGCACCATTCGACGTCACGTGGTACAACCTACATGGTATTATACTGACAATTTTTTGAAAATTTTCTCTGGTAGTTGCTAAACAAAACATGAACCAGTCAAATTAACCACACGTCAAACTGACAAGTTGAATTCAATTGTGAAAATTGGAGATTTTGCATGAAAATGATTCTATTGGCCGACATTTAGGACGGAAAAATAATCCCCCGAATACCACACGAGCTTCAAAATTATCGGGTATTTCCCGATAGGTTCGTTGCAAACAAATGAAGGAGTCAAGTTTTTCAGGTTAAAAAATCACGAGCGCGAAGCGCGAGTGATTTTTCCTGAAAAACTTGACGACTTGTGGTATTATCTGGGCT
Source organism: Pyrausta aurata (assembly GCA_963584085.1). Taxonomy (NCBI): domain Eukaryota; kingdom Metazoa; phylum Arthropoda; class Insecta; order Lepidoptera; family Crambidae; genus Pyrausta; species Pyrausta aurata. Next base: position 280,513 of record OY757278.1, read on the forward strand.
TGAGCTCTTGTGGTATTATAAGTGAATATTTTACTTTTCATGAAATTGGCATATATTCGCATTTTTATGGCATGTTCGTCTTTTTTAACTCTTCAGGCCATTATTCGAAACAACCTCCACTTTTAGGGTTCCGTAGCAGAATGGCAAAAAACGGAATCCTTATAGTTTCGTCAAGACTGTCTGTCTGTCTGTCCGTCCGTATGTCACAGCCACTTTATTCTGAAACTATAAGCATCACATAGCTGAAACTTGGTAGGTAGGTGTATTTTGATCACCGCTTTCCGATTCAGATACAAAAAGTAAGAAAAAATAATATTTTGGGGGGGCTCCCATACATGAAACTAAAACTCAAAAATTTTTTTTACTCAAACCAATGCTTGTGGGGTGTGTGGGTATGGATAGGTCTTTGAAAATGATGTTGAGGTTTCTAAAACCATTTTTTCTAAAAGTGTAAGGTTTGTGATATAGACGCTTCAAAAGTGGTAAAATGGGCGTCCCCCCCCCATCTAACTTTTGAACTAAGAAAGTGAAAAATATATGATGTAGATCTCAACAAAAACTTGCAACGAAAATTGGTTTGAAGGAGAGCGAACCCGTAGTTTTTGAGATATTGCACATTTTTATCAAGCAAATATAACTTTGTCTTTCATACAAACACTATGAAAAACAAAGTTATTTTTGCTGTCGCAATACATTGTGATGTTTTCGTTAAGTGAAAGTAAGTGGACCCTGAATTCAGTTAAGGGTGGCACGGAACCCTCAGCGCGCGGGTCCGACACGCACTTAACCGGTTTTTTTTTTGACTTCGACCAGTAAGCTAGAAATCTTACTGGTCGAAGCGAAAATGTACTTGCTTACGTTATATTATTTATGGGCACTATTCAATTTTGAGTATTAAAACTAAAATCAATTCAGTATTTTATTGTTGGCTATTACGTATTAGACAGATTTAATACCTTTAATTATGATAATTTGTGGAGATAAAAGATATTAAAACACATATTGATTGTAGGCGCTAGTCATTAGACGAGATAGCATCGATACCCGAACTATCGACATTCCAACAACCTATCCTTTCTTCCCAGGGGATCATCGGGATCCGTTCTGGATGACTATTCCCGGGACAGGCGCCCGCGTGGAAAAAACGCGCCTTCACGAAAAAGTAACACCTTCTTTTAAGTCTCTAGACAGATTTTCATAACGCGTGTTGTGGTGTTTTTTCATATTTTTACCTGTCTTGGTTATGTGACCGCGTCTCATAATGCTAAAGTATTTTTTTCTGGGTTGTGAAACGCATAAAACAATTATATTTGTGTTAGATATTTATTTTTGGTGATTATGTTTTACTGAGGGAGATAAGTTATATTTGATTATTTTTTTCATAAAAATACCGTAGTAATATACTGACTGATTTGTATACTTTAAATTCCTCTCAAATTCTTATTCCATGTGATGTATTCCAAACAACAATGGAATGTATTCACTGATGAATTAGCAATAAACTAATAAATTGCTACAAAGTCCTTTTACCGACATAATGCAATATTTCAGGCTCAATGCCTCTGTAGCGATATTACAAGTAATAATATTACGTTGTAATTGAATACTGGATACTTAGTTATGGGTTGTTTGTGGTGCCATCTATGTTTTGCAGAACTCAATAAAGGGCAGTTAGCGAAATTGATTTGATTACAATGACACTTTTAATGCTACCTTCATTGTGAACACCTATAGATATAAGGCGGTAGTTTTTAATATTGATTTAGCATCTATGTTTATGTGGCTTCCCGAAAACGAGTATTTTAATTGTTATAATTTTGAATTTCGACTAGTGGATCTAAAACCTTACCCCAAATAACGAAGTAAGAAATACATAAGCAATAAAATGAGTTAAAAAATACCTATGCAAAGTAAAAAATTTGAAGATGCTCACGTAACGCGATTCAGGGAAATAAATACTTAGGTTATAAGTTAGTTATAAACAAAAGAATGACAAATAATGTTGATAAAGTCCGTAAGGAAAGGATGTTTACATTGTAACAGGTTAATCTGCACAAACTTTAGTTACAATGAAAATCTTCAAGTTTAAACCTGTATTTTATTCGCTTCGTGAGTTGTCCCACCTCTGGAAATTAGTGCACCAACTTTGCTGACGACGCGTATTCATAAAACAATCCTATTATTTTTGAGGCTGAGTTGAAATTACGTTATATTGAGTAGACAATACTTAGTTGTTGTTTTAGTTAGTGCTATTAAGCTGATTTTACTGGTGTCTGATTATAGGTTTTGTCGCATACTTGCTGTATTACTTTGAAGAACCTATTTTTTTTTTTTTGAAACTTCATGCACACATAATATTGAACATATGTCGGACTTAATGCCAAAATCATTATCTACGAGTCAACCATACGTCTCAACAGAGAAAATACAGGCGATGCAATAAAGTTATACAGGCAAGAAAAGAAGAGTAAAGCGATAAATATGACTACAATGCAATGATTAACTTACATAATGCTTATTACCTTTTATTTTTTTAATTTTTACCTTTGTCTTTGAGCTACGAATCACACAGACTATTGACACTGTCATTTAGAATGATGATAGGTAAATTACTTAGGATATAAGTTATCTTTTTCTTTATTTTTTTCTATTCTTGTCTCTTGTTGGTACGACTCTACATTCATTTTTATTTTATTAGGATCATGAAAGTTCGTTATAACAAGATTGTTCTCACAAGAACGCTTTTTAGGTGTGCATTGTTACTACGGGTCGTGTATTTGACGGACCCGTTGCCCTAAAGCTCGCTGTGACACGGCGCGCTTTCAAAAGCTCCAGAACAAATAAATTCAGTTAGGAACTTGCCGAAATACACTCGGCTTAAACTGACAAAACTGAATAAAAACTGAAACAAGGGTTTAAGTGCGCGAACATAGTAACCGTAGCCAGAAAGTTGTTTAGATCTACTAAGTATGATAATTAATTACCTACGAGAGTAAATCTCGTTAACAGGTTTCTTTACTTACTGGCTTGCCATAATCCTCGCGAATAACACAATGACTTCTTCTTCTTCTTTTCGAGTCAATGGCAATTAAACTTTCTGCGCCCAAAAAGTGGCAACATCAATGGCCTTCTGGTTGGCGTTCTAAAGGTCCTCTTGCGTGCAGGTGGCAGGAGAGGTAGGGCACGACATTAAGTGTGGCATAGATTGTAAGGCGCCACACTCGCACGTGTCGTCCTCAGTGAAGCCCCACCTGAACGAAGTCTGTTCAACACAATGGCTGAATACTTGCGTAAGAAAAATTATACATTTTTGGTAGAATCACAGGCACCTTTTTCAAGCTTTATAATATGTATACAAATGGCATGCAAATATTTAGATCAAATCTATCGTCATAGTAGTAAAATGCCTAGGTATTGTTATATCTAAGATTTCACTTAAATATGGCCATTTTATTATCGTTAACTCTAAGATTGCCGGTGCATGTGCTGTACACCACGTGTCTATCTGTGGATAACTGCCACGTAATACACGCTTATTTCCGCTTTAATAAGCGCTATCAGTAAACAGGTGCTAAAATAATGACGAAAAAGTTGCATTTTATGCATTCACAAAAGCATAATATAATCCGATGTCAAATCAGAAACATAAAATGATGATAATAATGATAAAGAGTAAACTAAAAGCAGTTGGTTTATTATTTTTGCACAGTCGAAAATTCTGTATGTGAAATAGTAAGGTTAAAAACCGGCCAAGTGCGAGTCGGACTCGCGCACTGAGGGTTACGTGCCAACTTTAACTGAATTAGGGATTCTTACTTCCACTTAGCCAAAATACTACAATATTTTGTTGACCGCAAATATAACTTTGTTTTTCATAGTGTTTGTATGAAAGACAAAGTTATATTTGCGGTTGATAAAAATGTGCTATATCTCAAAAACTGCTAGTTCGATTTCGCTCAAACCAATTTTCGTTGAAAGTTTATGTTGAGATCTACATTACATATTTTTTTCAAAATTTTCACTTCCTTAGTTCAAAAGTTAGATGGGGGGGGACGCCCGTTTTACCACTTTGGAAGCATCTATATCTCAAACGTTAGACTTTTAGAAAAAATGGTTTTAGAAACCTCAATGTCATTTTGAAAGACCTATCCATAGACACCCCACACGTGTAGGTTTGAGTAAAAAAAAATTTTTTCGTTTTAGTTTCATGTATGGGAGACCCCCCTATAATATATTTTTTTCAAATTTTTTGTACCTGTATCGGAAAGCGGTAAAGAGGATACACCTACCTACCAAGTTTCAGCGGTGTGATGCTAATAGTTTCAGAATAAAGTGGCTGTGACATACGGACGGACAGACAGACAGACAGACAGACAGACAGACAGACTTGACGAAACTATAAGGGTTCCATTTTTTGCCATTCGGCTACGGAACCCTAAAAATAGGTACGCAAATGCATTAAACAATTTAGGATACCTTCTTATGAACTATCTCAGAGTAAGGGAATTGGCAGAAGTCACACTCTAGTGCCTTGGAAAAGCCGTTGGTCTTACGCCTGATCTCTTCGGATATATCGGGTTGCCGCCTCATCGGACTATGGAAGTGAAGGGACTAAATGTACTTCTACGTATTGCACACACACTGAGCAGTATTTTAAGTTATTAACATAAGTAATGGAATTCTGATGCGCACTTACAGATATCAGTGAGTTAGATAAGACTCTTGACGTTTAGGTCTATAGACTCTTGATAACCAGGTCTACCTGAATACCTGAAATCATAGAAGGTAAAAACAAACATAATACTCAAGAGATTTAAGACAGAGCTAAAAATTTCATAAGACAAAACAAAATTATAAGAAGATGCTAGCTAGTCCCGAAAAGAAACAGCGCAACAAACTCAGTCACTATTGTCAATACCTCTTTTCAATTTGATACATTCAATATAGATTTTCAGCGGGATTTATTTTAATAGATTGGCTTATGTAAGTATTCTGCATTGTACCAGATTCATTTCTGATACGGAACATTAATTTCTTCTGGTAAAAGAAACAAAAAACTAACAAAAGAAAATAATAACGAGAGCTTGATCTATTATTAGAAAAAGGTCAACTCAACAAGTGTAATACCGCCTCAATTAATATTTGGGGTATGGAAAAGGCTTCGGGCTATTAAATATCGTCGTCGACGGAATAATAAGAGAACATTAATGACTTCGCTTCTGTTTTGTACAATCATTTTAATGGACCTTTTCCATTTTATTGATTAACTTGATTAACTACTTGTATCACAATTTTTGATGATGAATTGAGGGTGAAATATGTCGAGTGGCTTTCGCTATTTCTACTCCAATTTAATTCTTTAGATATATTTATTCGTATTAAAGGTATTCTCAAAAGATTATGGCGTGGAAGTTTTGAATATAACAGTCAATGGGTTATTGTTACTAATAAGATAACCATGCAGGCAGATTTAAAAAACAAATATCTGCCGAGCATTTAGGCTTTGAATCACATCTTAAAAAAGAGCATGCTAGAAAAACGTTGTCTGGTTTCTATATCTTAACTGAAGATATCTTTCTCAAGAGGTTGTTAAAAATAAATACCTATCTTTACAACCTCACCAAATTCTTCTTTTTCCCTAAACAATAAGTCCCAAAATCCCTTTATCCCAAAAACATAAAAGCTATTAAGCGGCAAGAATAAGACATCGAAAATCCAAGAAAATTATCGCATAACAGACATTAAAAAGCGGAACGTGAAAAAACAAACCGTTAACAAACGGATTCGCATCTCATTTCAAAACGGCGAAAACCATTACATTTGAAATGTTTTTCATCTTTCGCCGCGTCATTTTTCACGGGCCTGTAGGAAATCGAACGTCGGCACGTCGACTTGTGACACTTGACACCCTGTATGAATGCAAATCTGGGTGAAAACATTCGAGAAACCTCTTTGTGTATCCGAGCCGCGGAATGTCGGCCTATTGTTGTCTTTTTACGGTGGAGATTGCGATCTTTATGTGGAATAATAAAATCGCGCTTTTTGTTGCCAATGTTACACTGATTCGATGGAACAGAAGTGGACAAACAATTTGATTCTATCTCGTTTGTTGAGTGGATTTTTCTGGTGCTTGTGAGCGTTGCGTTTATTTTTCTGTTGATGCAAGTTCTTTTTCAAATATCAGTTTCTGTGGTTTGTTATTTTGTATTGTATTAGAAGTTTTTTGGAAAATATGGTTCCATAAGAATAATAAGGTAATTGTTTTTATTCAAACTAAAGTAAGTGTCTACCGGTATTTTTGGAAAGTACTTTGATAATAAGTTTTTCATTAGGTAAGAAAGACACTACTTGTTACCTGTAAAACATTAGTTGAACATAATGTAGGTAACGTTTATATTTCTATTTAGTTTTAAATGCACAATGTTTATGATTTTGAAAACATGTGTTTAGATGCTCTTAGGTGCTATTGTATTTTAAACCCACCTATTTAATAAAATAATAAATCTTAACTAGTATAGTACACACTAATTCACCTCTTTTACTAGGAAGAAAAACCTTGCAACTGAACACCATAACCACAAGCTTCGAGAAATACGATGTATATTGTATAATGAGACCTCCACTGTTAGTTGCTAGTAGGTTGGAGGGATATTACTTAAATAAAAACGATAACAATTAGACTGCGATCAGTGTGTTGCACAGGCTACTTATAGCCTCAAAGATCAATAGGACGCCGGCGATCATGTAAACAAAAGAATGTTGGTAAACAATTTATTTCATAAACAATTCAAAATTTTTGACTAAGCTAAGAAATTAAAACCTATTTTCTTGAGCTTTTAAATCCATGGACAACATATTCTTGTACATACGATTTGTGAGCAAGTGCTATGCTAAGAAAAAGTAGAAAGTAACTGCCACTACTGACAAAGCCTCTAGGTAGCAATAGTTAGGTAACATCCCAGCAGGAAACTCTCGAATATTATTTCAAACAACACAGACATTAGGAGTCCGAAGGAACGGCCACTCGTTCCCGCTTGCACATTTAAAACGAACAAAGAGCGACGTATAAACACTGCTTTATGGCCTGTGCGGAGATAAAAATTTAATTTACGCGTAAACCCGGAGATAGGCGTGGCACTTTAAAACCAGCGGACATGGATAGTCGCCAGCATGGTAATCCTAATGACCACTGCATAACATAAGGCGGAGGTGAGCTTGACGTGCTGATTGTTTTAATTCGAAAATATGGATATTTATACCGTGAAGATCATTTCCAACAATACCTCTTAATTAAGTTCTTTGTTGCTTTTACAATACTTATTGAGAAAATAAAAGCTGTAACAAATTATTATACTAAAACAAACTTACTTTAACATTATAATTAAAAAAGTGTGTGTTCATGTCATGTAGGTATGCTAATTTTCACGCTACACGGGCAAATACTCATATATTATTTTGATGAATTTCATTGTAATACTAAATTGTATTATATTTTAGTAACTAAAAATCTACTCCATACGGCAGGATTCTTAAGTTTTTTTTTATCGCATACCCATTTTACGTTTAGCGAGTGCAAACGCTTTCATTATTTCGTATGTTTTTTGTTCTGTTACTACGTAGTTTTGCGGTGCTATTTCAACGTTTTAAGTGTCCATTTTATTTGTAGGAGTAGTGTTAAATAGATTTAAATGAGAGAACAGGAGCTTTTATAGCGCTTTGCTTAGTTTTATGTGAAAATGTGGTGTGATTTTGGTAAATCTTGTCTTTCTTTACTATACCGATACAGATAGTGCAATCCACGAAGGCGCACGCCATTCATTGTGATTGCGGAATGCACGGGGTGCGGAGGGTATGACACATGTAAAAATATTAAATAATCATCAAGTATTGACAAAACCATTAATCATGAATTATTTACGATTAGGAGGAATGTTTATCACCACTGAAAATAACTTTAATGACTGTTGACTGATTTCGAAACATATTTAATATCTTAATTTTTTTGGGTACCTACGGGACCCTAAAATGGCATGGCATGGCATGGCCAATTGACATATGTGGTGAATATTTTCTGCCAGTTGCCTTAACAGGCACATTATTCATGTTTAAAAATTATACAAACACACACAATCCTTTTCTTTCCCTTTTTACTCAATCAAATAATAAGTACTTGCAAAATTTCAAAGACCATTATTTCCTTTACTAAAGCATGTTGGAGTCAGCACAACGATATTTTTTGTGCAAATATAACGAAGACGAGCAAATAAAATCAGAGAACAAATCAACCTTACATTAATATTTGTAATGTACCTACTACACACGTGTTTACGAATTGGGACCTTATTGCATTGGTATTAGATAATGAACGTTCATCGAACTTATGCTGATGGTTAAATTTTGAACTTTGCTACGTGATAATAAAAGTGGGTAATCAGCATACTTTGAAAATGCATAAAACAGGATTTTCGATAATCTTCTTTGATCCAAATATCTGAACATAAACATTCTACTATTCAATTCTTCATTCTCATACATTAGAAGTCTTACCTGCTCAACGGATTTTTTAGTCTACCACTATCTTTTTTGGATTAAGTCTACTTATAATTAACGATGAACAATCAGACATATAATATATCAAAACTATTGTATCAGACTAAAATATCTCTTGATATTATTTCCGTCGTACTTTATAAAGTTACGATACACCAACTCATCATAATGATCTCTTAAACAATAGGAGAAACTTGCAGAAACAGTTTTGATCCCGGATAGTTTTTATAACCTTCCTTAACTCGGCAAACTTCCCCGTAACTGGTCCTTCGAGCCGGATAAACATCCAACGCGTTTTACGCTAAGACAACTTCAGCTAAGTTTTTCCCAAAACCACCAACAGGGTTGAGGTAAACAGAATTCTCAATCTTTTGTGTGCAAAATAGAATAAATCCCTTATAGAGAACCAATCGTTTTATAAAACGAAATGTCACTCGGATTGTTTGTTACTGTTTCACGTATATTACGTTTAGTGAAATATTCCCAAAATCCCCAGAAAACTCGATAAGTGGCTGAGACAGTAATAATTAAAGGGAACTATATTTTCTATCACCAAAATTTATATTTGTCATCAAGTTGTATCACCTAATAAATAGATCTATCGCCACGAAATATTTTCGTTCTCAGATAAACAAAAATTGTTCCCAGGTATGAATTATCAAATTAATGTTAATATTGTGTAAAATAAGAGATCGATAACCAATAAAATTATATTGCATTACATGAATATAAACTTCGTTCTTATAATAACAGTTTTGTTACTTAAATAATAGCTCTGTGCTCAAAATGGTAGATCTGTCACCAAATAAATCGATTATCGATCCCTGACTGCGACTCCTTTTTATTTGATATTTTGTCACCAATACAGTAGTAACATTTTATTTCGTTCAGATATTAAATTAATAGTATTCGTTACCAATTTAATACATCAATTTATAATTTTAATGAAAAAATGATCAAAGGGGCGGAGACAAATTGGCGCGCTTTAAAAATTGACCAAAAAAGTGCTTATCGGCCAGAAAAGAAAAAGGGGACGCCCTTCAAAATCCAAACCAGCGCTGATTATTCAGTGATTATTGTTTTTTAAGAATAAATATTAACTTTAATTAAGTGTTTTATCTACTATTCTGCTAGCCATAAGCCAGCTATTTTAAACCAGCGCTGATTGTTAAGTGGTAATTATTTTAAACAATAAATATTGATTATTTTGACTTTAATTGTTTTATTTACTACTCTGCTAAAAAATTTATTTAAATATAATTTATACTACCAGTGGAAATTTAGAACCTTGGGAGTCTAGTTAAGTAGCAGAATTTTTTGGTTGAAACGATGATGACAACCCTAATTTTTTATTTGAACTTAATGCAATTTTCTAGTAACATAATATGATTTATTGGTGATCTCTTTAAATTAGTTTGCTTAAATACTTATTAGGACACACCTATTATAATACATACAAAAACATTTATTTGGTACTAGACCTTATATCTCAGGATTTTAGGTGATTTATTGTGGAACTGATTTTGCATTGTTTGGTGACTACATTTTGGTGACAGATCTACTATTTTGAGGACAAACCCTATTATTTAAGAAACACAAAACTAATTAAATTGGTGATAGCTTAAATGATACCCATAATTAAAGTTGTTTTTAAGAAATCTGTCTATGCATGTAACCTGCCTCAAACAAAAATCTACGCTGCAAAGGCAACACACTAATTTAGGACTCCGTTACGCCAAGATAAAATTAGCGGATACGTCAAAATGCTGTCAAACTGTTTTCCGATTTCTATTTTAGATCCACAGAGCATCAGCACCTCCTCCGAGCTTACTGTTTCCATTCTGGCTAGCGATGACAAGACAAGACTACACAAGATAAATATGACGTGTTTTTAGTGCACCGTCATCACAAAATGGCGGAAGAAGTACCTCCAAACCAGTCACTCACAAGTTTCCGACCTACTTCGCAAGGATGCTTCAACAATTTATTTGTTTGTTTATTTTGTAAAGGGTCGGATTCGTTAATAATAAATCTCTATTTCCCTACGTCTAAATTTAAGTTTGTATTTATCAATTGTAGTCATTCATTTCCTAAACTTTTTATTTAGCCAGAAGTCAAACTGTTTCGACTTCTTTCGGTAACAATACCTCAAAAGTATGAGCTTAATAACACGTGGATTTTATTTCGATTTTCCTGTAACGTTAGTAATTAATCTAAGTATTAAAGTAATTTTAAGTTGGTATTTATCTAAGCAAACATTGAAAAGTGAGGAACACTTGATTTTATCAATACTTTTCTTTTCATGCTAATCCACATTGCCGACCGCTTTCGATCGACCGAAAGTTATTGCCTAAAGAACATTAATTAGACAGATTGGAATGCATCCAAATTTAATTTGTATAAGATACATTTAGGTAAGTATATAGAATAGGAAAAGACCTAGAATTTGAAGCTAATCCCTCTGATAACAAATGAACAAAAGGTTTTTTATGTATGTATTCTCGCAAATAAATTTTCTGATTTCTGATTTCTGGTTCTTACAGAACCGTTAACAAAAAATTATCTGTAAAAATGGTGAAGTTTTATTTTAGACTTCTGGCACTATGTTCTAGGTAAATTTGCTATCGAACAAAAAGAACATCAGTTATACCGACCGACTGTCACTTGTCTTAACTAACATGAAGATGTTAAGAAAACTAACGTTATTGAGCACGCAATTTTTCCCACTAAATAGCACATCACGTCACGCCTCATCCCACGACTCAATCTCCGGGTTCCATTAGCGAAAAGCTATAAAAAAGAATTAGCCATTACCTCTGGTATTTATTCTGGTGCTTCCACCGAGGGGGCACTCGCATCAAACACTTGAGGAGTTATAATCTCGCGATCGACAGACGAAGGTATACGTGATGCTCATCCAATATATAAATTCCAGTTCTAGGGATGTGTGTACGGCGGACGATAGCACGTCAAGGTAAACACTGCGGTATCTTATGCAGTTGTTATAAAGGCTGGTTTGCAACAAAAGTGGGCAACCTGATGTTTTGTCGCTTACCAAAACTTGGTTTTATAGCTTATTTTTTAATTAAAGGTTTGTTATTGCAGCTGCGCCTGCTTTTGCCCCATGACCCTTTCCAGCATCGCACGAATTTATTATGTTGATAAAAATTTTCTTTGCTAGGTTTATATACTTAGATCCCTCCAACGATTGGCAGGAACTCGTGAAAATCTGCGTAGCAGGACCTATCTACGATAATCTCGAAGAGAATGACAGGTGGAGGAGGACTTTGTTTCATCATGACTCAAAATATCCTGTTCGCTATTGAAGGAAAATGACTCACAAAAGAAATGCTCTCTATACAAATTGACATTGCTGCTGTTATAACTCTATGCAGATTGTTAACACAACTTAAATGGACCTTGTGAAGGTCGCACAGAGTACTGCCAAGGGCAACATGTCTTACAGATAATGTAGTTTTAAATATTTTAAATGAGGTCTAGGGCTGATAATTAGCTGTTGACTGTCAAACAAGGTTATAGCCTGCTTGGTGGTGTAAATAATAAATAAATAAAATAAATAAATAATAACTTTATTTCACTTTCAAATGTACAAATTATGCCTCTTAATACTAAAATTACAGATAGCAAAAAGGTACATACTAAGAGGTATAAACGTTAAATTCATTTATGTCAACTTTTTTATGGTTCCAGATTAAAACTAAAAGCTTTTACAAAAATGCATCATCTGAAAAATGCATCAATATGATACTTTTCATGCGTTTAAAATAAACAATATAATAACCCTATTATTTAAAAATGTACACAGTAATAAACTCAACTCGCTATCAATATCGGCCCTTTCGCATCACTAAACCCATAAGTTTTAAGGTGCTCCCAAAATTTTCCTCTTTTTAGGTTTACTACACCATATGGTTGTGAAACTTTTATCCTCGAAGGAGGAAATACACTAACACTTTGAATTTTTTATGTATTTACGACCCGACTGAAAGATTTCATCTCTTCGGCACTTTTTTAACCAAAGATTTTGCTTAAATAGATTTGATGTCATTATTACTGTTTTAACTCTCTAGAATTAATATTCCCAATTATAGGTCACGATGTCAATGCCTATTTTTGCAAGTTTTGAGCGCTAAAAAGCTGTTTTAATGACGGATGGTAAAATATTTCAAATGTTATTGAATTTAACTATTTAGGTAGGAACAAACCATTATGAAAGACTAGCTTTTGCCCGCGACTTCGTCCGCGTGGAATAGTGACTTCTTTCTCCCGTTTTTTACACATTTACCGCTATTTCTTTGCTCCTATTGATCGTAGCGTGATGTTATATAGCCTATAGCCTTCCTCGATAACTGGACTATCCAACACAAAAATAATTATTCAATTCGAACCAGTAGTTTCGGAGATTAGCGCGTTCAAACAAACAAACAAACAAACAAACAAACAAACTCTTCAGCTTTATAATATTAGTATAGATTTCGCAACCGCCAGCCTATTAGGTACACTTACCAAAACACCAAATGCGTTGTCGTCAATAATTAAATGCTTTAACATTTTCTTTAAATGCAAAATTCCAGTTCAAGTGATTTAGATTTATTTATTTGCATAAGAACACGGTATAAAGGTGTTTACTGATAGAATACAAAAAATAAGTACTTATGCTGATTTTTAATAAATCTTTTTGCATGACCTAAAGGTTTGACAAGCAGCGAATTGCTTTAGCATTAAGTCCAACTTTTTTCAATAAATTTCTGCAATAAAGTAAAATAAATACGCCTAATAACTTATTCCAGCAACAAGCGTCTATTAACATTGATATTGATGATGAATAATTATTACTCTTGACATCGACAAACATCTTATCCCATTACCAATTCCAGCCATACTTTGTGAAGTGTACCCTAAATTTGCCTTTTTCAAGGCTCGCCGTGAAATAGAGGTAAGGCCGCAAACGACTTGCCTTAGGGCAGCAGAACACTATCATTCGGTGAATTTTTAATATACAGCCGACCTTCGCTTTGTGTCCAAATTGAATTTGCGAGGAAATATCCGCCATTAAGGCGCCTATGTGGACAGGATTTGGTATATTGCTTCAAAGATACGTTAAAAAGGTACATCATCGTAAATAGAAAGATAAGATGCTTTGATAAAGATTAAGATGAAAGAAGGTTTAAAGTGATTTTGAGACTTCGTTTTATTTTCTTACTCCTGATCCCGGCGAAATTCGTTTCTCCCTATACCATTCGGGGCGATAATAAATCCAAAAAAGTAAGATCATGAAAATAAGTCTACCCGTTCTAGATAAGTGGTGTAATTAATTCTACTTTCTTTTATGGATTAAAAAAAAATTGAGTATTTTATAAGCATCAATCACATGTATTATGGTTGAAAAGTTTAACAACCTTTACAAAAGTACATTGATCGCTCCAGTTTATCGCGGCAGTAACATTTTAGCGTTTAAACACTTTCGCGCAGAAGTTGTTCAAACTCCACAATGGAACAATCAGACGGGAGGAATTGGGTATCATCCCAAACTTGAAGAACCCAACGACCTCTGATGAGGTGGAGCTAAGATGAATACAGAAGGCCTACCTACTTCTATTTTCATATTTCGTACTCTTCTCTACTTTTATATATTAATTTACTTTTAATTTAGTTGCAATTTTAATATCTATTTACAACACTCTCCTGCACCCATAACAATCTCTCTACATGACCTTAAGGTATGACAGGGATAGAATGTTTTTAGCATTAAGTCCAACTTTTGTACACTTTTACTTGTGAAATAAAGTTTTTAAATAAATAAATATTATTGCCTAACTTTTTGGTTCCCTTGGTAACCAAGGACTTAAACTCGAAATTACGACGATTTAAGATAATAATAGTCCCCCTAGCCGATTTTTTGCCGACCCCGATGGGGGAGCAATCTGAAACGACCGGAGAGAGATCAGGCGCAGGACCCACAGCTTTACGTGCTTTTCGAGGCACGGGGGTGAAATACCGCCAATTTCCAAACTCCGTGCTACCCTAAGTATTTGCTCAGAAATTCAGATCAAGATACTTAAAGAACTAACTTGGAGTTAACTGGTGAAAAACAGCTACCAACATCATTATTTCAAAAAATGACAATTGTTAGATACGAACATCAGATTTACAATTTGTGATCACAATTATTGCAATATTTGGGTGCCTCTAGCAAGAAAGTGGAGCCACAGATTAGCTTGCATGAAAAGTTAGCTTGTCAACATTTCAGACATTTAAATACCTTACTGTACATTACCGCATTATATCTTACGGTACGAACTATCCGCCAAAAAACAACAAAGGAGCGGAACAAAGAAACAATACCAGCTTTTGTTTCGAAAACAATCCAATTAGTTGCGAAAAGACGAAGGGGGGAGGCGGAGGGGAGGACAATTAAACCTCCTTTGATAAAAATACGCTCGGGAGAGATGCCATCCAAATGTCTTGATTGGAGATTGACGTTTTAACTTTCAGATACGGTCTGATTTGTTTTCAGTTTTTTTTATGAAGAAACAAAAAGGTTTTGATATTGCAAAGGGCATGGAACGTTAATTCTTTGACTTTATCGACTTTAATCATTGTTCTTTAAGTAAAAGGACATTCAGATAATATTACTATCAAAATAAGTTCGTTGTTTTGATTGATTAATTAACTGGGCTTATGGAAAGTAACCATAAAGTATGAATAGAATAGATTTCAATCCTTTTTGAACTTTTAAGAAAAAGAAAATTTCTTTGTTCGAAAAGTTGAGTAAGCTAAACTTAACTAAGTAGTTAGCTTCACTCATCTCTTAGAACTTTATCTTACAATTTATATGGCCATTATCTTTTTCAAGCTTAAATTCAAGTCAACGTCATCTTAGCGCTTCTCAAAATCAGTATAAATATCTCCCATTTAACCGTTTCATGTTTTGACGTGACTTATGGTATTCTCTTTTGATGTTATTCGTCCCTAGGGTCTGACAAAAGGGCCTTTTGGCTTACATCCGAGTTTTGACGACACTTAGAAAAATTGGAACCGAGACAGCACTTAGAACTTTTTTGTGTGAGTTATGTTAGCAATAATAATTGTGAAGAAAAAGAAGTGTTTGACCGTAAACATGTTGAAATTTTTGAGAATATGATTGTTTATTTAGTATTTTGGAAGATGTTTTATCTATGGAACGAAAATAAATCTAATGTAATAACCCAGTGACACAATGAAAGCACTAAAGGTAATATTCATAATATATATTTTGTTTATTCCTTCAACTATCATGACACATAATTTCGCATAGATATAGTCACAACAATCGCAAAAGAAGAAAATATGGGCTTGGGTTAGACATACAGCCCGAATGGTAAACGACCAGTACATAGGACGAAACGGGCACAAGATCACCAGTACCCCAATCACGATAAACTATCAACTGCGTAAGCGTATCAAGAAATGTCAAATCGTATGGAAATTGGATTAGCGCCCCTTGCGGTGCGTAAAAATGTTACTTTTTTACTATGGATTTTGACATTTCTCGATACGCTTACACAGTCGATAGTTTTTCGTGATTGGGGTACAGTCATATTGAGATCTGACTATAACTGGGCTGATCATCTGAGAATTATATCAAAAAACGTTAACAAGATTAGTAGTACCTACGCAACTGTTTTCACAAGGAATCTTAATTTGAACCACAAATCAATGAACTTCCGGTGCTCATCAACTTCCGGTTTCGCGGGCGATAAATTCTGGAAGCTAATTTAAGTTGAGCAAGAAACGTGATACTCGCGCTATAGTTCTAACGAACGGTTAACTTTAACGGTTTGTTGTTACTTTGCCGTTTAAATTATAACCAGGCTTAATGAAAAGTTGCCAAATAAAGTAAAGTACATGCTACGTAAGTAGACCCCTTCGGTCTGGTCGTACTGCCTGACTAGTAACCTTGTGAATTTCGCACACACTTGAGGACTTTAATCTCTGTTTTGACTTCAGTCTTAGTGATTAGATTTAGCCAAGAGGGCATTGCTTACAAACCTGGTGTGAGACTTTTTTAAGTTACAAGAACAAAATAGTTTTGTAAAGAAAGGGTTAGATAAGATAAAATTGTTATACGTTTAATTTTATACGTTGTAGGTATCGTAGCTCCTAAACAAATGAACCGATTTTCGTTTTGTTTAATTAGGTAATAATATTTTAAAAGTACTTTCAGCACCCTTAATCTAAAGAGTCAGGGATTGTTTAACAAAAGCAGTGCCTGGTTTTTGTTCTAGTGTAATTACATACTCCAGATACTTATCGGCAGCGATAGCAAGAATGTTTGTGAACAACGACGTAAGGGATTAAATTAAGCTCTGTAGTAGCGTAACGCTTTTATATATTTTTAGTTGTTAAAGTAAAGCTACATTTTTGTCTTTGAATATCATTATTACATAAATTAATTATGTATTCAGTCAAATTACTAAACAGGTGAATGCTCACCTAAAAACTTTATTGGCAAGCTGAGGTCTAAAAAAGTTATAAACATAACAAGATACTTGGTAAGGCCCCGGTAATTTAAATATCACGACTTTTGGCATTAATTAGATTACTTTCTTAAGTATTCATTTCACTGAGTTTCACGTTCCTCAAAGTTTTTCATGGTTTTCTTTTCAGTGGTTTCTCGGAACAATATCGTTTTATCAAGATCTTTCGTTTCTGCCTTGAAGTCACAAATAAACAAGTTATCTGGCTTTAATTAATGAACGTCAAATTACTAGAACCTTTTTCTTTTGTATTACAGTTGCAGAACTCAAAAGTTAAGAATCTTTTGCTTTAATAGAGGAACAATCACAGAAAACCATTTTAAAATTATTTCCACATACTGACGTTAAATATTTTATCAAGATATTAGTAGTAGTGTAGTACTTCAGATTAATTAAGATATTGTATTAACCAAATACAAAGTACGTAGGTACCTAAAAGTTTTCTTTTATATTGCTTTAAAGCTATAAAGCAAAAATAAGGTTTTTGAAGTAAAATTTGAGATCTTTTTTTTACCAGACATTAAATACTATTGTGTTCGTTCATAAATAACAAATCATTTTAAAACAAGTGAAAAACCACGTACTCAATAATATTTTAGAGCGGATGATGATAAAAATATAATGAGATCCCGGAATTAAGCGAGTAACAATTAGTTATTTATTGAAAGTTGAAATTTTATGAGTATTGTTGTTTGAAAAATAAGTGTTTAACCACTGATTTCGTAATAACTACTCTAGTATTGTATTACTAATGGATTCAATAACTTTCAGTTATTTTCATAATAAAAAAATAATGAGATACTTAATAAACATAAAGAGAAAAAAGAAAAAAAACAAGGAAAAAAAGAAAAAGAAAACACCTTCATTGTTAATAGTCTTAAAATCGGTGGCCAGTCACAACGACTAACCGACTGCGAAGGACATATTATAGTTCAAAGTTAGCTTGTCAACATTTCAGACATTTAAATACCTTACTGTACATTACCGCATTACATCTGACGGTACGAACTATCCGCCAAAAAACAACAAAGGAGCGGAACAAAGAAACAATACCAGCTTTTGTTTCGTAAACAATCCAATTAGTTGCGAAAAGACGAAGGGGGAGGCGAAGGGGAGGACAATTAAACCTCCTTTGATAAAAATACGCTCGGGAGAGATGCCATCCAAATGTCTTGATTGGAGATTGACGTTTTAACTTTCAGATACGGTCTGATTTGTTTTCAGTTTTTTTTATGAAGAAACAAAAAGGTTTTGATATTGCAAAGGGCATGGAACGTTAATTCTTTGACTTTATCGACTTTAATCATTGTTCTTTAAGTAAAAGGACATTCAGTTATTATATTACGATCAGTCTTGCAGAAAATTAGTTCATTGTTTTGATTGATTAATGAACTGGGCTTATGGAATGTAACCATAAAGTATGAATAGAATAGATTTCAATCCTGATTGAACTTTCAAGAAAAATAAAATTTCTCTGTTCGAAATGTTGAATAAGATAAACTTAATTAAGTAGTTAGCTTCACTCATCTCCTTTAAACTACTATTTAAATGACCATTATCTTTTTCAAGCTTTTAAGTTCAAGTCAACGTCATCTTAGCGCTTCTCAAAATCAGTATTAATATCTCCCATTTAACCGTTTCATGTTTTGACGTGACTTATGGTATTCTCTTTTGATGTTATTCGTCCCTAGGGTCTGACAAAAGGGCCTTTTGGCTTACATCCGAGTTTTGACGACACTTAGAAAAATTGGAACCGAGACAGCACTTAGAACTTTTTTGTGTGAGTTATGTTAGCAATAATAATTGTGAAGAAAAAGAAGTGTCTGACCGTAAACATGTTGAAATTTTAGAGAATATACGGTTTAAGAACTTTATTTCTCATAAGAATTACCAACAATTCACTTCTTGAGAAAACAATAGCTAATTATAATTATCTTACTGACTAACGATCACTTTAAGTAATAATAAAATTAATAAATAACTATGCCAACAATGTGGGCGCACACAGATTTGTTTACTGTTGAACGGGTAGGTTGGTAAAAAGTCGGTAACATTAATATGACTGTTTATATAGTATTTATATGTTTTTTTTTATCTATGGAAGGAAAATAAATTTAATGTAATAACCCAGTGACACAATGATAGCACTAAAGGTAAGATTTGTAATATATGTTTTGTTTATTCCTTCAACTATCATGACACATAATTTCGCATAGATATAGTCACAACAATCGCAAAAGAAGAAAATATGGGCTTGGGTTGGACATACAGCCCGATTGGTAAACGACCGGTACATAGGACGAAACGGGCACAAGATCACCAGTACCCTAATCACGAAAAACTATTGACTACGTAAGCGTATCGAGAAATGTCAAATAGTATGGAAATTGGACTAGCGCCCCTGGCGGTGCGTAAAGAAGTTACTTTTTTATTATGGATTTTGACATTCCTCGATACGCTTACGCAGTCGATAGTTTTTAGTGATTGGGGTACAGTCATATTGAGATCTGACTATAACTGGGCTGATCATCTGAGAATTATATCAAAAAACGTTAACAAGATTAGATAGTACCTACGCAACTGTTTTCACAAGTAATCTTAATTTGAACCACAAATCAATGAACTTCCGGTGCTCATCAACTTCCGGTTTCGCGGGCGATAAATTCTGGAAGCTAATTTAAGTTGAGCAAGAAACCTGATACTCGCGCTATAGTTCTAACGAACGGTTAACTTTAACGGCTTGCTGTTACTTTGCCGTTTAAATTATAACCAGGCTTAATGAACTTGTGATAGTAGGGTTGAAAAAGTTGCCAAATGAAGTAAAGTACATGCTACGTAAGTAGACCCCTCCGGTCTGGTCGTACTGCCTGACAGTAACCTTGTGAATTGCGCACACACTTGAGGACTTTAATCTCTGTTTTGACTTCAGTCTCAGTGATTTGATTTAGCCAAGAGGGCATTGCTTACAAACCTGGTGTGAGACTTTTTTAAGTTACAAGAACAAAATAGTTTGTAACCCTCGACGCGAAAAGAAAGGGTTATATAATATAAGATACATTTCAGTTGTTATACGTTTAATTTTATACGTTGTAGGTATCGTAGCTCCTAAAAAAATGAACCGATTTTCGTTTTGTTTAATTTGTGTCATAGATAATTTAATCGCGAGTGTGCTTAGCCATGTTTTGAGCTGTTTTTATTTGCGAAGGTTTCCTTCATAAAAAAATTAGGTAATAATATTTTAAAAGTACTTTCAGCACCCTTAATCTAAAGAGCCAGGTATTGTTTAACAAAAGCAGTGCCTGGTTTTTGTTCTAGTGTAATTACATACTCTAGAATCTAGATACTTATCGGCAGCGATAACAAGATTGTTTGTAAACAACAACGTGAGGGATTAAATTAAGCTCTGTAGTAGCGTAACGCTTTTATATATTTTTAGTTGTTAAAGTAAAGCTACATTTTTGTCTTTGAATATCATTATTACATAAATTAATTATGTATTCAGTCAAATTACAAAACAGGTGAATGCTCACCTAAAAACTTTATTGGCAAGCTGAGGTCTAAAAAAGTTATAAACATAACAAGATACTCGGTAAGGCCCCGGTAATTTAAATATCACGACTTTTGGCATTAATTAGATTACTTTCTTAAGTATTCATTTCACTGAGTTTCACGTTCCTCAAAGTTTTTCATGGTTTTCTTTTCAGTGGTTTCTCGGAACAATATCGTTTTATCAAGATCTTTCGTTTCTGCCTTGAAGTCACAAATAAACAAGTTATCTGGCTTTAATTAATGAACGTCAAATTAATAGAACCTTTTCCTTTTGTATTACAGTTGCAGAACTCAAAAGTTAAGAATCTTTTGCTTTAATAGAGGAAAAATCACAGAAAACCATTTTAGAATTATTTCCACATACTGACGTTAAATATTTTATTAAGATATTAGTAGTAGTGTAGTACTTCAGATTAATTAAGATATTGCATTAACCAAATACGAAGTACGTAGGTACCTAAAAAGTTTTCTTTTATATTGCTTTAAAGCTATAAAGCAAAAATAAGATTTTTCAAGTAAAATTTGAGATCTTTTTTTTACCAGACATTAAATACTATTGTGTTCGTTCATAAATAACAAATCATTTCAAAACAAGTGAAAAACCACGTACTCAATTTCAGAGCGGATGATGATAAAAATATAATGAGATCCCGGAATTAAGCGAGTAACAATTAGTTATTCATTGAGAGTTGACATTTTATGAGTGGTGTTGTTTAAATAAGTGTTTAACCACTGATCTTGTTATAACTACTCTAGTATTATATTACTAATGAATTCAAAAACTTTCAGCTATTTTCATAATCAAAAATGAATGAGATACTTAATAAACATAAAGAGAAAAAAAAGGAAAGAAGAAAAAAAAATAACAAAAAAGAAAAAGAAAACACCTTCATTGTTAATAGTCTTAAAATCGTTACTAGTTACAAGTAGGTATTGAAAGATTAAAGCCTGTAAATAATCCAGAACTTCATTTCTTAAATTTTGTATTTGAAGAAAAGCAAGTAATCTAAAACATCTGTAGGAAATCTAATTAAAACTATCTTGCGTATTTAAATGTAACCAAACAGAAAACGATTAAAATTAGCCTTTGAGCATATTCTTAATGAGCTGCCACTTGATTTTAATAATTAAACTAAATCTTTGATGTCTTACTCAGCTGCTTATTACGAATTAAATGAAATGTTCAGAAACGAAATAATAAATCTACTGTTTGTGAGCTCAAAAACTAATGAGTAGCAAACAAAAAGGGTTTTGTTTTTGTTTTAATGAAACGTCGAAACATACTTACTCGCAATTTCGTCAAAGAGAGATTGAAACAAATTCCTTTTTTACATTTGTACTAATTGATTGTTGGAAAATAACAGAATTATTTTTATTTGTACTCATGGAAATACATCTTACGTACCGGCGATTATGTTTAAAATGTCTACGTAGATATACTAACATACCATTAATAAGAATTAAAAGAAAGAAGATACCTTAAGGTGGATTAATCACCGACATATTTGATGAGCTCATATAAATGCAAGTGGTTTACACGTCTTAAGTCATGTTAGTTGTTTACTAAAATGTAACGTTAAGCCGTCGCATACTAGGTATGCCAGCTAGAAATGCGTCAGTGTTTAGCAGCAATCAGTGCTAATCAGCCAAGCTGGGACCGCACCCAATCAGCATCAAGTTTGCTGCTGACTAATGCGACGTTTGGACGGGCTGATTGTAAGGTCCACTTACGCATTTTAGGGTAAGCGGACTAAAGCCCGGTTGCGTGATCGATAGTTTACTTAGCTATCGTTAAATATTACCAACGGCTAAATATTTATTTATTTGATTGTGAGTGTTTTAAAAAAAATACCTTCATGGTATTTTTCCATTTAACCATTTGCTGAGTTAACTATCGATCACGAAACTGGGCCTAACAGGACACGGAAAAACTGACAGCAACGGGAAGTCGAATTAACCTAGACCAGGATCTTGCAAGTGCCCCTTAATGCTTAAACTTTATTTAAAAAAAACTGATCTATTGTACAGTCAACTTGTCAAGCAAAAACTACAGTGTCTTATGTCGTAATAGGAGCAAGTTTTCAACAAAAATGTTCAGTCATTTATTTATAATAAATAACTGAACTAAAGCTTATGATAATAAGAAAATTAAGAAACAATAAACACAGGCAAAGGGAAATTAAACAAATAAGGACCCCTCTATGCAACAATTATAAATACTCGCTGTCCATTAGTTTTTACTCCATATTACGTTTCTTCCGAGTGCTGATGACGAGTATCTCTTCTTTTTCAGAAACATTTATTGAAGCAAACGAATACTGAAATTATTTATGCAAATGCTTTTACTATTTAGAAAAAAAATGCCATCTCATTTCTATGGTATGGCTGATTTCAATATACTAATTTAACTTTACTTCTTACACACACACAGTTTTATTTATGTTTGTCATTTTGACCTCGAGTTTGTTAACACGTTCCGGGACAGTGAACGCCTACAGGCGTGAAAACAATAAAACATCTATTGTGTCTGGAGCAGTGTCCCGGAACGTGTTAACTGTTTCTACATACGTCCTTGCAATGTTTTCCTTAAGATTGATCTTTTTTTTTAATGAAATTGTTTTGCCTAAAACACTTTTAGCATTTTTAGGGTTCCGTAGCCGAATGGCTAAAAACGGAACCCTAATAGTTTCGTCAAGTCTGTCTGTCTGTCTGTCTGTCCGTACGTATGTCACAACCACTTTATTCTCAAACTATTAGCATTACACAGTTTAAACTTGGTAAGTAAATGTATCCTGTTAACCGCTTTGCGATTCTCATAGAAAAAATTAAAAATAATAATATTTAAGGGGGGCTCCAATACATGAAACTAAAACCTAAAAAAAATTTTTTGGTCAAACCAATGCGTGTAGGGTGTCTATGGATAGGTCTTTTAAAATCACATAGAGGTAAGTGTACCCCGAATCCAGTTTAGGGTGGCACGGAACCCTCAGTGCGCGGGTCCGACTCGCACTTAGCCGGTTTTTAGGTTGTAGAAGTTTTACTTTTACAACTAAGATCCAAAATAATAGTGCTAGATATCTCCATCTCAATAAACTCAAGTGAATCACAAGTTGATGACACTAACTCCAGACAGTAGCAGGCTTAACTTGACTATTCGTGAAACCAACTAAGGCGTAGTCTACATGAGAACTAGTAGAGCAAAAAAAATTTCAGCGACAAAGTCTTTAAAGCTAAAGCTTTTTGGTGATGTGCAATTGAATTTCAAACAGCTAAGTTTTTTTGGTCTTCAATAAAATTTAGTAAACAAATATTTACAGTATAACAAAGTTATTTGGTACGCAAGTGTCATTAAATTAATGCAATATCTATTTCCTCTTTTTGGTTATCTTTTTTTTAAAATTAAAACGATTTTTAGATACCTTCATCGCTTATAGTAGGTACGCGATAGTCGATCGCTTATGAAATGAGGAAAGTAAGAAATACTGATACCCACTAAAGCTTAGTTTACATGACAATCAACACAAACAATGGATAAGAGCTTCAATTGCTGCGGTCTGGCTGAGCTGAGGAACAAAGGCGAGGGAAGTTTGTGGCGTGTGCATTATATTGTATCGTTGCCATGTCAAGGAGACATTGAAATATAAATCCTTTAGTTGCTTAACCTTTCTCTTGTATTGACATATCTTCCGCAGATACCTTCCATGGTCTTCATTCAGTTTAAACATTGAATGTGGGAAAAATGTATGGTATAATCACTACTGTTAATCGATAAACCATTCGATTGGGAGATCATCGTAATCAATCGATAGGTGTACAACAAATGACACTTCCTGTCAAGACGGCAACGGTAAAATAATCATCAGCCACTTTGCCAGGTGGCGTTTCCGACTCGCTCATTCTCTTTGTCGCGTCGCGTAGTTCGACTGATCCTATGAAATCGGCTTCTCCGTGATAATTGCTATTATTTCAGAAGTGGTACGAAAAAAACGCTTACAAATAAATGTATTATCGTAAAAACTAATGAATACATCCAAGGATCAACGTCGCGCGTCGTTTCGACTCGTACCGGCGGCGGTGCCGGTGACACGTGCCCGGCCGGCCCAACCGGTGTGGCCGCGTGGTGCATATCTATAATTTACTCGCTTTTACTGTGAAATATGCTAAAATATTCATAAGCTAGTGATTAATTAAGTGCGTGCTAACATAATTGACTCAATTCATTAAGGAACTAACAGGATTCCAAACGATTTTTGGGAACAAATGATTGACCTAACCTATCGCCATATTTGCGCTTTTCAATTTTTATAAACTGTTTGTGTGTGAATCAGCTTTTGTTACTTTAAGTGCCTTGCCTCGCTGCTTACTGCTGGACTTGGGTGAGCTTGTTCCATATTGTACTACATATCGCCTTTCCTTCGAAAAATACAATTATACCATTGCCCGTGTGTCATAATAATTACACGTCTGAAACTGTGTGAAACTAAACGTGTGCATTTTCAATTCCTTTGATATTTCTGTGTGAAAACATCAGGTTTCCCTTTAGTAATACAATGGGTGACCGCAAGAAAAGAGATTATTCTTCTAGCTCTAGCACTAGCACCAGTTCCAATGAGGAAAACGACATTCGTTACAGGAAGAAATATATGCGTGAACTCAAAAGAAGAGATAGTAGGCTTGACGCTTTAGAAAACTATGTTCGAGATTTGAAAAAGAAAAATGTACAAGCAGTACCATCGTCAACATTACTGGGTGGTGGCACCCCAAATCTCACACCTATACCACAAGCCAGCAATGCCAGCATAAACTTTGTCAACTCTACCATTCGATACATGGGTCGGAATGACTTTGTCCCTGAATTTGATCCGCAAGTCACCACCGTTCCTATTGAACACTGGATCAGGAATCTAGAAGGTGCGGCACAAATGCATGGATGGGACGAAAGAACATTAATTTGCAATTGTACTTCTAAATTAAAAGGATATGCCAGAGGATGGTACGAACATCAGGCTTCCTATGATATTAGCTGGGCAGAGTGGAAAGAAAAACTGATAAGAGCATTCCCATTTACTAAAAATAAATTAGCTCAAATAAGGGAGTTGGTAAATAGAGTAAAGCTAGCGACTGAAGATCCTATTAAGTTTTACTATGAGAAGTTGGGTTTGGGGCTGTCGTGCGGCATGGCTGACAGCATGATAGCTGAAGCTATAATTGGAACATTAGGTAACAGATTAATGGAAATAGGAGCTGTGTCGGCTGGATGCACAACTACTAGTTCTCTATTAGTTTACTTAGCCAATGTAAATGCTGCTAGTGCCGACTCCAAAGATAATCGATCAACACCTAGGACAGGTGCTCAAGCAATTAGTAAGCAGGCAGGCGAAAGAGGTAGAAATTGTTATATTTGTGGTCGGGTTGGACACAAAGCTATATATTGCATTAGAGGACCTACTGGGAGCAGCAAAGACAAGCGAAGGTGCCGTTATTGTGACAAAATCGGACATGAAGAAGAACGGTGTTTTCAAAAGAAAAACAATGAAAAGTATTGCACAACCTGTAACATGAAAGGGCATTTGGCTGGGGAGTGTAGAAGACAAGCTGCCTCTGATGAATCTGGCAGGATATCTCGGAAAATCCAAATTCTTTCCAGTGAGAGTTCAGATCTAAAATACTACAAAGAAATACAAGTAAATGGTATAAAAGCTCAAGCCTATATTGATTTTGGAAGCTCCTGTAATACAATCAAAGAAAGTTTCTGCAAGTTGCTAGAACTGGATTCAAGACCGGATGACTCAGTGGTCATAAAAGGATATGGCAATGCGTTGACTCTACCATTAGGGGTAGTGACCGTTTTACTGAACGTGGACGGTGTGGAAAAAGAGACAGAACTTTATGTTGTGCCAGACGGCGTCCAACAATTTGAAGTGTTGGTGGGCCAACCTTTTACTGAGGCCCCAAACATTGTAGTAGTTAAAACAGCATCTCATCTGAACATTTATGAGGAAGGACTACAATTGATCGAGCATTGTGATAGTTGTGCCAAAGTCTCTCTTTATCCTAAGTCGAATATTGCTTTATCTCCAGGACTTAATAAAGTGTTAGTCAGAACAGACCCTGTGACAGTTGGTGCTCTGAAGGTGAATCAGAGTGAACACATGAAGCCCAACTGTGAAAAGGAAGTTTTAGGTCATGATGTAGAAAGCGACGATGGAAATGCTGTAATCAAAATTATTAATAAGACAAATTTAGTGATACAACTTGATAGTGAGGAATGTTTGGCACGGGCTGAAATCACCAATAACACCACAAAGAAAGAATACACTATAGGCAGTAACTTAACTGACACTCAAATTAATTCATTGAAGGAGATCTTGAGCAGGTATCAAGACTGTTTTTCAGGTGGTGGAGTAGAGTTGGGAAACTGTGATATAGAGATGAATATCCGACTCACTCAAGATAAAGTTATCAATTACAAACCTTACCGAATGTCATTTCATGAAAAGGATATAGTAAGAAATATGGTACGTGAGCTGTTGGATGCCGGGGTGATTGAACCTTCAACATCTCCATATGCGAGCCCTGTCATACTAGTACGGAAGAAGGATGGGGGTTATCGAATGTGTGTGGACTACAGGGCTCTGAACAAAATCACACAGAAAGAAAGATATCCATTACCGGTAATCCAAGACTTATTGGACCAGTTAGCTGGCAAGAACATTTACTGCTGCCTGGACCTGGCAAACGGGTATCATCAGGTAAAAATAGCACCGGCCTCTCGACCTTTAACAGCGTTCGTGACGCCCGAAGGACACTTCCAGTACAAGATGATGAGCTTTGGTTTGTGTAATGCACCGGCCGTGTTCCAACGGGCGATGAATAGCATCCTAGCACCGGTTCTGCACAAGTGCGCGGAGGTTTACATAGATGACGTCATTTTGTGGGCCAGCAGCGTTGAAACTTGCTTAGCAAACCTAGAACAAGTGCTGGGGTTGATAGCAGCGGCGGGTGTCAACCTTAAACCTGAAAAGTGCATATTTCTTACCGACACTGTGGAATACCTTGGTCACATTATATCGAATGGTGAAATACGCCCATCATCTTCGAAAGTAGCTGCTGTGGAGGACTTCAAATCCCCAACGAATTTACATGAGCTCCGACAATTTCTGGGACTTGCGAGTTATTTCCGCAAATTTATTCAAGGCTTTGCATCCATAGCCAAGCCACTAACTATGCTCACTAAGAAAACTCAAGATTGGTGTTGGGGTCAGGAACAACAACATGCCATGAAGACACTGAAGGAAGCGTTAACCTCTGACCCAGTCTTGGCAGTGTACCATCCGGAAAAAGTCATTCACATACATACCGATGCATCCAAAGTTGGGTTGGGAGGAGTATTGTTACAACAACAAGACGATGGCAACTTCAAGGTTGTTGCTTATGCCAGTCGCCAGACTACCGCTACGGAACAGAACTACCACAGTTTTGAACTTGAGGCGCTTGCTGTCGTTTTTAGCATCCAAAAGTTCAAGGTCTATGTTACGGGATGTAAATTCAAAGTAGTGACAGACTGCGCAGCTCTTCGCCTGACTTGGTCAAAGAGGGATTTAAGTCCCCGAATCGCCAGATGGTGGCTTGACCTTCAAGAATATGATTTTGAAGTTGATCACCGACCAGGAACTTCTATGACACATGTCGATGCGCTTAGTCGCAACCCTATTTGTATCCAGCACATCGAAGAAAAGGATCTCATTGATGTTCTCCAAGAAGGTGACGAGGAAATCCAAAATATTAAGACCAATTTGAGGTTAGAAGAAGAAGCCGGAAAAAATAAAAGTGGTGGATTAGGAAAAGAATTTAAATTGATAAATGACCGCCTTCACCGCAGGGTAGGCAGTGAAGTGAAACCGGTTCTGCCTAAAGGAGCAAGGCTACATATTATGAGAATATACCATGATGACAATGGACATTTGGGGACTGAAAAGTGCATTAGTGCGATCATGGCCAAATATTGGTTTCCCAAGATGCGAAGATGCATAGAGAAGTACGTCAAAAGCTGTTTGTGCTGTCAGTATGCAAAGAAGCCAACAGGGAAGCAGCCTGGTTTATTACACCCAATTCCAAGGATTCCTGTGCCATTTCACACTCTCCATGTGGACCATCTTGGACCATTCTGTAAGAGTTCTGGCAAAACTTATATATTCGCTATTATAGATGGCTTTACCAAGTTTGTATGGTTGGAGGCGGTGACCAGTGCCAATGCGCGGGGAGCCATTACAGCACTTCAAAGGCTAAGTAGAGTGTTTGGGCATCCAGTGCGCATCATAAGTGATAGGGGGACAGCGTTTACTGGGCGAGAATTCAACGATTATTGCAATGACCATGCTATCAGGCATGTGTTAAATGCAGTTGCTACACCTCGAGCCAACGGGCAGGTGGAGCGCTTGAACCGTACTATTCTGGCATCGCTTACTGCGTATATGGGAGAAGAACGAAAGGGATGGGATTCACACCTTCATAAAGTGCAATTGGGAATCAATTCTACAGTGTGCCAGGGTACAGGCAAGTCCCCCCTAGAACTTTTGTGCGGGTTCAGGCCTCGCCTGGGAGGGGATCTGCAGGGACCTATCTTGTCTCCGATCGAGCTGCCGCAATTAAGAGAAGACGCCAGTAAAGTAATTGAGCGGAATGCATCCCTTATGAAAGAGAGGTACGACAAGCACCGTGCCCTACCGGAATCAATCATAATTGGGGATCTTGTGATGGTGGAAAGGAAAATTTTAAGACCTGGTCTCACCAGCGGGAAACTAGTACCCCCATATGCTGGCCGATATAAGGTGAAAGCTGTGCTGCCGAATGATCGTTTTGAAGTTGAATCAGTCACTAAGGGTAAGAGAGCCTATAAAAGTGTAGTAGCTCGTGACAAAATGAAACTTTGGCATGCAAGGGATTTCACATCATCCTCTGATGACGAAGAGTGAAAAATAATAATAATAAAAAATAATAATAATAATAATAAAAAAAAAATTAATAAATATAAAAACTTAGTATGATTCTTTGAATAAAATAATAATAATAATAATAATAAAATAAAAAAAATAAGCCTGGTAAATGAACATTAAAATAATGATTATGTGCATTCAATATTAATGAACAATTATATTGAGGACATAAGTGTAGTGTAGTGTGTAAACTTTGTGTGAGCTGTGTGGGCATGCAAACCATGCATACCTGTGTGTACATGTCACATGTAAACCAACTGTGTGGGCATCACATATGCAGAACTGTGTGGGACATGTCGTGGTAGATTGAATCTACTTCAGTGGCATACTGCTTGTACGTGCAGAGTGACTTCGGGGTGATGATTCTGTTCGATTTTGGTGAGTTTGTTTGTAAATCTACTGCTTTGGGCTCTGGTATTGTTGAACTTACTGTGTGTATAACTTTTTTCCCACTTTTATCTTACATTCTGTATTCGCTGTGTGTGAAGATACGGTATCCAGCTAATGTTTGAGCATGGTTAAATCGAAATAATTACTAGATAGATTTGTTTATTTAAATATTTATTTATACCTATTATATTTATTTATTAAATAGGTATCTCCGGGAATGGTGGTCTGGTCTGGACAACTGTTCTCCAGGTACTTCGTGGTCGAAGTAAGGTCAGGATGGCCGAACTGTTAATCGATAAACCATTCGATTGGGAGATCATCGTAATCAATCGATAGGTGTACAACAAATGACACTTCCTGTCAAGACGGCAACGGTAAAATAATCATCAGCCACTTTGCCAGGTGGCGTTTCCGACTCGCTCATTCTCTTTGACGCGTCGCGTAGTTCGACTGATCCTATGAAATCGGCTTCTCCGTGATAATTGCTATTACTACATATTTTAAAACTACAAGGTATTTTTTGTACAAAATTTTTTCTTCTCCTTTTTTCAATTAATAGTATGGTTTGTTCTTAATAATATCAAGAACAATTTTACGAATTTAATAAATCAACGTGTGAACTTATTTTACGTAAATACGCGAAAAATCGTTAGTCGGTGAATAGCAACAAATTTCAATGCGTAAATATAATTACATTATTGCCACTTCAACTTATTGCCTTATCCAGTGCAAATAATTGTGTTTTCAAAGCAAAAAATCCAACATTGTTCACTCACCCTTAAGGGAGTCGGGGCGAAACGAAACGGCGCAATTAAAGAGTTCATTGTTGCAGAACTGATAGATTTATTGGTAAAGACAGACAAAGCCGGGCGGAAATAATTACAGCGTTTATATCTTGATTGAGCGTCTTCCAGTTCTGCCTTTTTCGTTTCGTGATTCCGTTGTTAAAGCCTTTGAAATGGAGGAAAAAATGCGAGTGATTTCAAGGGGTTGAAGAGTAATAGATTCATTGATTTCTATCAGTTTGACGACTTATATTTCGATATTTTAATTAATTTTGAACACAAACAAACAGTTGCCGTCAAAGATACAAAATTAAAAAGTCACGTCAATAAAATGATGTTATTTGGAAATTAAAATAAATTGGTATTAAAAATATTTTGAATTAAGTCGTGTTTTTAAACTGACGTACATATTTTTGTATTTATAAAGCTTAACAAAAATATACTAACCAAATGTTGAAATCGATAAAAGTTTTATTTAAATTAATTAAGAAGTTTCCGAATCATCGAACAGAATAAAAAGGAAGTATGTAAATTTCACTTAAATTCCTCACAATGTTCAACATTGTTCAAAGTCTTTGTTCTTTGTCTTCATAATAGGTACACTTTCTAAGTTGTAACATATTTACTTTCCGAAAATTACATTACCCCTATAAAATTTGACCTCTCCCTTAAGAGCTCTGCGTCAAAAACGCGACTTAGGGCCTTCACATACGTCCCTATAATATTTCGTGAGTCTCTAGAAAATAAATGTATATTTATAAAATAATTTACTACAATCCATAGGTAGCTGATATGCTAAGTCATATTATGTCACACGATATCATGAAAACCTACACGTCCGTATGTTATATAGGTATAATGTATTCGCCTTAAAAAAGTGTTGTATTTCGTTGCAAAATTAATGTTGACCAAAAACCTTCTATTGTAGCACTCTCAGTATTTACACGGCTTAGCCCACTTATGAAGATCACATAGACATGAAACATCCTAATCATCATTTGGACCCTACCTCGTTCTTCATACACAAACAACGTCTACGTAGAACCTTATTATTCACGCAAGTTGTTTCGTTACCCTCAGGGGTATTATGTTACTGAATGGATTTCATGTAACAACCTTTAAGAGGATCGTGTGAAGGCGTAGCGAACCGCGAGTTTTCATTTCATTTCGAACGCCAACGGTCGAAATATGCTTGCGGGGGAAAAGTTTTCCTACCTTTAAACCTTTATGGAATGAAACAAAATTGGTCTCATTCGTTTTCATACATCCTGAACTACGCTTGTACGTCTTCGATTTTTTTGTATAAAGGCTTGATTAGTTAAAGATGGACGAAATTCCTAAGTTTTTATTTTAGCCAAAAAAGTGAATGTTTTGTTTCTTATATTTTCTGGAACATACAATATTAAAAATAAATAAAAACGTACGAGCATAGTTTTTCAAAATATCTCTAACGTGTAAAAAAATGACAAAATCAGACAACGTTTAAATGGTTGAAAACGTTTTCTCTTTTTGAATGGAAGCTTG
The DNA here is from genome assembly GCA_963584085.1 of Pyrausta aurata. NCBI lineage: Eukaryota > Metazoa > Arthropoda > Insecta > Lepidoptera > Crambidae > Pyrausta > Pyrausta aurata. Next base: position 312,847 of record OY757278.1, read on the forward strand.
CTCGCACACAATCCTCTTAATGATGTCATAATAGTATTTTAAAAGCTGGTAAAAATTAGCAAGCATTTTACAGAAGTGATGAATAAATCTGCAACGTCACTGTACTTGCAAACTCACATAGACACTCGGACTGCAATCGCTATCACTATAATATGTACGAGTAAGTAACACAATACCTCCGCCACTTCTTTTCTAAGGGCAATTTATAAAGGCCGACCTTTTGCCTTGAAAAAGTCTAATTTGCATAAAATATGAAGCAGATATACAAGTGTTGCGTCCCGCGATAATTTTTCCGTGGCAATTATTTTATTTTTTACATGAATTCCTATTTTTTTGGTTGTTACAAATGTTACTCTCTCAGTATTACACGTTTTAAAATGTAGAAAAATATATTATATTAAGACAGGAAAAACCAGGCAGATACAAAAAAAGTGTGCCAAGAAACCATCTAGGTTATTTTCTTAAATCACCATCTTTTTATTTATTTTATGGTCAAATGGTTGTCAATTAAAAATCAATGACTGAGGACCCGAAAAGGCTAAAAAGTATAATGATAGGTATGTGTTTTGGTTATTGTATAAAATATATTAAATGACTTCGTAATCCCAAGAGTACGTTGACCTATGTCAGACACCTAATTCTTGGCTGGAAGAAGGAAGGCCTTGGAAGAACTTTCGTACGTTTAGTCTGGTTTTGTCAAGTAGAATATTTACTTCCCCTATAGTCAAAAACCGGCCAAGTGCGAGTCGAACTCGCGCACTGAGGGTTCCGTGCCAACTTTAACTGAATTAGGGATTCTTACTTCCACTTGGCCAAAATACCACAATATTTTGTTGGCCGCAAACATAACTTTGTTTTTCATAGTGTTTGTATGAAAGACAAAGTTATATTTGCGGTTAGTAAAAATGTGCTATATCTCAAAAACTACTAGTTCGATTTCGCTCAAACCAATTTTCGTTGGAAGTTTATATTGAGATCTACTTCACATATTTTTTTCAAAATTTTCACTTCCTTAGTTCAAAAGTTAGATGGGAGGGACGCCCATTTTACCACTTTGGAAGCGTCTATATCTCAAACGTTAGACTTTTAGAAAAAATGGTTTTAGGAACCTTAATTTCATTTTAAAAGACCTATCCATAGATATCCCACACGTATAGTTTTGAGTAAAAAAATTTTTTTTTGTTTTAGTTTCATGTATGGGAGCCCCCCCTATATTATTATTTTTTAAATTTTTTTGTACCTGAATCGAAAAGCGGTAAAGAAGATACACCTACTTACCAAGTTTCAGCGGTGTGATGCTAATAGTTTCAGAATAAAGTGGCTGTGACATACGGACGGACAGACAAACAGACAGACAGACAGACAGATAGACAGACAGACTTGACGAAACTATAAGGGTTCCGTTTTTTGCCATTCGGCTACGGAACCCTAATAAAAACATACTCATTGCAAATCTCACTTCAGTGAATACGTGCTAAAGAATACAGTGGCTAGTCTACCATTCTCTGCCTACCTTTGAAAGTCTTCTACTTCAAATAAAACAGCGTAATCTGTTTTGGGATTCATTTTAACTAAACTAAGAACTCCTACTTCTGATCATTTAACGATTGACACCAGAGACGAACTCCAAATAAAATCCTCCCATAAGTTCCGATCTGAACATCAAACAGTATGATTTTCGATGCCCTCCCTCAATATCCCGAGGGGGAGGTTTCGGTACTCCCTGGAGACAAATACCCGTACATAATTAAGGGCAACAGGAAAAAAGTATGGCAAATATAAGCTAAGGGAAATTCTTCGCGAAATTACGCGCGTAATAAGCTGATAATACTAAATCTGTTGGACATTTTGGGTGCTGTAGATGTTTCGAGGGTATGTAAGAGGCAAAATTAGGAGGGAAATAACACAAGATACTATGTATTAATAAGTAAACTTGCGGGTGAAAGCCGTAGTTTCGATACCAAGTAACTAATAACTTATGTAAAGCGATTAAAAGAATAACGAAATAACTATTAGTGAAATGTTTATAATAAGTACACTAAATGGTAACAAGATAAATCAATTGTAATTGCCGATCAAGAAAATTATTTTATTGAGTCTTATACATCATCGTTTTCAGTTGTGATTGGATACAGTTCTGAATATACTTGATTTGTTTACTTAGTAGTGAATAGAATTTCGGAATAAATTAGTTTAAGGAATTTATAATGATGCACAGCTTTTACTGGAGTTTGTAGTCCACTTTTACTAAGCTAATATTTGTTTCATAATACATATTGATTAATAGAGGAAATAATTATTTTAGTTGATGTTTTAAGAGGGTCATTGCGAAAATAAAATATACAATTTAACTTTATCATAAAGTTGATGAAACAGTACCTACATTGCTCTTTGGTTTTTAAGGAAAATAAGGTATACAGCCCGAAAACAAAACAAGCAGTACCTAGTACCTATTTTCTTCATTCACTGAAAAATATTAAAAGACTAAAGACAAAGAAGGAACGAGTTCTTTTTTAAAAATGCGAAAACATTTAACGAAGCGGCTATTACTCGTTAATTAGCAGTAAGATGTTTCTAGAACTCCAAGCTGTGACGTTTTTAAAGACAGAGACTGTAGAAACACTTGTTAATAAACGGTAGTTAATTAGTTTAATTACTAAAAAAACTAACTACAAATATAAATAAATAGTCCCCCTAGCCGATTTCGACTACGGTGGCCAGTCACAACGACTAACCGACTGCGCGGGACATATTATAGTGCACAAGTGTGTGCGCAAACACAGGTGCACTCTCTATCCCTTTCACTCTCATAGCCCGATGGGACAGCCATCTGACACGACCGGAGAAAGATCAGGCGCAGGACCAACGGCTTAACGTGCTTTCCGAGGCACGGGGGTGAAACACCGCCAATTTCCAAACTCCGGGCTACCCTGAGAATTCCTGAACAGAAAAACTCCGGTACATATTTTTGGCCCGACCCGGGAATTGAATCTGGGACCTCCGTCGCAGCCGTCGCTTTAAAATGCGACCCTCTCACCGCTGCGCCACCGAGGCAGTTAGGCAGGCAGGCAGTAAACTAACTACACTGAGTAGCTAAAAGCGGCAGCGCTGAAGCAACCCGTAGCGTGGCTGTGTGACGAGGACCATTACTAATACGTAATAGACGCCATCAAAGCACATCTACCTATGCTTGGAAAGACATGTTTAGCTTTTGCTTGTAGCTAATATCGCTTGATAGTAGTAACCCGATTAAGTGCGCTTTTACATTAGAGCCATGCTTATAATGCACGGTACTAGTAAAAAAGGATGCAAAGTAAATGTTTGCGCAATCATATAATCAGTATGAAAATGACACCACAAACAAATTTCTTGCCAGATGATTTGACGCCACTGTTTCATATTCATATTCAACATTCCAAGGAATACGTCAGTTCATGTCACTATCACCGAGTTGCGACGCATTTTTTGCTTGGCACAGCTTCTCCATAGTATATATAGTTGCAGTTATACTCGGAAACGTAAAGATTATTATTAAATGTATTTATCATTTCAACTAAGTACCAATTTAATGCGCTTCTAGGATGACTGGAATTTCCTTGTTTACGTTAGTGTGGTATTTTTCCCTTCACTTAGCTCTCATTTTACTGTCATGTGTACGTATTTGTCGATGGTAGTAATGATGCCTATTTGACCTTTTCATCTGGTGCGTTTAATCTAATTAAACTATTACCATCTAACAAATTTAGAATTACATTAAGAAAATTGTTAATGGAAAAGAGTTTTTATTCAATTGACGAGTTTTTTAAATTTAAGATCAATGCGTAGGAAGGTTCACACTGCCTCCATAATATAACTGTATTTGTGGACATACTGTTTCAATGATGACTTGATGAATAATGAAAGTGTAAGTAAATGAATGACATCAAAAATCAATTTTCAATTCTTTTAAATCAATTTTAATTCTATATTTTTATGTCAACTTAATTAATTTTAATTTAATTTTATTTATTTTGTGTAATTTGCATGCTATAAATAAAATAGCTAAATAGGCTTAAGGAACACAACTTTTAACATCTGCTTTTGTATATACCCTATTTAATGGCAAATAAAGAATTTTGATTTTGATAATCATATAAAACAATGTCTAACGTCAATTCCTACCCGTAACATGATCGTATTCTGTCTCCCATTTGCCCAGCACATGTGATCTAGACATTAGATCACTTGCCTTAGACATAGATCTCCAATCTGCACAAATTTTCTAAGTGGCTACCTACATTTTAATGAATCCTGTATTGCAATCTCTTGCTAAATTCTAGTTAAAGCTATAGAGTTTCTATGATTGGTCGGATTTGCGGTTGCAATGCGCTGCGTGTCTGACTGCTAATTGGATTTCCAGGTTCGATTTATTATTGTCTTAGATATATTAATTTGGTGCACAAACCTTTATCAATATATTGAGAATATTTATGTTGACTTACCTGAAACAAAAAGAAAAAGTAAAAATTCAAACGTATTGCTTATTAATGAAAAATTACAATGCGTTATGAAATAGTCATAATAAAATTTTTAAAAAATATAATGTACTCGTATTTTGTTAATTAAAATAACAAAGTGGCTATTGTATCCATATTTTGTTATAATTTTTTTTTTACTGGAGTATATCTAATTGTATATGAAGTCGGCTGATTTCTAGGAAAAATTAAAGTCAAACGAATAACTTCCTATTAATATAAGTATCCATTATCATGACATGACTAATAGTCGCTGTTATAATTTATTAAAGCGTTGCAAAAACACCTCAAAGAAGCTCTGACAAAGACTTTTTAGTTGTAATCGTTAGGAAACACTGACGTCGGCTAGCGAGTTCTACCCATCGGCTATGTACAATTATAAATATAAAAAATAAACATTGGCGCAAAAAGTGTAAACCTAAATTAATATCTGTAGAAAATCTTCCGTTCTTTGCTTCACTATTGGACAGTCTCATAGTCACGAAGTTTAACAGCTGCAAGAGATAGTTCTGTTTAAGCACTCAGCACTATCACAGATTGGTCCCGGTTTGTCGCTGAAGTTAACTTTCTTTTGTTAAATCTTTTAGAGACACTACCATTTCTATAGTTACCAGCGGAAATCAGTTTTTACACTCACTTGATTTATTTTTAATCGAAAGTTAAATTTTGTTATACCTCAATACCTAAGCTTATTATCAACGATGTAAATCATATATTAATGAAAACTGCACAAGGTTTTTGCTTTTCTTAGTTGGAGGATCTCAATTCTTGTCCAAAACCCTTCAGCTAAGAATGCACCTACAGAATGTCAAATCAGTTGCAGCACTGTATAAAGCAATCGATTTATCAATTTGATTTGGATCTAAATCTACAAAAAATATAAACAAAGTGTACATCTTAATTATACCTATTCGCCAGTTATGCTAATAAGATTTAATATCAGTTAGTAATTCTCAACGACTGATGACAGCTCATAAGAAGATTTGATCCAAATTAAATCCGTCCCAAGGGCGATATATCAGCATTATAACAGAGTTTGTGGCGTGAACGTCTAGCGCAATTTAGAAGCTTTTAGAGCGGGGGTCAAATTGGAATCCCGTGGCACGCCATAGCTTGTTTGTATGTTGTAATGTTATTATAGTTTGGGAACAGGACGTCCGGTGCATACTTGGACTGGAGTTGCAAGAGTTGTATAGTGAAAATGATAACAATACCCATATCCTTAAAGCTTTCTCCCCCTTAGAAACTACTGACTTGATGGTTTGATTAAAAAATTACAAACTGTTGCTTTTTCAAAAACAAAGATGAGACTTAATCTGTCTGACTGGCAGAGAATGCTTTTAGCACTTAGTCCACCATTATATACCTACCTTAATTTGTGCAATAAAATCCTTAAATAAATAAATTAACAAGCTCATTAGTAAAAAATTAAACAATTTTCAATCATTTTGACAAAATAAACATGCTACATATTAACTATTCAAATAACAATTATAAAAAAGGCTTTGCCAATTAATAATGTACAAAAGTGATACTGGCCGACCTTGAGGTATATTTATTTCAGATCTATTAATTCGTTATACCTAATGAAAATAAAATGAAAATTGTTACTCGATAGAAATCATGTCAACCGATTGAGTTAATTTTATCTGAGTAAACATAATTATAAAAGGATGTCCAATTCAAAACCTTTTCATCCCTTGAATCATATTGCAACCATATAGATTAAAAGGGTCACGCACACAGCTTCGTTCAAAAGGTCTTACGGTAGCTTAAAATGATTAACATTCAAAGACCACATTTATGGTATAACTTAAGATTATAATACAGCTTCTAAGTGATAAATAATCTCACCCAGAACGGTTCTCTAAGGAATAAATTCGAAGTTTTCATTAAGGGCTGAGTAATACTTGACGCTTATTATGAAGATTAAAAGTTTCACCATTCATACACACACCCGGGATATTGAAGAGAACAGTGAATTCAAATGACGTCCTTCAACTTTTTTAAATCAGTATTCTTTTGAGAAACGCAATTCAAAAGTGGTAGATCAGTCTGTATTTTAGTAGATTTATAGAAATAAAGCAAGAAACACTATTTCTTTAAAAATATACATTAGGTTTTTTATGAAATTGCAAGCACTATTTTGTTTGCTTATTACTGATACGAAGTTGCAATATTAATTATTATTTTTTTTTATTAACAGTTGTTTGATCTTGAAGACACGTTTGCCTTCGGTATTTATATTGCCTTAAATAATAGTATCTTAAAGCCTATTGCAGGTTTGTCTAGATACTATGATGTTCTCAAGATTGGTTAGTTGTAATTATATCACCAAGTGTTCAGGTACCAAAATGGTTACCCAGCAAGCACACAACACCATTTTAACAAACTTATGATAGCACGAGTTCATGTACAAAGCATTATAAACAAATCGTATATCGGCTGTATTTCTAATATACGACTCTTTTAAGTAAAATTTGGGCCCCCCCTTTAGACAGCGTTGAGTTATATAAACGCTATTTCTTAGCATTAAAATTATCATATTACTTCATTAATAATGTCAGTTATGAGCATAGGAATAAACAAATGGCATTTTTTGCGACTTTAATACAGTTAATATATAGCTTTTAAAATTACAATCTGTTATTAAAATTTCATTACAATGCTTACTGTTTTACTTCCTTTGTAAAAAAGAAAATCTTATTGATATTAAAAATATATTTTATTCTACTATTGATATCATGCAACTTTATGGACCTGAAATAATTAAATGTGACAATTATTGAATGGGTAGTACCGCCTTTATTTCGGACTGTTTTGAGTGAAATTAGCTGCGCAAATCAGTTTGTCGGGTGAAATATACATGTTATTAATAAAGAATACACGCGCCCTCGCTAAAATACTTTATTATAGTATTTCATTTTTTTTGAAAACATAACCTAGTTTTAACAAATATAAAAATTAGCCTTTAGCAATAGGTTTAACAAATAAATTAGCTTAGAAAGGTATCCGTACAAAATAAAAATGATTCATTCCCTTTCTAGTCAGATATTATAGTGACTTGTATTCTTTTTGTAAGAAAGGAAAAAGAATGCAAATGGCGACAAATAAAATTAAAGCTTTAGGCATTTGACGATAGCATAATAGTGCTGTTAATTTTAATATGGACCGTTACAAAAATTAGAGCTCGTATTGCACTATACAAGACACTTACTTATTGTGTTTAGCCATATAACAGCACTTCAGAAATATGTTATAATACTTAAACTCATTATACGTTAATAGTGACTGATCGTTAACGAGCTAAGCAGGGTACCGTAATCATTTGGTATAAACTTAATTAGCCAAGATTTTTATCAAGCAACTTAAAGCCTTTTTATCCATTGCTATTAAACTAGCCGTTGTAATATATTCGCCATTATAAATAACTATTTTGTAAATTCAAATTACGATACTATTATTACTGATAGTTCTAATAATACTTTTATTTCGATCAAAATATAGCTATATACTGTAGAGATGAATAGATCAGAGAGAAAACGGAGCAAAGGCATTATTTGTTATAAAGCCAATGCTAATATAGGACTAGCATTAAATTAACACAATCATGGACTATTAGAAAGCTTTTACTCTTTAAAAAAATCAAAATACGTTTAAAAGCACTATACAATAATTTATTAATGCATATTTAAAGCGTAAAGTTTTTCAAATTACCAATGTAAGATATAAGTCTTAGTATAAGTTTGAAAGCTGTTTTAGAAGCTGTAATTTAGAATTATCCTACGTTAATTTAAGATTTTTGACATTGTAACAATTTTTTGCTAACTATAATATAGCAGTAAGCATTATTGATGAAATAAATGCCTTTATAGAGTATTAATATTTGGATAGTGACGATTAAAAGAATTAATATGACTTCAAGACATAATTCTGTATCTGTTTTGGTTAATATACAAGTTATGTGCTTGCTGGGTAGGATATATTACAATCTGGATTTTATTTGAGCATAACAATTTTGTATCGACTCAATTGGCACTCAAACAACAATTTGTTAATTACAAAGTTATTTTAATAACTTTCGCATAATTCAATGCTTTTTCCCGCAATTTGCTTTGCCTGAGTGGTATAAGTGAAAAAATAAGAATGTTTTAATAAGCGACAGGCTGTGAAGTAGGTACCCTAGTTTAAAGTAATTTGAGTTTTGCAGGTCTTTGAGCTTTTTTTTAAATTTCTCTTCTTCCTCACAGTCACACACAGTCGTGCTAATTTTCTTTAGTATGGTTTATCGTGAACTTCTCTTTCACACATTAGCAACTTCTAGTATGCAGTATTGTATGAACTTACAGGTACAGCCCCGAAAATTGATCCACCTTGATGACTTGATTCATCCATTCAATTTGACGACGCGTTTGGTGTAGTGGTTAGCGCTCCTGACTACTATGCCGGCGTCGCGGGTTCGAATCCCGCAAGGGACAAATGTTTGTGTGATGAGCACGAACATTTGTATCTGAGTCATGGATGTTTATATGTATTTAAGTATTTATGGGTGACGCCCCCGTCATTATCGTTGTCTGGTATTCGTAGCACAAGGAAGCAAATTCCTTAGTTCGAAACCAAGACAATTGGTGTGTTGTCTGGTAAAAATATAGTAATTATTCAAATAATTACTGAATAATCTCTCAAGAAAGCTTTTCCCATCTTACAACATCTCATCTCGACGAAGACGTTCTTGCATGCTAATGAAGATTGTTGCTTTCTTTTGAAAAATTAAACCGGAGATGCCTTTGCATAAAATATCCTGAGAGGATTAACGAGAATTATTAATCGCTTAGCATTCATTTACATTTATGACGGTTTTTGTTTTGCATTATTTAATACCTAGTTAACAGAAATTAGCGACTAAAATAAGGCGACAAAAGAAAGAATGCCAATGATGTGTGCGCCTTTAGTTGACATAATAAAATAATAATACCATAATTATATGTCACTATTGTTGTCTATGTATGTAGATGTACCAATTGCAAATAAATAAATCTACCTATCTGTTTAATTAAAAATAAGAACTTCTTAAAGTTGGATAGTAATTGAGGATTTGGTACATATTACGGAGCTCAACGATTAATTAATTATGTAAAGCAATGGTATAAATAGTTACTTACCTAGTACCTACCTCGCATTGCCATACATTTTTGATATGGAATACGAAGCTATAAAATTACTTACAAAAATGTACATTTGTTATTTTTGTAAATAATCGAATTATCCTACATAACACTGTATTGAAGCTTCGCAAGATAACTTGATAAATTAATTTTGTTTTCACATATCCAAGAAAAGTAAAAGAAAAAGGGTTTCCCAAACAAATATTGGCGAAGCCTAAGTAATCGAAGGCCTGAGCATACAGCCATATAATTTTATCATCTCACAAACCCTTGAAATAATAAGCCCAGGCTGTAAATAGAAGAGCCTTTTATAGAACGGTAACGATAAAAGATAACCTTTATTTATTGAGGGATTGGTGCACGGTGTAATGTGTTTTAACCATCACTAAATTATGATTTAAGTTATTAATTTTGTTGCAAGAATAAAATTAGGAAATATACAGATAAAAATTTAGGTATATCAATTATATTTAATGAAATGTTCACCAAATAAAAAAAGTTAAAAATATCAGCCAAAAGACTCCACTTCTGAACATACCACCACGATTACTGAGAAAATAATTGAAAACAGAATATAGTGGTAGTAGTTAATTTATTGTGAGAGCAATCTCGCAACATTGATGAGGTCACCGGTCACGCAGCCTACGCGTTAGACGAAAGCACTTGAAAAATTCAACAGGCTTGTTTTAATGTGATGGTGGCCGAGTGGTATAGGCATACGCCCGGATAGCGTAAGACACGGGGTTCGATTCCTCGTTTGTCACAGAGTCACGGTTGCTTTTTACTAGTGCAATTTATGTAAGTGGTTGGGTAAAAATATTATTTGCCTGGAATTCAAAAGCAATAAGACCTAGAAGCTAAAGAGACCTTACAAATTGAGAACTGAGTAACATCATCAAAGAATACCTTTACCTAATACCCTACATAATACGGACTAATGGCAGCCTCTCGGGAAATCATGGGAGACCAGGTGCGTTCGCGTTTTTAGAAAAAGTATTCCGTAATTGATCGTGTATGTGGAAGTAAGATCAAGGTATTCGGTATTTAGTTACGTATTCGTGTCTTTATGAGGGATCATGGCTTTAAAAGGTAATGAGGGCAATTTTTCAATATCTTACCGGATCAGGATACTAGTACATATTTAGAGTTATATCCCAGTGCCTCAAATTACCACGTCAAGCAACCTTCAATCAATCAATAGCATTTGTTTGTGCTAGGAAAGGCTAAGTTTATGCATTTGACATATAACATATTATTATTATTAGAATCATTCTGTGTTGATAAACCTACGTATAGTCAATCAGTCGGCTACATATTTATAATGCATCTTTGCAAATATTATTATTAATAGCAATAGATTAAATTAGGTTAAGCAGGTACGATACTAATTCAACAGAAATCTACAAATTAAATCACAGCAACTGTCAGTCAGTGTTTAGAGATCGCAATCGAACCACCAAACGAATGCGACAGTAGCGAGTCAACATCGACGCGATGAAAAGAGGCGGCGATTGCTCCCGGGCACAGCTTAGGGCTGTTGATAACCCTTTAACTGTAAGCTAGTATGTTTACTGTTAAATAAATGAAATAGTACAATACCTTCCCTTTAAGCAACTTTTACCTAAGGACTTACCTCCTTTGCCATTTAACAACATTTTACATCCTACGACAATTTCCATTATTTGCATTCGGTTTCACACAAGCATGTAGTTTCCTCCCCTAAACAGGACGCAGAGTTTAGATATCATCCCAGAAATTACACACAAATGAAAATTTAAAAAAAAAATTTATAAACAAGTTTTTTTTTTTTTTTTATTAAAGAAACATACAGCTTAAAAAAGTTATTTAAAAATGACTTTAACTCTTTCTATGCTATGCACAGAAAGCATATTTTGAAAAGCCACAAAATACTTAGAGTATGCTTTCGCGCTGTACCCATGTATTCTTTACAACACAGGGTGCTCTTGTTTTGAACCCATGTATTCTTTACGACGGGTCCTCTTGTACTGTTCTCATCAGACAATAAATAACTCGGAGCAACCCTGGCTCTCAAACGAGTGGGAGTGACAGCTGGACAGGGCCGGACAGGGAGGGAGGCTGTAGTGATGGTACTGGATCCTCAGTTACTGGTTAAAAAAATACTTTTATCTGTGTTAACACCGTTTACCAAAAAGGTGTTTAGGGCTTCGTTGTACCGCGTGGAAGGATAATAGTCTGACAATTTTTCTTCCATTTTCAAAGAGGTAAAATAAAATATAATAGATAAAAATAAGGTTGAAGTTTTAAAGGAAAATCCACTAATGCGGCTAGTTTAATATAATTTATATTTGGACAAGCACCCGGTACTCGTAAGTTTTATTAATAACCCATGATTCATACCAAAACGTTTAATTTTGGAACTTTCGATGGCAGTTCCGGATATTCCAGTATAAATTAAACATAGTAACAGTTTCAGTAGTATATAAGGTCAAATCATTTTAAGGGATAATATTTTAACTGTGTCATTGCACACGTCATAGAAACAGGATACAATCATTATTTTTTAGATAATAGAGATTTTATTTTTTATTATTTTCCTTAACAATGACAAATCATTATTTAAAACAGCATCCTAACAATTTAAAAAGTTTACTACGTCATCGGCTTCGCCTCTCTTAATTCAATGCCCTTACTTTCTTTTTCTCTAATTTTAACCTTAATTAATAAAAAAAAATATCCGAAAAAAATAATTATCTTAGTCTTCAATTTTCTCAAAAACCAGCGGGTAAAAACCTATAGTGTTTTCTACAAAAAATCTCGTATCGTGCTGAATCGGCCCATTAAATATTATCACATAAAACGAGGTGACCTTATATAAAAACACCCTCATAATTACCAACACTGATTCGTAGTATTAATTCTGTACTTTTCGATATTTCTTAGTACCAGTTCTGTACTATTCGATATTCTTTCATCGATAGATTGCCCTCACTAGCCGACTGGAGTGGACTGGAACACGAAAGGGGTGAATGAGTGGACATAATGTTGTTTACAGCCTAAAGTGTGATTGTGACATTGCTTTTTGAAAAAGAAGGATTCGACTGATTGGAGGTTAAAAAGTAAAGTAACATTTTATGTTATAATAGAAAATAAAATATTGTCTAATATTTTAATATTATCACGATAATTGGGCACCAATCACATTCAAATACATTGCTCTGATCCCAAAGTAAGTAGATAATGCACTTGTGGCTATTATGCTACCTTTGTGTCAATAGACATTTAGGATAAAGATAAAATTAGGTAAATTAGATTTAAATAAAGAGGACCGAAGAAGGACTAAAGCCAAAACAATTCCCATACACTTTCCTGCGACACTTTTGCACTCGTGTATACACACATAGACACAAATTAAAATAAGTTGAGCAAATTATTGTTTTGCTGACTTCTATACTAAATGCCTCATTAAGGTCTATCGGATGACGATGGCGTAACTTAATTAAGTACCTATGCTCGTAGGTAAGTCAGAAAAAACTGACATTATGAATTTAAGACGGTCATTTTGCTAAAAATCCTGCTCATTCTATCAAAAAACCATTCTTTTTCCACCCATCATTGTATCAACTATCTTTGCCTAACTCCTAACACAATCCCGCCCAAATCCGCCGGCCAGATAAAACGGCAATAAATCTCGCCCTATCTCTCGATCGCTAATAACTGAGCAGCGATTAGCTGACGATCGATCATGATCACTTTGAATGATATTTTATTACTACTAGACGAAGGGAGGAAAGATTTATTCGCTGAAAAAGCCAGTTTTGGGCATTGCCAGAAGAAGAATTCATTTCGTTTGAAAAATTGGTTCTTTTTTAAAAATGTTTTTTTGTGTTTTTTTTATATATTTTGTAGTGAATTTATTATAATATTCAATGATCTGCAGTTGGAGTATACATAAAAGTGGACCCCTTTCGATTGCACAATCATAATGATAAATGAAAACCTATAGGTTTTCATTTATCATTATGATTGTGAAATAAAATATCCTTAGTTATGATAAAAAAAAAACTTTTGTAGGTATAAAATTGACGGAAATGATATGCAAAAGGTAATGCAAAAAGTACAAAATTAATTAAAAAACAAGTGCATTCGTAATTTTGAAACTGTATACCACCTGATTTTCTTTATGTGAGATTTGTCAACTAAGCAACCTATTTTAAAAAAACTAATCCCCTGGTAGCATTCATCTGTGTTAAAAGCAACCAAGCACATAAAATTCTGCAAAACAAACTTCTCCGACCTAAATCGAGATTAATAAATGAATAATAAATATTTATTTAAGTTTAAAATGGTTTTACTTCACCCAATTCTTCTGTAACACAGCAGTCAGGTCAACAGTAACAAATGTCGTTGCTCGATCGCCAATCGATAACAATCGGTGGAGGAACGTAAATCTCTATTAGGAAGAGGGATTCGCTTTTTAGTCGACTGCTGAAGTAACATGTAAGTGTAATTTACACAACTTATGTTCTCACTACAGCTACCTAAGGTACTTATTCATTCTCATAACTAATGTTTTATGGTTCAACAAAAATATAATCGTATTAGAAAGGACAGTTGCAGAAAAATCTTATAAAATCGTTACAATAATAACGTAATATTAATTTTCATAAGCAGTAGCGGGCCAATTTAATCTTAAGTTAGTGTGCTAATGGAACTTCAGGCTCAAAATAATAAATAATAATCATCATGATGATGAGCTAGTCGCTGTCCCACATTACCTCCGCCTGGCTAAGCGGAGGTTATGCAGTTTAATGAATTTTTCCACCTTAAAAAAAGGCTCTTGTCGGTGGAGTTTTTTCTAATACTGCGGTGTGAAAGGCAAGAGGGAAACCACTACACTTTGTTCCCTATGTTGGACTGTAGAAATAATTGGTGTACTAAATATTAAAAGGAAGCTCTTGCAAGTAAATTGGCAGACAAATCATTGTAATTAAAATTCATTCGAGTTATGTGACACTGGGTGTGGCTGTCAAAATGACAGAGTTTTGCAGCACTGCTAAGATGTTAAGTCATTGTATAATAATTCTGAAATTGTATTCACAAACATAGTGTGGGAATACATTTTTACAAAATAATTTGATCCAGTTGTCTAAATCAATAAATAAATAATATTGTTAATATGTAGTCTCTAGACCTGCCAAATGGCTAGAGTCTATAGTATCTTACACAGTAGTTCCTCAAGAATCACAGGAGACGTAGTGTATCAAGGCGATCGCAATGCAATCACGGGCCGCGCATTAATCTCAATCAGACGCCCGCTCCGACTGTATTCGTGCCCAGTCTCGGTTTGGGTAGGTAGGGATGTTTTTATCGATGTTTGGTATTGAAACCTGATATCACAGGAGTCGAAGTGTGTCAAAGTGATCGCAATGCTGTCACGGGCAGTGCGTTCAAACGAAATCTCAATATCAATCAAACGCCGCTCCGATTGTGTTCGTTCGTTCGTGGTGGATACTAAAAACCGATGTTCAGCATTCAATAGATACATCTTTTGATACTTTATGTTTGACAATAGTCTTACAATCTACTGCTTGATCTTTATCATATTAAGTATTTCCAATGTAACAAATATTGAATTTTTTAACATTGTGATAATTTAACCAGTTTAAACGAGAAACTCAAGTCATCTAACTATCATAGCTTTAATAGTTATATTAGAGAGATTTCTTTACTATAACTCAGATGAAAACTATAAAGAGTTTTTTTTTTGCTTAAAATGGAAAAACCAATAAGCTAAGTAGGTACAGACGACAGCATGTCAAGGTAAACACTGCGGTATCTTATGCGGTTGTAATAAGGGTAAGTTTTCAACGAAAATGTATAACCTGATGTACTATCGTGTGTACTAGCATTGATAAAAATGTGTAACATAGACATAGAGTATCGATAGATTATTAATCGATCAAAAGTAGTTTACAGGCAACACTACGAGTAACACTAACATTGCACGTATCCTAACTTGTGTTTATGTAACACACATCTGGCACGGTGGGCGTTTTGTTCCGCAATATATGGCTTGCTTTATTTAAATGTAAATCATGTGAACAAAGTGGATATAGCTTTTAAGCGTGAAGCTTAAAATTGTTATTATGAAAGGTAGTAGATAAAAAATTTGCTAAGAAAGACTGGATTGTCCTGTAATTTCGCATTGGAACCGAGTGCACATGTTTGCCAATGTAAATGGCAAAAATTGTAACTACAATAATAAATTAAAATTAAATAAATAAATTGTAACAAGACATTAACATAAAATCTCATTAAATTACTAACTAAGCATCAGAAATTACTAATACAAATGGATTGTTTTATCTGACGGAATAAATGAAATTGAAATTGTAAAATGTCTTACGGCATAACAATGAAATTATCAAAAATAATACTCATACTTATACTATAAAGTGTTTTTTTTTTGTTTGTGCATATGCTTAAAAACTACTGGACCCTCCTCCTCCTAATTGGTATATTATAATATTAGGATCTAATCGGTTAAATAAGTAAAGTTCAGTCCTACTCGCATTTGGCAGGATTTTATTTGGCATAAATTTATTGTGTAAGTGATAATCAAGATGATAATCAAGACCTTCTTAGTGCCAATAACCGTGAATATCAAACAACAATCAAAGAAGTAATCTCGGTTTTAATGTAAGCGTTTGCTAAAAAAACCTTTTACCAGAATATTATTTCTAATAATGTAAAACAGACAAAACAAAAAAAGACGCTACTCAAGATGATTCACTTAGAACATCTTTCAGCCGCACCGTTCCTTTTCACGCTTTGTTTGAGCGCTTATAATGGGCTCTACGAAAACACTTGCGTGGAACGGAACGCGTTAAGATTAAGGATTAGTCTACACAGCCTCTTGGAACCGTAGTATATGCCTTACAACAGGTCATATGACTGAGGTTAGGTGGGGTAAGTGTAGGTACTTGAAAAGGTAGAGCCTGATGCTTAAAAAGGTTCCTAAGACTTTACTAATTCGTTTAGAGGCTAAATATATCAGTGACGAATCATTTTGTTATGTTATTTTGGCGATTTACTCAGTGTATATCACTTATCAGTGTGTAATATCTTTTAGCGATTTTTTATCAAAATTACATAAACTATTTATAAATCAAGTCCTTGTCTGAATCAAACCCTGAGTCTTACGCTACCCGGGCGTCGCCGTTCGTCGAAATTAAATAATAATTCCTTATTATGCTATGGTGAGCAAAATAATTAATAATATCATAATGTAAGCTAAGCTTAAATACTGTAAATTTATTGATAAAATAATAATTATAATATACTGTACCTACCCCTGAATTTAAAAGCGTATAAAAGTCAATGAGCTTACAGCCCATTTTCAATGTTTAAAGAGGCGTTTCGACAATGTTCTTACGCGCGTTTATGAGGTAAGGATCTCGTTACTAAAATGGAGGTTAAGGTGTGACTACCTT